>OY101450.1:77876380-78001380 GCA_956483635.1 Panzeria rudis
TATATATATATATATATATATATATATATATATATATATATATATATATTATATATATATATATATATATATATATATATATATATATATATATATATATATATATATATATATATATATATATATATATATATATATATATATATATATATATATATATATATATATATATATATATATATATATATATATATATATATATATATATATGTATATATATATATATATATATATATTATATATATATATATATATATATATATATATATATATATATATATATATATATATATATATATATATATATATATATATATATATATATATATATATATATATATATAGATATATATATATATATATATATATATATATATATATATATATATATATTATATATATATATATATATATATATATATATATATATATATATATATATATATATATATATATATATATATATATATATATATATATATATATATATATATATATGTCCTTTATTTATTTATATACGTATAATATATTCTTTAATATTACATTATAAAAATAAATGTTCACGAAGAACAAAAGGCGTTAACAAATTCTCTCCATCTCCTTCTATCTCTGGCTAACGATTTCACTTCATTCCAAGACATAAGAGCTGCTTCGTGCTCTGCTCTGAACCCTGTGGGTTCCATTCAAGTCTTATTCTGGCGATATCTGACAATGGTCGTCTAAGCACATGACCGATCCATGTCCACTTTCTTTTGCGTATATCACTCATTATTGGCATACAATTTGCTTTTTGCCAAAGGCTTTCGTTTGAAATCCTGTCCGGCCAATAAATTCTTAGTATATGTCTAAGACATCGATTTACAAACGTTTGTATTTTGTTGATAGTATATTTTGTGAGGCTCCATGTCGTACAACCATAAAGTAATATGGGCTTTACGCTGCAACTGAATATTCTTAATTTTGTCCTGGACGAGATGCTATTTGATCACCAGATTTTACCCAGGTTGAGGAAAGCTGTACGTGCTTTATTTATGCGTTCATTTACATCTTTCGCGGATCCGCCATCTTTAGATATTTTACAGTCCATATAGTTGAATGATTCCACATCCTCAATTGTCAATACGTCTATTTTTAGCGGTGCTGTATTTTCGGTTCCTATACGCATGAGTTTCGTCTTTTTGAAATTTATACTCAGTCCAACTTTCTTAGCATTTTCAGACAGCTTGATTAGTTTTTCTTCGATATCAGAAAATCGATGTGCCATGAGACAAATATCATCAGCGTAGTCAATGTCATTTAAATGTCCTGCCATGTTCCACCGGATTCCAGAAGGGGCTTGTCTGTTAGTATTTTCCATAACACCATCAAGGAGTAAAAGAAATAGTGTAGGAGAAAGTACACATCCTTGTCTTACACCCGCCGAGGTACTATAAGGATTGCTTTCCTTACCGTTAAAGCGAACTTTATATTGTGCGTTGTTATATAGTTCACGGATTAATACCACAATCTTGTCAGGTTTACCCTTGTCTAGTAGAGCTGACCATATAGATTCGCGAATAACTGTATCAAATGCCCGTTAAAAATCAACAAATAGTAAATACAAATGAGTGTTGTATTCCACCGACTGTTCCACAATTATTCGCAATGTATTTACATGGTCGGCGCATGATCTGCCGGGTCTAAAACCAGCCTGTTCCTTCCGAAGAAGCGTTTCTACTGTAGGTTGTATACGGTGGAGTATAATAGTTGCCATTATCTTGCAAATGGAGCTTAGCAGGGTGATACCTCCCCAGTTTTTACACGTCGCAAAATTGCCTTTTTTGGGAATTGTAACTACAACCCCTTCTTTCAACTGGCAGGTATATGGTCGTTAATCCATGCGTCGCGAATAAGTGGCGTGATAAACTCTGCGATAGTGGCGGAACCGTACTTTAGAAGTTCAGCAGTGATATTGTTAGGACCAGGTGATTTGCCATTTTTCATTTGGTTAAGTGTGGCCAAGACTTCTGCATATGTAGGAGAGTCTGTTGAGATTTCTCTTCTGGGATTGCGTCGCACTCTGCTCATGTCAACGCTTGTTTGATTTTCATAGGCATCCGCAGAAGACTGGGATGTGAAAAATTCTCGCCACCGCTGTTGATCACTTGTAGTCAAATCTGCGCCATCACTAGCTTTTAACACATTGGTTCCCCTAATATTGTTACCACTCAGTAGTTTGATGGAAGAGTAAACACCGCGAAGGTTTCCTGTGTTTGCAGCCTGTTCGGCTTCCAGTGCTATACCATTTAAGTAATTTTCGCGGTCCGAACGAACCATGTACACGACTTTACGTGCTACTTGGCGATATTCGAGTCTTGCCTGTGATTTTATGGCTCGTATCCTGGCCCGCAGAAGCATTGTACGAAGCTTTTTGCGGTTCTGAATTTCACTCCACGTTTCGTTGCTAACTGTGCTTAACTCTGTTACACGTTCAAGAAATTGCTTTCAAGTTTATCACACATATTGCTTGTTAAAACTACTTTAAATTGATGCTGTGACGTAGGCTGCAAGCAACTTGATATTCAATTTTGTTTTCAAGATGCCGTCGTCAAGGAATCAACAACGAAACACTAAAACTTGGTCATAACGAATTCTCGGTTGTAGCGATCTAAGTCTAAAGTGCCGACGTTTCGGTTGCCATTTTCATACAAAAATAATTCGTAATAGCGAATTCGTAGTTAACGAGTCCTCGTTTGTATCGAACTACGCTTATTACGAACTTGTCATAGAGCGGTTTTTTGCTGTTTGCACAAAGTTCGTTATAGCCGAGTCTTTCTGTAATTTACTTACAGTAATAGAGATCAGCTGTTTAAATTGAACGAAAAATTAAACAAATCTTGAAAGCAAAATTGAAATCAAGTTGGTAGTCAATTTCCAAATATGTGAGTGTGCTAGTAAAAAAGTGTGAATGTATTGAAACTTGAAACAAAAATTGAAACAAAACTTGAACGTGTAACCTCCATGTAATCCATGGCTTAATCTTATCAAGTTTTATTCCTAGCACTGACTTATCTGATGTTTTGCAAGGTAATATTATGTCTGACCAAGTGTTATGGCTATTTCCGTGCAGAATTGATCTCAGTGTCTGATTATAGGATGATTCTACAGGGTGTTTTTTTAGAGGTATAGAACTTCGAATTGAAATAAAACACAAGAAAATCGTTTTAATGTCCATCAATTTGGCTTTATTGGAAGGATAATTTTATGCCATTAATGTTTAAATATGATTTCGGGCATGTGGCCGCCGCGGCTGGCTCGAATAAAGCCAATTCTACAGGTCCAATTTTCAACCACTTTTTCGAGCATATGGGGCCGTATGTTGGCAATAACGCCACGAATGTTGGCTTCCAAGTCCCCTAACGTTTCTGGTTTGTTGGCGTAGACGAGCGACTTCACATATCCCCAAAGAAAATAATCCAATGGTGTCAAATCACACGATCTTGGTGGCCAATTGACAGGTCCATTCCGCGAAATTATGCGCTCATCGAATATTTCCTTCAATAAATCGATTGTGACGTGCGCTGTGTGGCATGTAGCGCCGTCTTGTTGGAACCACAACTCATCCACAGTCATGCCATCCAATTCGGGAACAAAATAGTCGGTTATCATGGCTCTATACCGGCTCCAATTGCTGTGCACGGTGGCGAATCGATTCATTCGGGTCCTCTTCAACACTTTGCTCTACAGCGGCAATTGTTTCTTCGGTGCGCACTGTTCGACGTCTCTGCGGATGCGTATTATCACATAGAGTAAACGTAGTGCGAAAACGATCCATGGTTAACCGAATTAATTGCTCTGATGGACGATTATGTCGACCATAAAATGGACGGAGCTTGCGGTAAACTTCGCGAACTGAACCATTATTTTCGAAATAAATTTGCACGATTTGCAAGCGTTGTTCTTTTGTCAACCTGTTCATGATGAAATGGCAAACCAAACTAAATATTAATCACTTGACAGCTGACAAAATGGCCGCCAGTTAAAAAAGTGATGCCAACTTAAAGTTCTATACCTCAATAAAAAACACCCAATACTACCGGATCCTTAAAGCGATTGACATTGTACTTAATTCCCTTTCTTTGATTCGAATTTATCGCTGCTGGACGTAGTCTGAATGTAGCTACAAGTAGATTATGATCACTGTCTATATCAGCGCCACGCCTGGCTTTTACATCCATTAGTGATCCCAAGAAAAGTTTACTTATTAAAACGTGATAAATTTGATTGCAAGTGTGGCCATCTGGCGATTCCCACGTATATTTGTGGATGTTTTTATGAGGAAATTTTGTAGCTCCGACGAAAAGCTGATTACGTGCGCAGAAATCCACCAGCCTATCACCGTTATTATTTCTTATGGCACCAAGCCCATGCTTTCCCATTACTGCTTGTAGGTTAGTATTGTCACAACCCACTTTGGCATTAAAGTCACCCAGGAACACTTTTATATCACCCACAGGAAGAGAACTGGAAACATAGTCGAGTTGACTGTAAAAATCATCCTTATTTTTGTCATCATCGAGCTCGGTTGCAGCGTAGCACTGGATTACAGATATTTTTCGGAATTTAGAGTTGAATCTCGCAGTAATGGTTCGATCAGATATAGCTTTGTATTCGATTAGGGTCTTTTTTGCTTTAGCAGACAATAACATACCAACGCCATTTTTTCGATAAGTGGAGTTGCCAGAATATATGAAAATGTAACCAGACGGCAAATTCGCGGTGCCACTTTGAAGCCATCGAACTTCGCTTACGCCAAGTATATCGATCTTATATGAGATCATCTTTTTCTGAAGTTGCTCTAGTCTTGATTTTTCGGAGAGAGTTCTTACATTCCAGGTGCCAATCATAAACCGTTGTTTAAAGCCAAAAGTCGTCATCAGGGGGGATTGTTGTTTGATCTAAAATTTGCTAACGTTTCTGTAATCGTTGAATATTTAAGACGTATGGCTGATTGGGCCATAGAAAGAAACAAAATATATTTCACAACGACATGGTATTTAAAAAGTAAAGTCCTGTTAAATTAATTTATTAATTATGATAAGTAATACCACAGTCTAACCAGACGCGGCACGGGCCGGAAGATATTGCCGTCTCAGCCGAAGTGGCCGGCATCACAAAAGAGAAATAAGAAACTATTAGTGCTTCGTTTTGTTTTACGCATACATTTGTAAAATGTGCAACACTTTTAATTGGATAAAATGAAACACCAACACGTAATTGTTGTCTCTTTCTCAACTAGCCGGCATAAAAAGCTGATTTGGCCAATTTTCAACTGTCAAAGTTAACGTGTCTGGTTAGACTGTGGTAATACTCAAAGCTCAGTAGAGGAATGTTGAACTTGGTGTGTAAATGAGCTCCGCACCACTAAACATTCGCTCGCTCGGAACGCTCGCCGCTGGTGTCACTAAATATTGCCTGGGTATAGGTAAAAGAAGCTCGTATTTTCCCTTATTTAATTTCCACCAAAAATTTAAAAAAGTGGCATTCAGGTGCTAAGTTAATAATTTTAAATTCCGTCATCGGAATATCATAATAATGTTAAATACCTATAGTATTGTGACAGTTCTTCTGAATTTATTGTGATTGACGAAAACGGCAGATTTTTTTTCAATTAAATTTGAAATATTAAGTGGTACTAACTATTTACATTTAATATTCGTATTCGAATTCGGCGAATATTGTTTCAGATTTTCGTATTCGCGAATATTAAAATTTTATATTCGTAACATCACTAATGTAAACGATATAGATTTCGTTAAAGATTTCAAATCAAATGGTCTCGAAATCTAGACAATGTAAATGCACTATAATGCAATTCTATATAACGTTATTAATTTTTCGTTTGTGTTTCGAGGCTCTTGTCTTGGCTACAAGAAATTTGAAATAAGGTACTGCCAAGTCAAAAAAATAGTGAAAAAATTATTTGGCCTGTATTTTTTGTTCAACTTATATTCTAATGTGGCAATTATTTTATTGGACGCAATAATTTTTCATTTTCAAAGACAACGACCTAAATATGTTCTAAACTATTTAGCGAATACAAAACAAAGAAGTCAATCAGAAATTAGTCGGAAAACGTGTAAAACCGACATACATACTGAATTGGGCAAAATACACCATCAATCAGCTTGATGTCAGAATCGTTTACGTGTGCTTGACGAAAAATCAAAACCAAGTAGATTTTCCATCAAGCGTTGTCGGTGTCACTAAACTAATGAAATTTTACACATACTATTACCACGCTTGTCAAGAATGTTGATGGTGTATTTTGCCCTTAATGGACAATAAATGTCAAAATTCCGTGTACTTTTCTTTTGAAACTGCGTACTAGCAAACAGAAATTTCTTTAAGAAATTTATCAACCTGAGTTTCAGTTTTTTTTGCACATACTTCTTATGGCAGCCAGAATTTGAAGCAGAGGTGCGTACTAGGCTTTAGGATTTACGCGAAAGCAATCTAACATCGAAAATATCCAATATCTTAGCTTTCTTTCTGCTTTTGAGTTCCACTCAAATCAACCAACGGGTGGACCTCACCCTTTTCGATTTTGATAAAACTTTGTGTGGAATTTGTTTAGTATATTAAAGTAATGAATATCAATTTTTGGATTTCTAATTCCTTCGGCTGTGGAGATAAGAGGTCAGCAAAACTAAAAAATATATGTATCTATAAATTTGAGTTTACTTAAAAATTTTGTAATATCTCCAAAAGTACTTAAGTTAAAGATTTTAGCAACATACTGTTTGCAAGGTTATAAAACCCAATTTTCAATTTTTCAAAATTTTCAAAGTATATTTTGTTTCACTTTCATGTCTACCGAGACTACTTAGCTTCAAAGACGTAAAATTGTTACATATAAAGTTATTCACAAAATTTTAGAAATAGCTAGAAATGAAACTTAAAATAAAACTGGTTTCTACGATAATTGAGGGATTAAAAGCAAAGGGATACAAGTGCAAAAAACTAAATTCTGAGTATTAAGCTTCAAAGTTTTTTGTTCCTATGCATTTCATACCTAATATTTTTGGTTTCTAATACATACCGTTTTTTGAGGTCATCCTACAGGTCTGAATATTTTTTTGTAGTGATATATATTAGTATTATGTGTTGATTTTTAGATATAACTCGATTTTCCCAGTTTTGGTACTTGTAACCCTTTGTTTTTAACCCCCTCAATTGTGGACAGCTAGACCCGAAACTGAATTTAGTTTAGTTTTTCTACGAACCGTTTTCGAGAAAAAAAACGTGATTGGTTGAAAAAATTACGTTTTTCGTGGATACCTAGAAAACGGTTCGTATGAAAAATAAAAGAATTTTAGCTTCGGGCTCAGCGATCCAGTTATCTTAATAATCAGTTTTATTTTAGGTTTCACTATTATGGCAAACAACTGTAAGTAAAGATTCTATTAATTTCTCTTTTTTACAAATTTGTCTATAACTTTACATATAATAATTTTACCACTTTGGGGTTAATAGACATGAAAGTTAAGCAAAACAAATATTTTTTTTATATTTTTAAAATTTGAGTTTTGAGTGAAAAACAACACGAACCTACCTAAAATCTCCCATTAGAATTTTTATATCCAATTAAAGGCCCAACTATAATATGCATAAGCTAGCTTAAGGTAATGTCAAAAAACAACGAAAAGCCCGTCAAATACTTAAGCAAATTTGAGAACACTTTTAGGTGACTATATTGAACTTACATGAATGTATGTATGCAGCGTTGCCATTTTGGTTATTTTTACATGTATATCGCACTTGTTTAAGACGAAGATTCTATTCTACATGACGGAATGATTCATTCACAGAACATCTGATAGAATTCTGGCAGATTTTCTTGTGAATGATAATAGGTGTGTCGTTAGTGCAATAATATCGCACAAAAATATGAAAAACCAAATGTTTCGAAATATTTGTGCTATTTTACATATTTCCTCAACTAATATACAATAATATACATTCATAGAAAGCTATACATATTAAACATGTGCCTAATTAATAAAGCAGACATTGCTGTTTTTTTAGCAACTTCACCAAAAAGTGCAACTCTGATCGGAGAGATAATATTAGTTTATAAAATTTTTCAAAAAATTTGCAAATCGGACAGACTTGTTAACAAATCTGTCACACATATTCACTTAAGCCATATTTTTTTAAATACGCATGAGTTTTATGACAGATCTAACTAATAATGGCGTTTTCTTTTCTAGAAAATATGTAGCACTTTTTAATTTTTTATTAAATAAATTCGCATTCAGATTTTTTTAAAGTAAAAATTTACCTTTATAAGAGGTGGTACAATAATTTCAAACAAATTCACTTCTTTGAAAAGTTATTATACATATTGCAAATTTTTATTAAAAAGTGATTGTTTTCATTGGCTCAATTCACAATCTTGTGCAAATAGTCTTGCATCGTAGCATTTGTAAACTGGTATAGTATATTTATACTCACCACTAAGAACTGTTAAGTGGTGAGTATCAATATACAATACCATTTTGCAAATGCTTCGATGCAAGACCATTTGCACAAGATTGTGAATTGGGCTATTATTTTTGTAGAAAAGAAACGCCAAAATTGCTGCGTTATTTTGAAGAATTTTTTGTCTTCATGCAAGTTAACACGGGGATAGGTTTTTGCTATTTTTATTACATACATATTTTATAAACAATTTTTAACTTCCACATTTTGGTTATTATTTCTCATGTATGTAATCATTTTTTTAACATTTTGGTTAAAAAAATTTTTGGTCGTGGCAACACTGTATGTATGAATAAATAAAACAATAAAATAACAATTTACAAAGAGTTGATTCCGTATGGAAACTGAGTTCAGTTTCGCTCTTTGATTAAGCAAATGACAATTGAGAGAACTTGACGAAACTTTTTCTTAAGTACATTATAGTTTGAAACATACAATTTCTATGCATTCGCACCGTTGCTTAAGCTAATTTAAGCCAAGACATAATATGCATGTTAGGGCTTAAACCTAAAACTATCAAAAACTCAAACTTTTAATTAAAAATCCACGTTTAATAATTTTGGCCAGCTTTTCGGGCCAAATACTCCTCTGTGCGCCTTATATATTTACAATAAAATAATTGATTTCGATAGGATGTTTTCATATAAATTAAAAATTCCCGTTTTTAAACTTGGTACCACTAAAATTTTGCTCAGCAAACCAGTGATGTCAACCTTTTGGAGCACAAAGCACAATAAAATTTAAAAAAGGACCTAGAAGGCGTAATTTCGAGACAAGAGAAGCGTAAAGAAGCACTAAACTTTTTAGAGTTTTGTTGCTGTATTAAATCTCAGTAAAAAAGCCTAATTTTTCTATTAGCAGGTTTATAAGGGATAGAAGCAATGCTTGCTCTTTCAGGTATAATTTTTGTAAGGCGAATTTAGAAAAATAATTCGAGTACGCTGATTTCATTGGTGCTAGCGGCTTTTCAAAGTTAAGTCTCGTTTTCGCGATATTCACGATTTAAAATGTTCATACTAAATTACCATAAAACCATTTTTTTATACTTGTGGCATGATTTTCAGATTCAAACTTATCTAATTTGAGTAAATATGAACAGTATTAAGATATTCTCTGACTTTTTTGCGAAGAACCTTTTTTTTTTTGAAAAAAAATGTGTTTTTTCGAATTGGTTTTTTTTGCAAAGCACAATTTTACGCGAATAAAACTTACAGTAAAAGTTTGTTTTATGTAAATTTATGAAAATTTAAAAAAAAAATTACGAAAAAAAGTAGATTTATCACAAAAGAATCAAAAGTGACGCTTATGTTATATTTATTCAACCGTTTTAAATTCAAAAATATCGTTTTTGTGGTAATTTAGCATATTTATTTTAAATGGACAAGATAGCCAAGTTTAGACGGCTATAAAAAGAAACCGTAAAAAGTTCGGGCTAGTTCTTACGCCACGTGATGTGCACGAAAGAGTAGAATATGCATGTCAAATTTCGTGAAAACAGACTTTTTGAAATCTGAAGTGCCAAGCAAACGAAGTACGTACAAAAATTAGTTTAAAAAAAGCAAAAGATGAAGCACCACTGATTGCTCGAATCAATTTTTTCATTCTTCTGCAAGACTGCAAAAAACGTGTTCAGGAAATAGTTGCATTAGCAAAGAATTTTACACTTGAAAAACATTTTTTAGATAAAGAAATTAATTTTTAAAAGCACTGAGTTGACGACGCTGGACATCAGTATCTGTTAATATCTGTTTTGGGCGAAACATAGGAAAACAAATGTGTTTCTCTCCGTCTCTCTGTATCCACTCAGATATACTCAGGGATAATAAATGAAGAAATTCATTTCGTACCAATGAGGTTCTAAAATAGTAATTTTTCGGCTAAAATAGTTCTAAAATCTTTTTGAATTGTTGTAACCAAGTAAGCCACACGATTTTGATTGATTTTATGTGCTAATTGTGTCAAAGATCAACTATGGCTTTGTTTTCTAAACATATTTTTGATAAATTCTTTTCAAATAAAGTTCCAAAAATCAAATAATTTAAGTTTTAATTTAACTCAATGAAACTTCACTTCTGCCATATAACAAGGAACCTACTTACTAATTTCTTTATTCTTATAAAGTTGAAGTTTGCTAAAAATATTTCAAATTCGTTCACAATGGATAAACAAGCCATAGCACAAGATATTTTTTCTAATAAAATGTTAAGTCCGACATTTCTGTGGTTTTCTTGAATAAATGCGTAAGTCGACTTACGTAGATTTTAAGATATTAATGCGAAATAGCTCTATTTTAAACGTTCTTTCCATGAGCGTAAACATTTTCAAGATATCAGGGACTAGTCTCGATATTTTTCATGCAGAATAACCTGACTCCTATATTGATTCCATGAATTTTCAGCAAAAACGACTTAAGTGTTCCTATGTGATGGATTATTAAATCACACTAGCAGAGATACGATGTTACTATCTGAACACATTTTAAAATCTTTTTAAATATTTTGTTCTATTTTACTTAGTAAATAATAGATCACTGCGTTATATACTACGAATCTTGTGGCCTCACAACTGGATTTCTAACGTTGAGTTGTACAGGAGATGCAATGCACAACCTATACTATATGAAATTCAGCAAAGGAAGTGTAAATGGATTGGACATGTCCTACGAAATCCAGCTATTGGCATCTGCAGGGAAGCATTTGACTGGAACCCTCAAGGAAGTAGAAGGCATGGTAGACCGTGAGGCAGCTGGAGACGTTGTCTTGAAGATGAGATTAGTTATCATCCCGGAAATGTATCATGGAATAGGGTAAAAACCCTTAGCTCAAATCGAAATGATTGGAATAATTTTGTATTGGCACTATGCGCCCACGATATGACGCAAAAGCAATTAATGATAATAATAATATTTGTGTCGACATATACGGTTTTATGCTAGGATCTCGCTCTTACGTTATTTTTGTCTGAAATTTTTACACAAAGTTATTTTGGCAAATACATGCCGAGAGTTTAAAAAAATCAAAGATATCGTGGACACAATTTCAGAAATATTTTGTGTTTTCTCTACTGGAAAAATCAGTTTTAAGACATACCGTCTTTATTTAAGAAAACCAATGATTTGTTTATAGAATATGAAGTTTGACTAATGCCAAATATCATCAGCATAGCTGTTGATATTTGGCTTGAACAGTAAAAAGCAAATATTATAAGCTGTTCTCTCAAGACCACTTGTTATGTATTCTCCTTAAATAACTACACAAATCCACTTACGAAATAACCACCGTAGAGTAGAGATACTTGTTGAATAATCAATGGATACCACCCAACAACTTTGGAAAATTTGCAAATAGTACCAAATAAGTCACGGGGGTACCATCGTACTTTTTTGGGTTCAATAGTACCAGAAAAAGTACAATTGTACCAACTGTATCATCCCTGTATATACTATACTTCAGCCAATAACAATACCACCTAATAACAGAAACACTACATTACTTAAGCGGCCTTCAGACTATTAGATTTGGTATTAATACTTGTCAAAAACGCAAATTTTAAGTAAAAATCCAACAGTATGAAAACAAATTGTTATGATTTGTCAAATAACACATAAAGAAACTTGACAGTATTATGATATTCGTAATTTTTACGAAATTTTCTAAACAATCACATTTTTCATTTTATCAGTGTTGTCTATTGCACAAACAAGCATCGGAATAAAATAAACAGTTGTGTATTTGTTTGCCGGCATAAATAAAGAAAAAGAACGAAAAAATTTGATTTATTGCAAATTATTAAGTTACGTATTATTTGGAATGTGATAGTGTAGAAATAAAATGTAATGAGAAAATTTTCTTTAAGATTTTTTGACAGTCAGACTGATTTTTATTTGATTTTCGTCTTACAAAATCTAATAAAAATCTCAAAGCTTGTATTACAATGTGAAAGGGCCTTTATCAATATGCACTCGTAAGATTTAACACTCAGAAACTGATATAAACGGATGTATCCAGCGATGCCAACTTAGCCCTTTTCGAGCTAGATTTAGCCCGTTTTTAGTTACTCAAAACGCGAAAAAAAATGTCTAGGCCCAAACAAAATAACGCGCAAATTTAGCACTTTTTACAATTATCTTTTGGCCCTTTTAGCCCCTTTTTACTTTTTGGTCAATATGGGTACATTTTTCGTTTTTGCGAACTTTTTCTTCTTTTATTCTAGCATATCGACTTGTGAATTAAGATGCTAACATCGCTTTTACTAATTTTCTTATGTTAGTTCGCTGTATCAGTAATAATAAGAAGTAGAGTCTAGAACAATGTTCTATATTTTTAAAAATTGGATGCGATTTTAAGTTGGCTCAAAATTTTAAACGTGCTTTAAAGTTATCCCTTTTTTGTGCTTATTCAAAATATTTTACTGGATATTGCTTTATACTTGTCGTTTTTCAATTTAGCTCCTTTTTGAAATTATTTTCGCGTTTGGGTTCCAAAAGTTGGCGTCACTGGATGTATCTGTGCACGTGACTATACATATACAACTTTTACGTATAAATAGCGATATTTCTTTTATTTAAGCATAGAATTTAACAATTATATCGCAAAAATAAAGCAATTAATAAAAAAAATATCTGTGCACTGTTTGGCAATCACAAGTTCATTTGTGTTTGTTATATTTCTCTTTTCGTTTATTTTAAGCCTGAAACACACACCAAATAAGACAAAGCGGTTTTGTCTTTTAAGTCAAACACACTCGTATGATTATAACGCACACAAAAAAAATTTGTTGTGTGTTGTCTCATAAGAACTAAAGGCCATATCATATAAAACTTTTGCTTATACTTACTTATACGAAACATGCTACATAAAGCACTTTTAACGCAGCGTGAAGCGAAAAGTTCGGCAACTCTCATCTTTTTGCTTGCTTTGACAATCAGCTGGCATAATTTTCTTTTATTATATTTGCAAACGAAATATATCGTGCGTTTGAATCTGTTTAAATAAGAGGTATATATTAATGTTCAGTTGTCGTATAAGTCACAAAAAACTGTTTTGTCTCACTTGGTGTGGGCTCAGCCCAACAGAGATGTCAGATTTAAACAATGTTCTTAACAAGAAGTCACAGAATCGTAGAATCGTTAGCGCAAACAACTTAATAAGCTGACAATATAACAAGTTAAAAATTACAAAATCTCACTACAGCTTTTAATGCTTTCTTGTTTGCTATAAATGTGTATGTAAATTGTGTATTAAAGACAGATACGCTTTTGATTTTTTGAACCCGCTTAGTTTGACATTCAATCTAAATAATTTTAAACAAAATAGGTACGCACTAGAGTATGCAAAAACCGGAACCGAAAACTAGTTAACCGGTTTTTTGATTATCTGAAAAGAAACCGGTTTCGAATAATTTATGATTTCGAATAATTCGGCATGCCGGTTTTTATGTGTTGATTAACCGGTTTTATCAAATAAAATAATTTTCTAGATTTTGATCAAAAAAATTTTTATGCATACTTATATATAAAAAAGATACCCCAAATAGTATTTTCCCATTTCTTTTTTAAGTTGAGGGTGCTGTTGGCTGAGTAGTTAGCACGCTTGACTACAAGCCCTGAGGTCTTGAGTTCAAGACTAGTACCAACAACCCAACAACATCATGCATTTTTCTCATATATATGTTGTTTATTGTGTTGGTTGTTGTTGGACTGTTAAAGTGAAGGCATAACACTCATCACTTTGGCAGCACCGGCAGCGATCAATGCTAACATATCCTAATGCACTTCACAGCACCCTCCTTCGTCGGTATTGTAGAACCGTCAGCGAAGTAAAAGAACGAATAAAATGCCTAAACACCTTAAACAGCTCAATGCCTTTACTTGACACCAGAGGGGCTTGCAACACTGCTCTACAAAAAACGTGTAATAGCAGGGTTGTAAATGAATTAAGCTTTCTATCTCTCTCCCACTTCATCGCCTGTTTTCTCTCTACACTATCCCTTTCCCAAAGAAGATAACAAGTTGCGGAAATGGGTAATTTTTCATCCTTTTTCCTTAAGGAAAAGTCATTATAGAACACCGAAAAATAGATTTTTCTTAATATCGCTTCCAATTCGGTGATTGGTAGCACAGATCAACAAAATGAAACTTTTTCTGTAAGGTCTAAGGTTTCGTAGTCAATTTTTATACACTTGGTACTGAGCATCAATGCCCATAAATTACTTTTTTTGAATTGTCTTTGAATCTCGAGATTTTTCGTATATAGAAAAAAGAGGATGCTGCATCATATAATCGAGAACAAGTTCTTCGATTCAATTAAAAAAAAAAAGAATCGGATACAAAATAACCCTTAAATTAACATTTTAACAGTCTTATAATTTCGGAGATATTCAGAAAGTTTTATCAAAAAAATTTGCAAAAACTTTTTTTTAAAGACTCATTAAAATTTTAAACCGAAGAAAATGTTAAATTTTGCTCTTAATTGTGATAACTTCATATGTTACAAATGAAAGGAGCCAAAATTTGTTAAAATTATTTCATAAGTTATGAATTGATTCACAATTTTCTAGTAGCACATATTTTACAGATTTATTTTTAAGTTTTATTTATTCTAATTGACTTACAAAAAATAAAAAAACTGCTAAAAAAAATAATTTTCTACGGGATTTCCTTATATATTTTAATTAGGTGCTATCATTGAATTGTAAATAAATTCAGAACTTATTTTTTCGGTTATATTTATTTATTGTATCTTCAATAAAATTGAACTAACAATAAGTAATCTTAACTCTAAAATTTTAATTTTTTAAGTCCAGCAAATGCCAGACAAAAATATTTGTTTCAGCGGTTGGTTCTGTGGTTGTCTACGTCTCTCGTGTTCGGCTAAGAGCAAGAGTATCCCTCCTGTTCAGGCGAGTGTGGCCTCTAAAGTTAATGATGTTTCGGGCTAGCGGATTTAGGTGCAACTCAAGTTTTTTTTATGTATCTTGTCACGTGCTTAGAAAACACTGTCCTAACCAGCGGCACATCTAAATCTTTATGAATTCGCTTGTTTCTGACATACCATGGGGCTGCTATAATCGTACGGAGTATTTTATTTTGTCGCCTTTGAAGTTTTTCTACATTTGATGCCGAGGCAGTGCCCCATAACTGGATACCGTAGGACCATATTGGTTTTAGAATGGAGTTGTATAGAAGAAGTTTACAATCTGAGCTTAGAGTAGAGTTCCTTCCAATGAGCCAATTCATTTGAGCTGCTTTTAATTTCATTTGGGTCACCTTTGCATTTATGTGGGACTTCCATGTTAGACGACGATCAAGGTGAACACCGAGATATTTTACTTCAGTGTGTTGAGGTATAGTTTGGTTATTTATTTGTATAGGTGGGCAGGTTTCTCTGCACAATGTAAAAGTAATGTGTACACGTTTCTGTTCGTTAATTTTTATCCGCCATTGTTCCAACTGGGAAGCTTCTTGATGACTTTTGTGAACACTTAGAAAAGCTGTATCAAGAGCGAATATTGATATGTGTATGTTACTGCTTACCGGCAAGTCAGAGGCATATATCAGACATAATACAGGACCGAGGATGCTGCTTTGAGGATATCGGGCTTCAATCGGTTGCGGAGAGCTTAGAAAATTACATTCTTTAGCAACAAATTCTTGTTCAGTTAAGCAGCTTTCTAAAAGCTTACGGGTGTTTTCGGGTAGGTTTTGCTTTAGTTTATGTATTAAACCTTCGTGCCAAACTTTATCAACTGCCTGAGAAACATCGATGAAGAGCGCAGAACAATATTTCTTTTCTTCGATGGTTTTTCTAACCACGCTCACGAGTCAATGTGTTTGTTCAATCGTGCTATGTTGTCTCCTAAAGCCGAATTGGTGGTCTGGAATGCATCCAGTACGATTCAGTATGGGTGTTAGCTTACTCATAAGTAGCTTTTGAAATAGTTTTGACATGTTAGACAATAGGCATATAGGCCTATAGGACTCCACTTTCATATGATCTTTACCTAGTTTAGGTATCATGGTAATCAGCGAAACCTTCCATTCTGCGGGATAGCATTTGAGGCGCAAAATACAGTTAAAATAAATAGAATTATCCGTTTTGCAGTATATGGTATCCGTACGAGCATTTTTTTTGCTTATTTTATCAGCGCCTGGAGCTTTTTTCGAGTTTAAGCCCGCAATACAGTGTTCAATCTCACGAATATTGAACCTCAAAATAACATATGGTACAGAGAGGACTGGTGACAGCTCAACTATAGTATCAGACATATTTGGAGTAAATAATTTCTGAAAGTGGTTTACAACCAGAGTACCTTTTTCAGCGTCAGTTCCTGACCAGTCTCCATTCGAAGCTCGAAATGGAGGCTTATATATCACTGGTCTTTTGAGGCCTGGGCTGCTCTCCATAGCGAATAATCTTCTTGAGGTATTGCGTAGAGCCCATTCAGAAATTTTTGAAGAGAAGCGGGTTTTTTTTTATATTCTAGTAGAGTTTTCAGCTGTTTAGTACATTCCTTCAACCTAAATTTTAGCTGTGGGGATCTGTAGCGTTGCCGTTCTCAACGAACTCTTCTTTTTTCGGATAAAAGCCGTTCTACATCTGCTGAATAAATTTTATTATATCTCACCTGAAGATTTGTAGTAGTAGCATATAGAGCAGCTTGCGTCATCTATATCAGCAGGCATTTTAATGGAATATTTTCTGTGTAATGAGTACCCAAATATTTTTTGTATTTCAACCAATTTATACGTGTGGTTGTCATCGTCAAATCACAAGTGGGTGAAGAAGTTGTATGTGAATATATAGTGACAATAGTTGGTGAGTGATCTGAAGACAAATCTAAAGATGCTTCAACTTGGACCATTTGGCTGGGCAAACACTTTAGCACTCCAAAATCAATAACATTATGATTTTTCGACGATCTGTTGACCAGTAAGATGGATGCCCACTTGATACAACATTCAAACGCATTTTAGAAATTGTTACAAATAAAACGCGACCCTTTGTGGTGACCAGAACGTGTGATTAGCGTTGTAATCACCGGCGCCAAAAAAGCGTGGGCCTAGTGAATTAAAAAATCTACTGTATTGATTTTCTGTAATAGAGTACCTGGGAGGAGAGTAAATTGATGAAATCACCAGGTTTTGACGAAAAGTTTCAATGCAGATGTTAGTTGCTTGAAGATAGTTCTCACAATGATCACCCGTTAAATAGTGTTTTAATCGCTATTTTATTAGTATACCAGACCCACCACAAGCTCTACCTTGAGGGTCCTTTGTGTCGTAGAGAGTATATCCGTTGATTTTAAAAAAGCTTCTAGCTGTCAGATGCGTCTCAGAGATAAGCGGAACTTATGAAATGATTTTAATAAATTGTAGCTCATTTTACTTGTAACATATGAAGTTATCACAATTAAGAATAAAATTTAAAATTTTCTTCAGTTTAAAGTTTAAATTGAGTCTTTTAAATTTTTTTTTAATTTTTTTGAAAAAATTTATTTTTTATTCATTCATTTATTTATTCATTTATTTATTTAAGTCTAATAAAGGCGTAAACCTAAACAGACCAATAAAAAGTACTTAATTATTAAATACTTAAAATATATAACGATTACAATATTATATGTACACAGAAAAAAGTTTGCACATAAATAGTATGAAAAAAGTTCATAATCTATTGTTCATATATTTTAGTAATTTATAAATAAAATACTGGAATTTTTTCATTCCCAGTATGAATTTAGCTTTCAATAAATAAATTTATGAAATCAAAGTTGCTTTGAAAAAAATTTTCACCTTTTTTGTCAACAAATTCTAAAATGCTTTTCTATTTATATAAAGTAAAAATACAATTAATTTCAAATAGTCTGTTTGGCAGAAAGGAAATAGTTGCGCCTAGTACAACAGACTATACAAGTTCAATACTGAATTTTTAAAAATAATTTTTAAAGAATTTATGAACTAGTTTATGTAAAAGCTCCTAGCTGGAATAAAAATAATTTGAAAAAAAATCATCATGTTAGATTCATAGCATTTATGAAAAAATTCATTGGATATAAGTAATATTTATTTCTGTGTAGTAATAATCAAAAATATTAACAATATTAATTCATATTTTGCAAGAGAAAATTTTTAAAGCAAGTTTTTGACGCAGTAAATTCCACACTAGCATTATTAGGTATTGAATTCAAAAAATGTAAGGATATAATCATTGGACTATTTAATATATAATTTCTTTGATGCAATGCGACGTGAAATAATTTTCTACGAAATGATAATCTTGATGGTACATAAAACTGTAGTTTTTCTAAAAGTTCCGGGCAATCAATATTTCGATTAATCAAGTGAAATATAAACAACATTGACTGTACGTTACGTCTTTTTTCCAAAGAAGGCATACCAATATGCAAGCACTTTGCTGTATACGATGGATGCAGGCTTATAAAGTTAAGGTGAGGCAATGCTTAACGAATAAAACGTTTCTGTATCCACAAAATCTTTACTATCCACAAAATTTCTACTATTTCTTTTTATAAACGCAAGTATAGAGTAAGCTTTAGGTATTTGATAAATTAACATTATCCAGAAAATAAGAAGTAGAAAAAGAAACAAGAAAACATTTGCTCAGATTAAACTTCAGGTTATTGTTGTTACACCAAACAATCAAAGAATCAAGATCACTTTGCGACTTTGTCATATTATCTAAACATTTAATACTAGAAAAGATTTTTAAATTATCAGCATATAATATTTATAATATGGAACCGATTGATGTACATCAATTTGAACAACACAAACCCTATTACGCAAATAAGAAGACAACCAATTATAAAAGGATGAATGGATACAAAAACAGTATAACTTTGTTAATAAAATGTCATGCGAAATTTTATCAAAGGCTTTCGAAAAATCAGTATATATGTTATCCACTTAATTTTTTTTTTTTTTGTAAGACCGGCACTCAGGGATGGCCCCTACTCATGCAATGCATTGCGCCAGAATTAGGCAAATTGGTTATGGGAAGGGTGATAGAGGGAGTAGTGTTTGTGGATATTCGATTTAAGGTTTCCAACATTGAAAGTGATAGGAAAGACGGCTCCATGAAAAAGCGCCCAAAACCAAATCGCCCAAAAATAGAAATGAAAAGTCGCCCAAAATTTCAAAATGAAAAATCGCCCAAAAAAAATTAAAAATCGCCCAAAATTTAAAGATGAAAAATCACCAAAAAAAAAAATGAAAAATCGCTCAAAAAAATGAAATATCGCCCAAAATTAAAAAACACAAAAAAATTAAAAATTATAGTAATTTAATTTTTACATTGAAAAAAAGAAAACTTACAGAAAAGCATAAATAGTATTCGTGTCTTACTGAATTGCAATAACAGTATGAATAAAAGCCAATGATTTCCATCGGCCAAAAATTATAGTATGGCTCTCCAAGGGTAATTTAGATAATTATCATACATACAACAAAAATCTATAAACATATAATACATTAATGATCATTTATCGAAGGCCGGAAATTTAAGACGTCAAGGAAACCGCAGCTCAAAGTCCTTCCGTCCGCCAAAAGCGCGTTTCAAATTAAATATTCCAAGGGCAAGTAATCTAAAAAATTGTCGTAAGCGAAGCCGAGATTTGATATACTATGGAGTTTAAAATCCTTCCGCCCGGCCGAAGGTCGGCTACACGGAAAGTCGTCGAAAGTACGTACCAAATTAAGCATTCCGAAGGCTCCTAATATTGAAAGTTGTCGTAAGCGAAGCCGAGATTTGACATACCATAGAGTTTAAAATCCTTCCGTCCGGCCGAAGGCCGGCTACACGGAAAGTCGTCGAAAGCGTATCTCAAGTTAAACATTCCACGATTCACTAATATAGAAAATTATCGTAAACGAAGGCGAGGTTAGAGTTTAAAATCTTTCGTGCAGGTGGAATCAAAAATTGGTTTCGCTTACGACAATTTTTAATATTAGTAGCCTTCGGAATGCTTGATTTGGTACGTGCTTGCGACGACTTTGCGTGTTGCCGGACTTCGGCCGGGCGGAAGGCTTTTAAACTCTATGGTATGTCAAATCTCGGCTTCGCTTACGAAAATTTTTAATATTAGTAGACTTTCCGTGCAATTGTCGTAAGCGAAAACCAGACTTGATATACCATACACAGAAAAAACTAGTTTTTCACTTCAAATACCAAATTCCCTGAATCAAATGTAAATTTGTTCAATTTAGATCCTATAAAGAAATTTGTAAATTCAAATGCAAAAATTTGTAATAATTTGTTTGAAAAAAAATTCTGATTTTTTCAATAAACAAATTGTTTCAATCAAAAAATGTTTTAGAGAAATATAAAAAATAAGTCAAAGAATTTCATAATTTTATTAGGTTGCCAACATTAGCGGTAGGTAAATGAAATGAAATAATAAGTCAAACAAAATTGTTTATTAAACTAAATAGAGACAATAATAAAGATTTAAAATCAGTTTCAAAAACATGTTTGTTTAAAAAAAAAGCTATCATAATTTTTTCTGTGTAGAGTTTAAAATTCTTCTACCCGGCCGAAGGCCGTCTACACGAAAAGTCGTCGAAGCACGTACCAAATTAAGTATTCCGAAGGCTACTAATATTGAAAATTGTCGTAAGCGAAGCCGAGATTTGACATACCATATAGTTTAAAATCCTTCCGCCCGGCCAAAGGCCGGCTACACGAAAATTCGTCGAAAGCACGTGCCAAATTAAGCATTCCGAAGGCAACTTATATTGAAAATTGTCGTAAGCGAAGCAAAGACTTGATTCCACCTGCACGAAGGATTTTAAACTCTATGGTATGTCAAATATCCGCTTGGTTTTTGACAATTTTTAATATTAGTGAACGTTGGAATGTTTAACTTGAGAAACGCTGTCGACGATTTTCCGTATAGCCGGCCTTCGGCCGGCCGGAAGGATTTTCAACTCTTTGCTATGTTAAATATCGGCTTCGCTTACGACAATTTTCAATATTAATAGCCTTCGGAATGCTTAATTTGGTACGTGCTTTCAACGACTTTCCGTGTAGCCGGCCTTTGGTCGGGTGGAAGGATTTTAAACTTTTGCTGATATAGAAGCCAAATAATGATGGAGATGGAACACATTGGAGAAACTTTCAATTATTTAATATAATATTTTAAATTCTATATTCGATTTTGATGATTACCCGAATTTTTGGGTGTGAAATTTTGGCCGATTTTTCATATAAAAATAACTTGAAATTTGTATGGAAAAGTTTTTGGGCGATTTTTTATTTTTTGGGCGATTTAGTTTTGGGCGATTTTTCATGGAAACATTTTTAATATGAAAAATCGCCCAAAATTTCAAAATGAAAAATCACCCAAAAAAATGAAAAATTGCCCAAAATTTTTGGGTGATTTTTCATTTTTATTTTTGGGCGATTTGGCTTTGGCCGATTTTTCATGGAGCCAGGAAAGACCTCTGCAGTGAGTTTATTCCACATAAGAACTGTCCGGCCAAAGAACGAATTTTATCTGTAATGCGTAGTGCGATTCACTGGCGTGTCGACTACAAATGGATGTGCTCTTAACGACGAACGTATTGTTCCTAAAAATGAGTGGGTTTCGGGAACAATTTCCCTGATTTCATCAGAACACACTCAATAGTAGTAACTATAAAACAGCGAAACACACCCCACATTGCGTCGATGCTCCAGCGAGTCAATAGAATTGGCTATCCTACTGTCACCAATAAGTTTCTTCCCCGTCTCCTGTACGCGGTCCAGTAACTTCAAAATAGACTTTAAAGCACCGGCCCATACATGAGAGTTGTATTCCATTTTCGGGCGGATATAGGCATTATAAAAATTGAGGAGAACAGATCACACTGTATTTTCATGCCAAGAACATCAAGAGGTACTGATTCCTCAATAACCACACCGCCCATATTTACAGATGAAGCACCACGATCGGTCATACCACTGTTGGTAAGCATATAACACTGGGTCTTACGAGCATTAAAATCGACCCTATTCGCATGACCCCATCAGAGATTGTTATAATATCGTTATTAAGTGTCTCATTCATGTTTTTCCCCATAGACCCAATCTCCGATAGGTTTGGTCTGTTACTGAATGAATATGAATGGCAGATGCTGCTGTCATCTGCACAAGCCATCTGTATCTACCTTAAAAGAATTTTCGCACCATCAATGGCATTCAAAATGCCCTCACTAGATAAAACTATTAGACAATTTAATATTAGGACATATATTAAAATCAGCATTCGCATTTGGAGTATAGGGCTCAAAATTCGAACTAAAAAATTTTGGCGAAAAGTTTCACAATTTTATCAAGGTTATCAGAACAGTCATTATCAAAAACCTTAGACGATGGAATATCCATGCAACCCTCTTAAGAGCGGATAAATGACCTAAAATAATTAGGATTATTCCTTATATTATTCTCAATACCAAGCAAATACTGCTTATATGTACAAAAATTTATTAAGAAAATTAAATTCTCTAGCACATATCTTGTACTGACGAAGAATGTCATCAGAGCCCGCTGATAAGTAGCGTTTATGTAGCTTATTTCTTTTATTTTTCAAATGTTTAAGCACTTAGTATACCTGCGATGAGTGTACGCAAAATTAACTTTGACTGGGATATATTGATTGCATATATTCGGAAATTTATTTAAAAAGATATCATAAGACAGATTAGTAGATTTATTTTTAAACAAATTGTTCCAATCAACATCCATTGGTTTAGAATTTAAGGCATAAAATTAAATTTTGAAAAATCATATTTTTTATAAGATAACTTATTCTAATTTTTAAGGAATTTAAGCACATCAACTTCCACAATTATGGCATTATGGTGAATATTTATTGAAGAAAATGGTTCTAAACAGTCATAAATTACTGTTTTAAAATTGGATTGTGCAAATATCGGATCCAATTGCAAAGAACGAATCTATTAGGTTTATTTCATAATCCTTATTTACATTAAAAGTTCGCAACTTACTCTCGAAGTAGAAACAGGCATTAATTTGCCGTCGGTGAACAAAATAAACAATATAAAAATATACATATAATATAAAAAAAGACAAATATTCGCAACAACAAAGTATTAACAAAAACCGTTTTGTTTAATATTTTACGTACCTATACATTTTTCATTTCTTTTTGTAAAGTAAATTATAATTATAAGTAAGTAGGCACACAAACAACAAATTTATTTGGTATTCGTACCAAATGAGTACGAATACAACAACAAACAACAGAAATGCCTACGTTACTGTTGTTGCTGCAGAATGTGATAACCCAGTAAACAAAAATTTACACTTGCGTACACGGGTACGCTCAAATTCAATGTCTATGACGGACCATAATATAAAGGTAAATTTTTTGATACCAGCATCACAGCAAAGCACAAGTGCCAACAATATGAGCCAACATCAAGCTGAAAAAGAAAAAACGACAGAAAGTGTCCCCCTAGAAACTGATTCAGAAAATCCAAAAATCCAAATGGGTATTGATCGCTATTTCAAAGTGGTAAATAATAAAAAAAGACAAAGAAGTCCAAGATCGAAAAACCTCGCTCCATTGGCGAAAATGGCCAAAGATGGTAAATCTGAAGCGGCGCTCTCTGAAAACCGGGTTTTACTTCTACAAAACGACGTAGACGAAATCACCATTGTCAGGTCAAGCAAGCCGCCCCCAATATACTTAAGAGAGAAAAACTCAAATCAGCTAATTAAAAGGCTAGTACAATTAATCGGCGAAGAGGCGTTTTACGTGATCCCGATAAAACGCGGTGCGATTAATGAAACAAAAATTCAAGTAAATGAAGAAAATCATTACCGCTCAGTAGTTTCAGAGTTTGAAACACAAAATAAAAATTTTTACACCTACCAATTGAAAAGTGCAAAAGGCCTCCAGGTAGTGATAAAAGGCATCGATTCATACATGGATTCAGAAGAGGTAAAAGCGGGTCTACTAAATAATAATTTTAAAGTAAAAAATGTTACTAATATTAAAAATAGAGAGCGAGTTCCCCAACCACTATTTCGTGTGGAAATGGAACCAGGTGAAATGAAATTAAAAAAGAATGAAGTACACCCCATTTACAGCTTAAGATATTTGCTGCACCGACGAGTTACCGTAGAGGAACCACACAAGCGAGCAGGGCCTATTCAATGTCTAAATTGCCGAGAATATGGCCACACCAAAACATATTGCAAGTTGCGCACCGTTTGTGTCGTCTGTGGTGAACTACACAGCACTTCCAATTGTGATAAGCAAAAAGATGATTCCAAAATGAAAAAGTGTAGCAATTGTCATCAAAATCACACTGCAAACTACAGGGGCTGCCCTGTCTATGTACATGTTAAGCAGTCTTTTTCTAACAGACGTAATCAAACCTATGCTCAACCTAATACTTTCGACAATACAAATTATCCCCAGTTGCGCCAACCAGCTACCAGCCGGCCTTCATACACCAAAATTTTTAAGGCTAACCAGCCTATAGCGCAAAACATACCAAACAGCCAGTTCTCGTACGCTAATGCTTTGAAGTCTAACCAGCCCACAGCTCAAAAACGGCCTCTTGCCAACGAAAACAGTGGTTTCAATTTTGGTCGACTTAAGGCTTCAATAGAAAATTTAATACAAACCGTAAATTTTTTTACGACCAACATGACCTGCATGATGTAGGAAGTGTTGAAAATGCAGTCTACATTATTGCAGGCTGTATTAAACAAACCATGAACTTAAAAATCTGTTTCTGGAATGCAAACGGCATCCGCCAACATAAAAACGAACTAGAATACTTCATGATGGATAAACAAATTGATGTAATGCTTATCTCTCAGACGCACTTGATTGCTAGAAGTTTTTTTTTTAAAATCAACGGATATACTCTCTACGACACAAAGGACCCCCAAGGTAGAGCTTGTGGTGGGTCGGGCATACTAATAAAATCGCGATTAAAACACTACTTAATGAGTGATCATTGTAAAGACTATCTTCAAGCAACTAACATCTGCATTGAAGCTTTTCATAAGAACCTGGTGATTTCATCAATTTACTCTCCTCCCAGGTACTCTATTACAGAAAATCAATATAGTAGATTTTTTATTTCACTAGGCCCACGCTTTTTGGCCGCCGGTGATTACAACGCTAAGCAAACGTTCTGGGGATCTCGCCTCATCACGCCAAAGGGTCGCGTTTTGTTTGACACAATTTCAAAAATGCGGTTAAATGTTATATCAAGTGGGCAGCCAACTTACTGGCCAACAGATCGCCGAAAAATACCTGATGTTATTGATTTTGGAGTAGTAAAGGGTGTGCCCAGCGAAATGATCCAAGTTGAAGCATCTTTAGATTTGTCTTCAGATCACTCATCAACTATTGTCACTATATATTCACATACAACATATTCACCCACTTGTGATTTAACGATGACAACCACACGTATAAATTGGTTGAAATACAAAAAATATTTGAGTGCTCATTGCCCAGAAAACATTCCATTAAAAACGCCTTTTGACATAGATGACTCTATTAGAATGTTTGAGGCAAACCTTAAGCAAGCTGCTCTAAATGCTACTACTACAAATCTTCAGGTGAGATATAATAAAATTTTTTCAGTAGATGTAGAACGGCTTTTATCCGAAAAAAGAAGAGTTCGTAGAGAATGGCAACGCTACAGATCCCCACAGCTAAAATCTAGGCTGAAGGAATGTACTAAACAGCTGAAAAATCTACTAGAATATCGAAAAACCGCTTCTCTTCAAAACTTACTAAATGGGCTCGACGCAACACCTCAAACAGACTATTCGCTATGGAGAGCAGCCCGAGGCCTCAAAAGACCAGTGATATATAAGCCTCCATTGCGAGCTTCGAATGGAGACTGGGCAAGAATAGACGCTGAAAAAGGTACTCTGTTTGTAAACCACTTGCAGAAAGTATTTACTCCAAATACGTCTGATACTATAGTTTAGCTGCCACCAGTCCACGCTATACCAGATGTTACTTTGAGGTTCAACATTCGTGAGATTGAACACTATATTGCGGGCTTATACTCGAAAGAAGCCCCAGGCGCTGATAAAGTAAGCAATAAAATGCTCTTAGAGCTACCCTATACTGCAAAACGGATAATTCTATTTATTTTTAACATTATTTGGCGCCACAAATGCTATCCCGCAGGATGGAAGGGTTCGCTGATTACCATGATACCTAAACCAGGCAAAGATCATACGAAGGTGGAGTCCTATAGGCCTATAAGCCTGTTGTCTAACATGTCAAAACTATTTGAAAAGCTACTTATGAGTAAGCTAACTCCCATACTGAATCATACTGGATGCATTCCAGACCACCAATTCGGTTTTAGGAGATAAAATAGTACGATTGAACAAACACATAGACTCGTGAACGTAGTTAGAAAAACCTTCGGAGAAAAGAAATATTGTTCTGCGCTCTTCATCGATGTTTCTCAGGCATTTGATAAAGTATGGCACGCAGGTTTAATACATAAACTAAAGCAAAACCTACCCGAAAACATCCTTAAACTTTTAGAAAGCTACTTAACTGAGCGAAAATATTTTGTTAAAGAAGGTAATTTTCAAAGCCCTCCGCAACCCATTGAAGCCGGAGTTCCTTAAGGCAGCATCATCGGTCCTGTATTATATCTTATATATGCCTCTGACTTGCCGGTAAGCAGTAACATACACATACCAACATTCGCTGATGATACAGCTTTTCTAAGTGTTCACAAAAGCCATCAAGAAGCCACCCGCAATTTGCTAGATTATATACCTCAGTTGGAACAATGGCTAAAACGATGGCGGATAAAAATTAACGAACAAAAATGTCTACACATAACTTTTACATTGTGCAAAGAAACCTGCCCACCTATACAATTAAATAACCAAACTATACCTCAACACACTGAAGTAAAATATCTCGGTGTTCATCTTGATCGTCGTCTAACATGGAAGTCACACGTTAATGCAAAGGTGACCCAAATGAAATTAAAAGCAGCGCAAATGAATTGGCTCATTGAAAGGAACTCTACTCTAAGCCTAGATTTTAAACTTCTTCTATACAACTCCATTCTAAAACCAATATGGTCCTACGGAATCCAGTTATGGGGCACTGCCTCGGCATCAAATGTAGAAAAAATTCAAAGGCAACAAAATAAAATACTCCGTACGATTACAGCAGATGGTATGTCAGAAACAAGCGAATTCACAAAGCCCTAGATGTGCCGCCGGTTAAAACAGTGTTTTCTAAACACGTGACAAGCTACATAAAAAGACTTGAGTTGCACCCAAATCCCCTAGCCCGAAACATCATTAACTTTAGAGGCCACACTGGGCTGAGAAGGAGGGACACTCGTGCTCTCAGCCGAACACTAGAGACGTAAACAACCAAACAACCAACCGCTGAAACAAATATTTTTGTCTGGCACTGGCTGGACTTAAAAATTAAAATTTTAGAGTTAAGATTTGATTACTTATTGTTAGTTCAATCTTATTGAAGATACAATAAATAAATACATATAACCAAAAAAAAAAACATTAAAAGGAATTATGTTATTATCCCTTTCTACACATATTAAAATGTTTAGCAATTAAGTTATGAGTTCAGTCGAACTGTATGGGCTTATATCCAAAGAAATTTAATTATTTTTGGCTTAAGTTCGGTTTTAATTTAATTTTTTCAATTAAATTATATTTTTATTTAGAGGTAAATGTGAAGCGTGTCGACAAAGAGAATTTTGACTGCGCGGAGGGTTAAACTGACGTTTCGATAGCTCCCGCTAATCTCATCAGAGTTCCTTACCGCTTAGAAATTTAAATATATAATTTAATTGAAAAATTAAATTAAAACTGAACTTAAGCCAAAAATAATTAAATTTCTTTGAATTATTATATATAGTTGATCAAGCAATTCATCCACAACTACATTGGAACAAGCATAGGAATTGAATTCTTTCTTCACAGAAATTAAAACACCACGACCTCTTACAAGACCAGTTCTCATGTAAGATCGGTCTTTACGATAAACATGATAAACGTTCAGATCAAAATACTCAGCAGCACAAAATTCATCATTTAGCCGTGTCTCAACAATTACAAAAATATCATAACAACATTGCGAAAAAAAATCGAACAGGCTTTTACTATTTGAGCGCATTCCACACACATTTTGAAAATAGATTTTTAGCTTAGATTCACTCACTAAGCTGCACAACTCCACTGATTTTCTTGGGGAAAAAATAAATGGCGTAACTTTTGTGTTCAAAGGCCATAAAGTTGGTTTAATTAAAGGGTGCTATAAGTTTGTATCATGTGGCTGTGTATATTTGTGGCTCTAAATAGTAGGAAATTTCAAAGACTGAAAAAATTAATTTTTATAATAAAAATATACAAATGGTTTTCACATTTGGCTTTTTGGCGCCCTTTGACATCCGGCGCCTAACGCGACCGCTCCAACGTTAGTCCGGCGCTGGTTTGAAAGAAGAAATATGCAAATAGTTTTTCTTCTCAATAACATCAAGATCCAGGGCTGCTAGGTAATTTTTATCGCGCTATCCAAATTTGAAAAAATATTTCCACAAAAAATCCCCTGTTAAAAGGAAAACCGCCAAGAAAATCCTCATGAAAAAAAACATAGTTTTCAAAAAAATTCTAAGTGTACACGACGAAATATTTCATAAAATTTGCTGCATGAAACTTTTTTATGGTCAGGGAAGAAATTTGGGAGGAAAAAGTGGTATGAAATGAATATTAAGATGATTCTTGTTAAGTTTCTTTACCCCATTTGCATCTTAACAGTTGCAAGAAGGAAATAAAAAACGTGTCATTAAATATTTCGACATGTAAATTTACAGACACATTCATAAAAAAAAATTATTTTAGGTTTAAGGCTCACAATTGTTTTTTAACACTTTCACGCTAAAAGCTGTTTAACATAAAATTGTATTCATAAACACTACAATAGACATTGTGTGTTTTAAGGAATTTTAGGTTTCGATACTGGCAACACCACCATGTTTTGTAGCTGAATAAGAAGAATATGATTTCATCCGGATATTGAAATAAATGAAAAGCTTTTTATTGTTTTCATGGAAGTTAAGTTTTTTTTTATTATTTTTTTATTTTTTAAAGACCAGAACTCAGGGGATGACCACTACACATGCAATGTATTGTACCGGAATTAGGAAAATTGGTTATGGGAAGGAGGATAGAGGGAGTAGTGTTTATGGACATTTGTTTTGAACCTTTCAACATTGAAACAGACAGGAAATACCTCTGCAGGATGCTTATTCCACATACGAACTGTTCGGCCAAAGAACGAATTCTCTCTGTAATGCGTAGTACGATTCGCTGGCGTATCGACCACAAAGGGATGTGCTCTTAATGAAGAACGTGTAGTTCGAAGAAAAGTGCAGGTTTCGGGAACAAGTTCCCTGATTTCATCAGAACACATTCCATTGTAGTATCGATAAAACAACGAAACACATCTCACATTGCGTCGATGCTCCAGCGAGTCAATAGAGTTGGCTACCCTACTGTCGCCGATGAGCTTCTTCGCTCTCTCCTGCACGCGGTCGAGTAACTTCAAAACAGACTTTGAAGCACCGGCCCATACATGAGAGTTGTATTCCATTTTCGGTCGGATATAGGTGGTATAAATACTGAGGAGATCAGGTGGAGTGAAATATCTTTTACACCGCCTTAAAAAAACGAGGCACTTGAATGCTTCTTTTGAGACTTGAAAAATATGATCAGTCCATCGAACGTCACACTGAATCTTCATGCCAAAAACATCAAGAGCATCTGATTCCCCAATATTTACACCAATCATAATTACAGATGGAGCAGCAAGTTCGGTCATGTGTCTGTGCGTAAGCAAACAGCATTTGGTCTTATGGGGATTGAAATCGACCCTATTCGCACGACCCCACTCGGAGATTGCTATTAGATCATGATTAAGTCTTTCATTCATGGTTTGCCTCATTGCACCAATCTCCGGCAGGCTTGGCCTAGCACTGAATGAATATGAATGGCAAATGCTGCTATCATCTGCAAAAGAGTAGATAGGATTAGAAGTTTGAAGGTCATTAAGAAAAATAAGAAATAGGGTAGGAGAAAGAACGGAGCCTTGCGGTACCCCTGAATTTATCTTGAACTCGTTTGTTGAGATCCCATCTATAACAACTCGTATAGTGCAATCTCTGAGAAAACTCGATATAAGCCGAGAGAAGCCATCACCGACACCAAAAGCAACAAGTTTTAACAAAAGTGCATCATGCCACACTCTATCACACGCCTTAGAAATATCTAAAGCCACCACCTTACTCTCGCCAAAATGGTGTATGGAGTGACACCATTTTTCCGAAAGGAATGCCAGTAAGTCACCCGTAGAGCGTCCTCTACGAAAGCCATACTGCCGGTCGCCGAGTAAACTGTTGGACTCCAAATACTTCACAAGATGGTAATTGACCTTACTTTCCATCACTTTGGAAAGTGCAGAACTTATTGCGATTGGGCGGTACATTGGCACCCTTCCAACACGATGGAAATTCACCAGCATGGTACAAAGTGCTGAAGAGGGCTGCCAACGGACGTGCTAGCGTCGAAGAGCACTGCTTCAAGACCAGTGCTGAAATGCCATCCGGTTCAGGAGACTTATTTATATTGAGATCCGCTAAGACCCTTTTAACTGCGCGCTGTCTAAAGAATATATTTGGCATAGTTACAGATACTCTATCGAGCGTGGGCAGTAGTTGATTGCTTTCCGGCAAGTGAGAATTACTTGCAAATAATTCAGCCAGAAGGTTAGTCTTATCAGCCGGGTCACCCTTTAAAAGAGTCGGAATTGAGGAACTAGCATTATCCTTTACTCTTTTAACGAATGACCAAAAGCTCTTGCTACCCTGAGGGGCAGCAAGAACTTTAGCACGAAGGCGCTGCTCGTGTAGAGCTTTTTCACACCTTAGTAAACCGGCACACGAAGATGTCGCCCTTTTGCGCAGCGAATCAGTATCTGCATTTTTATTACTACGCCAGATACTGAATGCTTCCTCCCTGGATCTGACTGCATCTTTGCAAGCCTGATTAAACCAAGGCTTCGTTCTGGGTTTTATCAGAATTCGGTTTGATATAATGAATGTTTTCATTCCCAGCAAAATGGTGTTTACGACCATTTCTGCCATGGCATTGACATTATTGTCAAGGAAACATAGCTTCCAGTTAAAATGCCAAAAAAAAGTCGTTGAGCCCAGCCCAACGAGTCTCTTCGTATATATATTTTAAACGTTTCGTAGCAGTTCGTGAAACGTCACGAAGTTCTGAGAACGAAAAGGAGGCAGAAATGGTGCAGTGATACGAATTACCGAGAGGTGCATTAACGCTCACTTCATACTTGCCAGGGTGTGAAGTAAGAAAAAGGTCGATAGTATTGTTTTGGTACCCTTCAACACACGAAATGTGTGTTGGTTCATTCACTAATTGTGTAAGGTGATTGTGCGCGGCGAATAACTCAACATACTGGCCTTCTGGAGTTGTGTGACTCGAATGGCGAAGCCAAGATGAGTTGTGAACATTGGAATCACCAGCAACAACAATTTCACTGTTCGGACAACTCTCCAGGATCTTCGATATGGAATCGGATAGGGAATCGAAGCCTGCTATAGTTTTATCCCTTCCCGCGTTTGAACTTCTGTAGAGGAACCCGAAATGGAAATAATGTGCCCTGATTCTGAATTTAACCCAGAGATAGCTAAATTCAGGATCATCCGTGCCTAATGATTGTTGGCACTGGTACACAACTTCATCGCGTATGTACAACGCAAGTCCCCGATGGAAACTAAAAAGCGAAAGAAGGTGATACCCAGGTAAGTGAAAATTCTGTGGATCAGCACCCTCAGATACCTGAGTCTCACATAAGGCTAAAACGTCCGGCCGATGGAGACAAATGTGAGCATATACAGAGGAGAAATTTGCTCTAAGTCCGCGTATATTGCAGAAGTAATTTATAGGTATTTTGAAATATCTTTATAATATGTTTCTCAACTTATTGAATACAAGTTTTCTATGACGTAAAATATAAAAAGTGAAATAATTACAAAAGAATTCACACAACTCTTTATATGATGTATGAAAAAGGTACTCGAACAACGAGCCTATTTTCATTTGTGTTGATTGTTTCTACTTCACTAACATTTGTTTGTGCTTTTATGTGTTTTTATGGTGTATGTATTCTATAAAATTAAAAAAAACATACTCAAACGCTGATAGCCAAGACTTAAAGCTTTAATTTAAAGCATATCATGTATTCCTGTGTGCTAAATTTGCAAAGGTATTTGAAGTTAAAATTGACATTTCGATGATATGAATTTATTGAAGGTTTATAGTGGGTGCATACCATTTTTAAACCTATTTTAAAATTTTCATGTAATATGTATACATTTATGAATGCAATTTTATAAAATTTTGCTTAAAAGTAGCTTATTACCCTGTTTTAAATATTTATGAATATGGCTGTTAGTCTATATTATTCGCGGACTTATATATTGCGCTTCAGGAGATAATTGTTATCACATATAAAGTGTTACGAAAGTTTAAACCTTTTGAATAAATTACACTATGCAAGTCAAAAAATTTAACAAGTTGGGCTCCCTACTGGTAAAGTTAATTCGAGTACCCTAAATTCAATGGCGTTAGCCGTTTTTCGAAGTTTATGTTCGTATTGGCGACTTAAGTTTTTCGTAGTAAATTACCGTAAAAACAATTTTTTATACTCTTAGGATAAGTTTAAAATTTTAATTTAGCTAATTTGATTATGTATGTACAACATAAAGAGATTATGTGAGTCTTTTTCGCAAAAACTAAAAAGTTTTTTTTAGGAAAAAAATATATATATATATATATTTTTTTTTGCTAAAAACGATTTTTTACTAGTGAACATTGTAGTGGAATTTTGTTTTATGTAAGTAAATTTAGATGACTAAAACTCGAAAATTGTAAAAAAGTAAATTTTTCCAAAAATAAATAAAAATCAGTGTCGTGTTTTGTTGTGTTTGTTTAACCGATTTAAATTCGAAAATTTTCGCAAAATTACAAAAACATGGTTTTACATTAAATTAACATATAAATTGTAAATCGCGAATATCGCGAATACGAGCGCAAACTTCGATAAATTGAAATTAGGGTACTCGAATTATCTTGTTAAAGAAAAAAAGTTCCAAATTCATGCTGTGTTATTAATATAAAATGCTTCTATCTTTTTATTTATTTTTATTTTAAGGTATTTAAAAGATCAGACGAACAAATATAAAAACATCACCAAAACACAAAGATCTATCCAAAAAGCAAAGACTGATCAAAAACAAAAATATAAAACAATTTTGAAACCTACCTACATGTACTTCGATGAGCTGAATCCGAATTATATTCGATATGAAAAATAAAATAGATTCATATCGAATATAATTTGTTTGTTGTGCTTTGTATGTATAAGTTTCTAAGCCTACTATGCTTTTGTAATTCTCAAATGATTTTTGAAACGAAACTATAAGACTGTTAAAAAATTAATAAGGAAGTAATTTAAATGTTATTTTGTTTCCGATACTTCTGTGTTTTTTTTTTTTTTAATTTAACCCTCTGCGACTGACGTGACTTCATTATCACAATTCCACTGACGTGGTAGTACACTAGACACTATTTCGAATGCTTATATTTTCCAAGTTCCGTTTGTAAACCCACTGAAACTATTTTTGATTTTAGTTTAATGTAGGAGTATCTTATTTGTTGTAATTTTTTGTTAAAAACAAAACGACAAAGCTTATTAAAATCTAAATTATTGCCATGACATAAATTACCCTTAAAAAACGTACATCCATACAAAAAATAAAAAATCGTCGTATCTTATTTTCTTGGTAAAAAGTTTAACATTAATTTTAACCTATACTTAAGCTAATCAATTTAGAAAGAAAAGAGATAATATCAATGGTTTAATAAAAATTACAACGTATTTTGTCAGGTCTACCTCAAAACTGACGTGGTAGACTTGTAGACACTTGTATGCTCACATCAACGCGTGCTTTCTTAACACTAATGTGCGCATGAGTACGTAATAACAAGGTACTGAAAATACCAGAATCGATAATTATATAATTATGGCATAAAACAATGTTTTCTGTTTACTGGTGTCTACTATACTACGACGTCAGTCGCAGAGGGTTAATCAAAGAACTAGTTCTCGAGTAAATGCAAATTATGTGATGCAGTATCCTGTTTTTTCTTTATAACGGAAAAGCTCGAGATACAGTGTCAATTCAAAAAAAGTAATTTATAGGTATTATAGCTCAGTATCATATGTACGCAAATTGACTAAGAAATCAGGGGCCTTAGAAATCGTGTTGACCTGTGTAACCGAAAAAGAGAACTTCTTGCAATGACAAGGATATGTAAAACTAATTAGAAATTATCGAAATTTTGCAATACTTCCGAATCGCGAATTCTACATTTTCATGACTTCTTTGGAGTGTATTTTTTCTGGAAATAAGATTGGGTATTTTTTTGGTGTGGGTTAGCATCAAACAAGTGAGTTTGACTTGAAAGACAATAATGTTTTGTCTTTTGTTAGTGTGGGTTCAGCCATATCCTTTTATAACATTTGGATGAAATGGAGATACTATTAATTATGATTGTATAACAATAGACAAGATTTCCAAATGTTAATATTTACTGAAATACACTCAACTAAACTTCTTGGATTTGTTCCCTTCTTCCAACTGATCACAAAAATAAATAATTAAAAGCCAAATTTTTAACAAAGGTATATTTATTTTTAAAAATAACGAATGAAATATTTAACATCATTTATACATACTCGTTTTCAGCAGTTTGGGTTGATGTAGTAGGCGAAGAGATAATAGCTCTGTTCAATAACTGAGAATTGTTAATAATTGTTAATAGTTTTCACTGAAAAGTGTTCACGTAACGAACACTTCTAGTAATAACTATTAACAATTGTTAACAATTTTCAGTTATTGAACAGAGCTAATATTGTCATAAAATTATTTGTATTTTGTGGCAATGTATTGTGTTATTTTTCGAAGGCCATTAATTGTTGTAGTACTTATTGGTATTTTTGGAAGTGTACGTCTTTATTAATGGTAATTATGAGCTTACAGACTTTTTCTGAAGCAAAAAAGTGTCTTTAGGAGAGTCATCCACAAATTCAGAATATGTTATGTAACCTTTTTCACTTGAACAGTAGTATTCAAAGTTTTCCTTATTCAATGACTTACAGGTTTTTTAAAAATATTTTTGCCATGATTTTTTTTAAAATCGGCAATATTTTCTGAACTAACATATGTGACGGAAAAACCAGAATGTTTTGCTGTTAAAATTTTACTTTTTTGATCTTAATTGTGTCAGAATTCATTTTTTATTGATTATCCTGAAGAACAATAATTAACAGGTGAAGTGCTTGCAGTTTTTAATGTTTTATGAGTTTCTATAAATAATAAAATTTTTAATTTGTGAATAACTCGGAAAGAGTTGATCAAATCATAAAACTATATTAGGATAGTTTTCAGGTAATTGTGTCAGACATCTTTTGGTGTTTTTTGGTCGAAACATTAGACATGCCGATTAAAAAAAGATTGTAGCTGATAGCAAAAAACTGAGGACTCTATCTTTAGCGCATTAAACAGCTTAGCTTAGTAGCTTTGTTCCAAAAAGTAATTTCACTGTAGCCCTGTGTAATTATGTTACTTTGAAACAACTTATTCCAAGGTAGAGATCCAATGAATGTGTATAGTATGTATTATAGATTTTTCGCAAAAAAAGAAAAAATAAAATTTCCACATACATCTTATAAAAACCGGTTTATTTGCACAAAACCGTATTCGAAACAGGGTTTCTTAAAAAAGCAATTTTTCGAATAATTCGACAACCGGTTTCTTGCCGGTTGCATACTCTAGTACGCACATATTACTGTACGCGTGGACTTGCATCTACTTTGTATAGATGTGCTTTAAAGATGTACAAAGCCATATGATGAGAGATACAACTGGTTTATATGTTGTTACAAATCATGCTGTTACGTTAAAGCTTGCAGGGATGCAACATTTAATATAAGTATTTATGCAGTAGTGTCGCTGGTTTTCTTGTGTTTTGTGCTTATATAATCAAAATGATTTGAATAAATAAATGCTAAATTGGATTAATTGAAATTGTTTCATTTACAGAGGTCATGGGCGCAATTGTATCGATTTTGGGCATTTGGATACTGACCGCAACTTTGGTTTTAGTGGCGATACAACGCATTTATTCGAATGACTATGATTTGAATGCAAATACTATGATGACCATATCTGGTATTGGAATTTTAATTAATATTGTGTAAGTGTGAGTGCATATGAAATCCCAGCGGGAAAACTGAGAAGACCTTCTTACTTCAGGCCTACTTATACAGCTTTCTTATTCAATTAACTGCTAAAAATGCCTTAAAGAAGGTCTCGACTGTTCCGTATGAAAGAAGATACTCATTCGCTTCTATTAGAAGCGAGAAGAAAACGGGTAGCATTTTTTTTTTGGCAAAGCAAAACAAATTCGTTTTGTTCGACGTTATCAACTTTTCAATTTCAAAAACACTGACACAATTAAAATAACGCGTAATGTTCCAAAAAAAAACACTGAAATTTTGTTTTTCATTTTATTTAAAAAAATTCTTATATTGAGTAATTTCAAAACTTTCAGACAAGGTCAGGATTTTTACCCTGTCCGATTATAATGAAATTCTACATAAATATATGTATATTCTACCCTTACATGCACATCACATGGGTCCAGAATTACTCCTCTTACGGCTATCAAGTCTGGGCATTAGGACGAGTCGATTTATTTGCAAAGAATCGTATAGCAGAAACATAATCTACCAACAATTCTAAGAAATTTTCGCCAAATGAACCTAAGCCATGCAAATCGACATAAATGAGATAAAAAAAATAATACCAACAACTTAGTTGGACTTCCGATTATTATAAATTTTGGTACGAATGATGGCTCTCGAATAACTATTATTACTGAAAAATCTTAGCACGATCTATTTAATGGTTGGCAACATATAGCGATTAGAGAATGGAAAACTCAAAAAAATATACTATACCGATTTTACAAAATTATGTATGTATATGTATATTTAAACGTACTTACCTTAGATGTTAAATAGTGGTGTCATATTAAAGGGTATTAAATGCACTTTAAAATAGCTATGTTATGATTTTATTTCCCAATCTTCAGAGGCCAAAGTTTATTGGCCCTTTGTTTCTAAAATTTAGCAAAATCTTGATTTAATATACTTTCTGGCTCTCCAATTATAGCGACTTTAAAATGGGGAAATTGAACAATAATGTACTAACCCAAAAAAAAAAATAATTAATTAAATAAATAAAATCAACAAAAATATGCTAAATCGGATTTACAAAATTATGTTTGTATGTATTTCAACCTATTTACCTTAAATTTTCGCCAAATTAACCTAGCCCATGCAAACCGACATAAATGTTTTATATGAGATAAAAAAATAATACCACCAACTTAGTTGGACTTCCGATTTTTATAAATTTTGGTACGAATGATGCCTCTCGAATAACTATTTATTTCTCAATCTACAGAGGTCAAATTTTACTGGACTTTTATCTCTAAAATTTTACCTCTTGGTCCTTTCGATTATTATAACTAGTATTAGTGCAAAATCGTGATTCAATATGCATTCTGGCTCTCGAATTATAGCGACTTTAAAATGGGGAAATTGAACAAAAATGTACTAATCCAAAAAATAATAATAATAAAAAATAAATAAAATCAACAAAAATATGCTAAAAAGGCTTTACAAAATTATCAATGTATATATTTCAACCTATTTACCCTAAATGTTCAATTGAAGTGTCATATTGAAGGGAACAAAGTGGATTTTAGTATTAGAGGGTACAAAGTGGACTTTTAATTTGTTATGCTTTTATTTTGCAGTCTTTAGAACTCAATTTATGCAGACATAATATAGTATAATCAGGTATGTGATGAAAAACGATTTAGACACAAAAATGATTTCAAAGCGCTAAAAGGTGTGATGTGTTTGCTATAGTCGTTTTGTTAATCATTTTCAAATCTGTTTTTAATTGTTTTTTCAACCCTTTTTTGATAAATTTCTCTTCACAGTTCTGTTACATTGCTTAGATTTTATCTTCTAGTGAGCTTTTTAAAAGTCAGTATATTGAGATTGGCTCAAAACTAACTGAAGAGATCGGTCGGAATTCATCACACCTTTTCAAAACAATCGTATTGAAATCGTTTTGAAAATGATCGTTTTCCATCACATACCTGAATATAATAAAATCGTAGCATACATATGCCATTTTAAAGCCCATTTTGTGCCGTTTAACATAACACCACAGTGAACATTTAGTGCAAGTAGTAGAAATAAATTTGTAAAGTCGGCTTATCACATTTTTGTTGAATTTTTAAATTTTCGATTCGCTATATTTCGCGAACCAGAAAGTATATTGAGTTAAGATTTTCACTAATACTAGTTACATCAGAGGCATCATTCGTACCGAATTTTATAAAAATCAAAAGGGAAAATAAACTGGTTTGTTGGTTTTATTTGTTTTCATTTGTATATAAAGCTACATATTGATTTGCGAGTGCTACGAACTCATTTCGGACATATGGCTTCTTTCTTAGAATTCTCCGTAAATTACGTTTCTGCTATATGATTTTTTCTTTTTTTTTCCTCCATACAAATTGACCCACTCTATTGGGCATCTCGACCATTTTGGAAAAAATTGCATCATATTTAAAATTGAATAGCTTTAGAACGCGGCATCAGATAATTTTGGTGTCATTTAAAAAGTTTTAGTCTCCTCTTAACAAGTACTGATTAAAAAGTGCTAAGCTTCCTGCTACAAGTGCATCTAAATTGCCAAAGTATTCTTTATCATTAAGCATACTGAAATATGTTTTTTTTTAATTATTTTTTTAAGAGAACTAACGCAGCCAGCTGTCTTTATTTTTTCACAGAATGCATTTAGCTGATAATGGTCTATTGTGCACAGTTTTCAAGTTGTCCGGTGGACGTTATTTCTATGAGCACTATTGGATGCCACCTAGAATATATGCCGAGTTTCGTTGAAATCGAAGAGGCTAAAATTATAAACTATTGTTTTTGTGGCAAAAATTTTTTAAATTGCTCTTAAGTGTCAAGCAAACGAAATATGTACATACAAAAATACTTTTCTTTATAGACCCTTTCAAAAGACAAAAAAAAACACAGCGGATTGCTCGAATGTACTTCATATAAATTTGCTATCTTTATTCTTCTGCTAGACTACAAAAAAGTATGTTCAGGAAATAGTTACATTAACAAAAAATTTTACCTTTAAAAAATATTTTTAGATAAACAAATTTTTTTTGAAATTTTAGGCTTAGTGCCACAATCACAAAAGGAAGCACTAAAAGATAGATTAAAAAAGCACTCTAAAAATTTTCGCTTCGAAAAGTTGAAAAAGCACTAAAAACAGCGCGAAAAGCATCGAGTTGACAGTACTGATTTCATTCATCAAAGGTGTATTTTACGGGGGTCTACATTAGCCATGAACTTGGTATGAACATCATGTCGGACATCGCATATGGCTAATGTAGACCGCTCATATCCATGTTTCTATTGCACAACCACCAAATATTTTGATAACGCACAACATCGACATCGTACTTATTCACCACAACAAACTAGTTGATGAATTTTTTGCAGTTGCTCTGCCGGCGTCATGTTCATGTCATGTTCAATTCGATGGCTCGTGAAGACGTAGGGTTATAAATAACAAACATTCTCATATTCTTTTTTTGCAAGTAATGTGTATATAAAGCTGAAATTTTCGTACCAGAGACATCATACAAGTCAGTGTTATGTCGTTTATAATGGAGCTGATTAACTTACATATAATTATACTGGCGAAACTATTCACACCAAATCCTTCAATAACTACATTCGTATAAAAACTACTTTAGATGAAAGGAAATAATTCGAAATAAAAAATCACATTAATCAAAAATAAAGAAACCACTATAAAAATACCGATATTAAAATAAATGTAGTTCCATTTGCTTTTTGACAGACCTTCCTTAGAAACCCTTCAAAATTACTTTTTTAAAATGTCTTTTGTCAGGCCATCCAGAATTAGTAAACGGAAGACCTTCCCCGCAATAACAACGTGTTTAAATAAGATTTGAGTATGGAATGGAGCGAGTACAGAGGCCTTCTAGAAGGCATCCGTACTCCTTCTATTTCCCGCTGGGATTGTATGAATTTATTTCTGTACGTGTGTTTTATGTAAATATAAAGCGGTTATGTATGTTGATGTTGGCATTTAACAATACATATAGATTTTATAATTCATAGCCATACGTATGCAAAAAAGACAACATTAATTTTGCATAAATAAATACAAAAACGTGTATCGTTAAATTTTAGGACTATATTGAAATGCATGTTCATTTATTTTCCCTCAACTCGATTTTTTAAACTTTTTTTCCAGGATGATTTTTATTTTACACACTTCAGTGCTTGACTTGCCATTAGGTAGCATTGGTTCTTCTCATGGTCATTCTCATAGTCACAATGCCCATGATGGTCTCAGTTTTTCACACACCCTGACTCCCACTTACCAACCACCTAGTAATGGTAGCGGACATTTGCACACAGAGTATGAAACGAGGTCACTACTTCCCGCAGACAGAGATATTGATGCCGAGGTTGGTGCTGCTATAGCTACTGACACCAGTGAGGTTATACCAATAGAGTTATCGTCTCCGCCGATAGAGCTGAACGGAAATTTGTTAAAACACCAACAAGATGGGTAAGAGTTTATTGAAATTAAATTATTTTGTGGCCATTTATTTCAATGCAGTCATATTGATAACACATAAAATGATAGTATTTTATATCGCTGTCATCATTCTGCATACATGTACTGAAAAAAAAGCAATGTAACATATGCACGAAATCATTTGTACATAATCTTATTACGAAATATGTCTCAATTTCCCACCACGAAAATATTTCTTAAAATAACAAATTGTTTGCCTTAACCGGATGCGAACTCACATTCTGCATTTTTCAAGGCAAGTACTCTACTCACTAAGCTATTTTCTACTTAGTTATTAAGCGTAGTATGCAGTTCTCACTGAAATTCAGGTTTGGAGTTTTGCATTTATTTCTACACGGAAAAATAATCGTGTAGAATTCTATACAGAATTTTTTTTTGCATACACACAAATTTATATATTTTTTAATTTACAACACACAAAAACACTAAAAATTAAATACAATGTAAGAAAAACTAGAAATGTCAAAAATTACCTGACCAAACAATTGTCTGAACATTAATTTTTGTATCAGTTGACGGAAAAAATTCTCCAATTATTGTTATAGCATGCCTGTAATAGACAATAAATGCCAAAATTCTGTGTACTTTTCTTTTGGAACTGCGTACTAGTAAACGGAAATTTAAGATATTTACCAACCTGAATTTCAGTTTGTTTTTTTTACACATACTTCCTTTTTTTTACACATACAGCCTGAATTTCATTCAGAGCTGCATACTACGCTTTAAGAGCTAAACACTAATTTAGAGAGCTTACATTGAAATATTATATACATTTCAATTTATAAAAAATAGTTTATAGTTACTTTTACTAGAGGTGCTTGCCGCTTTGCCTACTTAAAGTTCATTTTGTGAATTTATAGTATGTATATAAAGTATATGTATTAAAAAATTAGTATGTATGTATTAAAATACTAAAATTAAAAATAAATAAAACTACTAATTGGATTTATCTAAAAGTTAGAACACCTTTAGAGGAGTAGTCAAACTTTGTACTTCCTCCCTTAGTGGCATCGCACCACCTATAGCAGGAATGCAGCTACAGTAGGCCAAAATTCACTACCTCGGAATAAAAACAACTTCTGAGGCATGTAACTTTCTTAACTGTTTTGAGTTAAGGTAGAAAATATAAAGAAATAATGTCCCTGTATTTGTTTCCATATGCCTCATAGTTTAAAAGGTATTTGGCCTTAAAAAAGAAAAAAAGTTGTTTTTGTCTTGACTTTTTTTCAGTTATTTGCTTACAACTTTCTAATTTATTGCTCCATTTTAATTTAAAAGACACTGTTCAATTCTTTACAAAATTGCAAGTACACAAATAAATAAAACATTTATATATTTTTAAGTCGAAAAAAGGGTAAATATTCTAAATTTTGAAATTAATTTTGTAAAAACTTTGTTTAACACATTTATTTTTTCATTACACATCGCGAAAGGCAAACCAATAAAAATATGTCCCGTGGCTTTTTTGTATTTTGGACATGCACCCTACATCCAGCAGAGGCCGGAAATACTAAATTTTAAAAATAATGTGTGTATTTAATAGAAAATTGTGATTATGAATTCTGAATATTCCACCGATAATTTTTGATATAGTTCTAAGATTCCTTGAAAAAAATAGAACAGAGCCTGTCTATAAATGGGAGCACAGGCGCATATTTTCTGATAACAATCAAAATTTAGGAAAAACAAAGCTCTTTACCATACAAAATATGCAGTAAAATAATTTTATTTTCCCAAATTGACATTTTTGGCTTCTTTTTAATACGCCTAGGAAATTATTCAAATACATAATGAAGATACTTTAGAAAAAAACATGTTTTTTACAGGTCAATTTAAAAATGTTGAACTTTTTTCCTTTTCCGACTTAAAAAATATAGAATATAAAAAGTGTTTTTCGTTGATTTCACATAGAATTTTATAAGACTCGAACGATGCCTTTTAAATTACAATCGAGCAATAAATTAGAAAGTTGTAAGCAAAAAACTGAAAAAACTCAAATCAAAAATAAATTTTTATTTCTTCTTCAAAGTCAAATATCTTTTAAACTATGAGTAGGGGATTTTCCCGGGATTTTCCGTCCCGGGAATTCCCGGCAACATTACTTATTTTAGTTTTCCGCTTTGCCTGGACTAAAAATCTATTTATATACACAAGAAAGTACTGATTTTGCCACTCAAAAATTTTTCTTCTGATATGCATTGTTGTTGTCCATCATGAAATAATACGTATTTAATGGGAAAGACACCAACGAAGGCTAAAAGTGTATATGTATTAATTATTTTGGATTAAAATCATTATGGATTAAAGACCGAAGAGAAAAAAGTTGTCACTTTAATTAATTATTTAAAAGAACGAGGAGAAAAAAGTTGTCACTTTAATTAATTATATAAAGGAACGAAGAGAAAAAAGTTGTCACTTTAATTAATTATTTAAAAGAACGAAATTTTTTATTAAAAGCAAATGCAATGTTTTACAATATGCACCAAAAATGCACGATAATTAGATATGTAGAAAATCTTTATGCATTTTTTAATGCATTTAATGCCGGAGAAAATGCGGAAATAGATATTACTTCAGATTGCAGTGATGTTCTGAAAGAGAAGACTTTCGAGGAAACTTTGAACGCTGCTATTAACAAAGAATCTGAAATTATTTTTAGAAAAAGGACAACAAATATTGATAATATATAGATTTTACCAATGATTTGTATTTTCTCTTTTTGCTCGGATGAAAATTAGTTTTAAATACGAAGTTTACTTAAAATTTTAAATGTTGTTCTTTTTTACATAATTACTTTGAATCATATGGTTTTTTGATTTGAAAAGTTTTTTTCCTTTTTAACCGACTTGAAAAAAGGAGAAGGTTTTCAATTCGTGTGTATGTTCTTTTTTTACTTTTTTATGCTTTGTGATGACGTTTTCTTGCCGGGTATACTCAGCCTGTTAATGCCAAGGTCGTTACAAGAAATAACACGTTCTTTAGTTTTAATTTGTACTTATTCTTTATTTAAAATTAGTAAACCACAGGTTTTTTGTTTATAAATTCATTTCACATGACTTCAATTCTTATACTAGCCGCTTGGTGTCCTCGCACTCCCTGGATGCGTCTTGACTTGGCTTTTCTGCGGTCTATCTTCCTCTTTAGTCTATGGTCGATTTTCCGTTACTCTTGTGATCCCATTTAGCGCTTTATTAGGTATATTGAAACCTGATATATATCTCACTCACTACTACGCTTACGCACATTTAGACGCACGGACAACAGCCCGGCTTTAAGGACATAGATAGCTAAATACCTTTTAAAATTTCGTTGTATTGCTTTGCGGCAAGGTTAATCGCTCGTAATACTTACTAACATTTATCGAGGTTACACTGTGTTGTTTTGCGACTAGGATAGTCGTTAACAATATTTGTTACCTACTACTTATCAAGGTACTACTGTATTGCTTTGCGACTAGGGTAATCGCTAACAAGGTTTGCTAATAATACTTATCAAGGTTCTACTGTATTGTTTTGCGACTAGGATAATCTCTAACAATGTTTCTTAATAACGATTAATCGAGGTTCTACTGTATGGTTTTGCGACTAGGATTATCGATAAAAATGTTTGTTAATACGACTTCTCGAGGTTCTACTGTATTGCTTTGCAACTAGGATAACCGCTAACAATGTTTGTTAATACTACTTAGCGAGGTTCCACTGTATTGTTTTGCTAATAGGATAATTGCTAACAATGTTTGTTAATACTACTTATCGAGGTTCTACTATATTGCTTCGCGACTAGGGGAATCGCTAACAATTATTATTAATAAATAATTTTGTTTCGCGACTAGGTTAATCGCCAACACTACCTGGTACTTGAACACTGACTTGCCCTGGTTCTCGCACACGACTGATCGTTGTTTGCAAAATTTTCTGCCTCTTATACTAATTCTGCCCCCTTACATTATTGTTGTAATATTTGCAGAGATTTTGCATGCTTAATTTTGTTAGTGTCTCTTAAGCCCTTTGTTTACAAATTATTTCATTCAACTGTATTTGTTGTTGTATATTTGACTTTAACGCTACCTTTTCACATGAAAGTACTTTCATGAAAGTTATGTATACGTATTATAAATAAAAATTGTAATGAAATAGACAACTTTCTTGAACATTTCTTGTTCGTTTACACAGAAAAGTGAAAGTTCATTTGAAAAATGTCGCCGCAGCGAAGAGTTGCAAGTATTTCTATACTCATGGAATTAGAAGTAGAGTTACCAAGAATACAGCATGCACAAATTTATAGAGCAATAGTCGGAAATAATTTGTATTGCTAATTTTTTAATGAGATTATTGTTATAAAGCACATTAATTGTCTTCTTTGGGTGTATATAACGAAAAATATTTAAACTCTTTTCACACATGTACAAAATAAGTTAAATTTACTAAATTTATTTTCGCACAATCCTGCCAACTTGTATAAATCTTTGTAGTGGGCAACACTGTTTACCTCTTTGTCATTTAACTCTCAGAAACTGTCAAAAAATTGCTTTCTCGGAAAAAGCATTGAAAGCTGAGTGGAAAGTAAAATAAGTTTGAGTGTGTTAGTGAAAAAGTGTGAGCGTATTGCGACTTTCTTGCAATTACTTTCATGTGTAAATGCTAAGTTATGTACATGACTCTATATATTTGTTAGTGTTCCTTAATCCCTTTTGCTTAAAATTAGTTTGTGGAATGTGTTTGTTGTTGTATGTTTGTTATTTCTTTAATATATTTAGTTGACCTTGGAAAGTCATACCATTAATATTAATTCATTTTGTTTTATAAATTATTTCGTTGATTATGTTTGTTATCTATGTTTTATTTCTATACAGGATGTGACATCAGTTTGTGTGCCAACTGGTCGTCACAGTTTGTACACGCAGCTTGTACTGTCATTTGTGAACCGATTATGCTCCCTCGCTGCAATCGCTGCCATCACTTGTGTTCGTTCTCTTTTTTATATTTTCCATTCACTTCCAAATTTTCACCACAAAATAATAATATAAATTTTATTAAATTGAAAATATTTATATATTATCCAATATCTACTTTTTCCCGTAGTGATTTCTTAATTCGTTGTTTAATTATTCTGAAGTTTGCTTTGTTTTATTTTTTTAATACTCGTTACTTGGTAAAAATAATGTTTACCAACACTACGGCAAGAAGTAAACAAACGGACAGACAAATGCGAAGTAAATATTTATTATAAAAGTTATTTTGTGAATGATTAATAAAATTATTTAAAATAAAATAAAGAAAAAGTGAATATTGAGAAATTTAATTGTTAAGTGAAAAAATTTGCGTGTAATTTGAAGCGGAATTTGTTTAAACAAAAAGATTTATAATAAATATTATCGGACAATTAGTAAGGCTGAACCCACACCGAATACGACAATATTGTTTTTTGTGACGTATACGACAGCAGAACATTAGTTCTTATAATCATACGAGTGTGTTTGACGTATAAGACAATAACGCTTTGTCGTATTTGGTGTGTTTTCAGGCTAAGTGATCGCGGGTAAGTTAATTAACAAATAAATAAATTAATAAAAAAGAGGCTGTGATTGTGCACAATAAAAGCGAATAATAAAGTGTAATCATCAACAAAATACCATTGGTCAAAATATTTCATTATAAACCAAAAATAATTTAATTTGTGCTTTTGTGGTTGTTCGTAGAGCAAATATTTCAGTATCTAGTTGGTCCAGCAAGCAAAAAAATATAGTATTTCGTTTTAATATAATACAGTTGCTTGATGACGATACTATTCGCAAAATTGCTTAAGCTTACCTAGCAAACAATAATTTTTCACTTTGACAAGTTATGTTTTTGAAAGTTTATTACAACAAAGTTTGTTTTATTATTGTAAATAAAAGTGGTAATACGTGATAAACTTAAAATGTTTGTACTTTTTATTTATTTACCTAAACCGTGAATTGATCTTTCCTTAAGATCTTTACAGAAAATTTATTATTTAAAATTATTCAGTCTCCTATTTATTTCACTAAGAGATAATTTAACCTCGACTATAATGGATGGCGACAAGAAATAGAAAAACTACCAACCTAGTTTTGAGAGTTTATATCAACAAAAGAATACGATATTTAACTACGTTTCAAGAATACGGCGTTCTATTAAAGAAAAAGCAATCTCATTTAATCAAAATGAATTGCACTGTCGTCTGGAAATTTTAAATTCATACATCGAAGATGCTATGGATATTTAGACAGAGATCGATATAATAGATCCTAGCAATAATGAACGAACTGACATGGAAAACTTATGCGTTTCCACAAAAAGCATAGTCATAATCTATCTAACTCCACGAGAGCATAGCTTTGGAGAAACAACTCTTGCTTTCCAGCCTCATCACAGCCGACTTCCATATATGAAGTTGCCGAAATTCAGCGGAAAATATTCCGAATATAAGACCTTTATAAGTTTATTCGATAGTCTGGTAGATAGATATCCGACTCTGACTGAAATCGAGAAATCATTGAGATTGAATCATTTAATTTCATGTCTGCCAGACGAAACTCTAGGCAATGTAAGGGCCTATCAAATCAGTGAGCAAAATTTATCTAAAGCATAGTTTAAAAAAGATTTACGACAGTCCTTGTTTGATAATTTTTCGGCAATGTCACGAATATGTCTAAGCCTTCTGCAACAGCCTTGAGGACCATGATTGTTATGATCTGTGATGACAAAGCAATTACTATTTAGTGATTATCCACTTAGTCATGACAAAAGTTGATCCAATCACTAGATCAAAGTGGGAAAAGCAGGTCAATTACGAGAAGCTTCCCTGTGGAGTGATTGTGAGGCAGCATTAAAGAAAAGGTATCAGCATATTTCGGCTGAAGAAGCATCAAACTCACGTCTTAAGCCTGTAGCCAATGTCGTTAGAAAAAATGACGTTTTTCCCAAAAAGAAGCCAAAGTCGTCATTCGCTTGCCAGACCGAATGACAACAAGCTTCTCCGAAGTGTATATTTTGCAAATCTGCACAACATTTTGTCTCTAGCTGTACGTCTTTCTCTGTAATGCCAGTGCAACAGAGATTTGATTTCGTCAAAGGCCTTCCAGCTTGCATTAATTGCTTAAAAACGGGCCACACTGTTACAAAATGCAAATTATCAAAGTGTAGAGTTTGTAGCCGCTCCTATCATACTCTGTTACACATTTACGCTGAAAATAATGCACAACAAGTAAATTCAAATAATTTTGAATCTAATCAACCAACCACTTTAAGAGCTTTTGGAAATCATTCTGCTTCAGGAAAAGACCATGTAATTCTAGCCACGGTCAATATGTTTTGGCCAGAGCTCTTTTAGTCTACGGATCACAAATCAATTTTGTAACCGAAGAACTTTCTCAGCGGCTACAATTATGAAAAGAAGAAAGAAATCTTAGTCTTATTGGTATCGGAAAAACGAATTCTTCTGCCAAGTACAAACTTCAGGCTACTATACAATCTCGTACGAATTCGCACGATTTCTCCTCAGAGTTTTGGGTACTACGATCGATTTCTAATTACCAACCACATCGTGTAATATCTAGCGCTGATTGGAATCTGCCTAATAATATCGAGTTATCTGATCCATATTTTAATAAACTGCAGAAAATAGATATGTTGATCGGCGCTGAGGTCTTCTTTGAATTATTATGCTTTGGTCAAATCAAACAGAATCCTAATATTCCGACACTATAAACGACTTTACTTGGTTGGATTGTTTCAGGAAAATATAAAGAATTGAGACAATTGTAATACGAATACTTGCTATTTAACTTCACTGAAAGAAGAAGAAAATTCACTCGATTCAGTAGTTCGTCGCTTCTGGGAAGTAGAAGAAATTCCAAAAATGGCTAATATTTTGTCGAACATCAAGAATGCACAGTGCTATGTGGCAAAAAAAAAATAGAAATAATTCAGTATCTTCGTAACTGCTGAAGCCAGTGACATTAAATTTTACAAGGTTATAGCTGAGGTGTTTTCCTAAATTTTTGATATTTTCCCTTAAGTGACCACAAATTTTGCGAAACTCTAAAAACAAATTTAAAAATATTAGTCTGCAGGTCTCTACCTTTAAAATTATATAAAATGTTCCAAACAAAAGTCTAATACGTTGTCCGTTATAGCGCGTACAATGTACACACTTATTTAATAATTTGCTGGTTTCCAGTAGAAATATAAAATTAGAGTTTGTTAAACGTGGCGTATGATTGATATTAATTCAGTTAAGAAAAAATATTTATAAAAAAATAAATTTTTGTTGGATTGGTATTGAAAATAGTGTAAAAATATGAATTTGGTCTTGAGGTCTTCATTTTCTTTGCGTGATAACAAACAACGTACTAGACTTTTGTTTGGAACATTTTATATAATTTTAAAGGTAGAAACCTGTGGATTAAGATTTTTTTAATTTTTTTTTTAGAGTTTCGCAAAATTTGTGGCCACTTAAGGAAAAATATCAAAAATTTCGTAAAATGCAAGGTTTTCCGTTAATTTTTTTAGTCTTTGACCGGCTATATCTTAAAAACTACTTGAGATACCGCTATGACATTTTCAGCGTTTTAAGATGGTATAGTTACTAATAAAAAAAATAAGAAGCTTGGACCAAATACAATTCGAAGTAAGTTTGTTTTAGTAATAACAAAAAGTCATATGAAAATCTGACTTTTTTCGGTATTTTTCCTCTCCAGACTATACTAGTCGCAGGGCCCATTATCGCCACATATGGAAAGTTGCTATCAAATATAGCTTTGAAATTCCGGCTGAGAAGTTAAGATCGCAGCTTTGCAATTTTTGTACCACTCATGCAAACATGAAAAATATTTTTAAAAATTATCATATTCTAGGGGTTACTGTGGGCGAACTATTATAAATAGAGCTTAGCTTTTTAGCTTGGTTTTTTTTGGCCTCTATCCAAATCATATTAATTTGGTTAAGGTATTTGAAGAAACTTTTGGACTGGTTTAGAAATCACTTTACACTGGTTTCAAACTCATCCATCAAAGCTAGCAACATTCGTTTCAAAACGAGTAGCAGAAATCCAAGAACTTTCAGATGGAGTCATTTGGCGACATGTTCCAACGAAAGAAAATTCGGCTGATATAGTGTCTACTCAATGAGAGTAATAAGTGGCCAGTAAACACTAATTTTAACTTCACAGGCGAAGAACAATTGCTAGAAAAAATAAAAACTAATGTGTTTCTCGCTGTAGAAGAAACAGAAACAAACTATGTTTTACAGTTGATTGAAAAATATTCGTCATACACTAAAATGATTCGTATATTCTCGTATGTATTTTGATTCATCGATATTTTTCGAAGTAACAACAAGTGTCGTAACCTGGGTATTCCTACAGTGATAGAGTCTATTCAGTCTATGAAGCTAATAGAGTCTATTCAGGAAACTGAATACACCAAGGAACTGGAAAAAGTAAACAAGTCACAAGTTTTACCTTCTAGTTTACAAAGACTGTATCCATTTGTCCATCAATTTAAAAACGAACACCGTACATTTTCACTACCTAGCGTAGGCGAGTGGTTATTATATGTACCAATTGCGTATGATGCCAAATTCCCTCTTTTGATGCCCAAAAAGTCTCATTTATGCCACTTTATTTGCGACACTTACACTTTACTAACTGTCATGCAGATGTGAAAGCATTAGTAGCATTTTTGCGTTGGACGAACTGGCATCCGCTTTAAATAGTCCAAGGGACCAGCAAAATTTGTTTCGTTATAAGTGTTTTTTCAAAGAAGCTAACCTGAAAATCGTTGAGCTGGTGTCAGAGAACACAAAAATGTTTTTCGATATTATTGGTATCAATTATGACATTATTCACAGTCCATCTTCCTGTTGGCCCGAAAATGAAAATTTCAAAAAAATTTAACAGTTTGCAATAAACTTAACAGTAGTTAACGACCCTACTGAGCGCGCAATTGCCCTTCTAAAAACCGTCAACAACACACTAGTGATGAAAAACAGTGAGCAAAATGATTTGATTCAAGTCATCGAGCATTTTCACAAAACGCATCCAAACTCCAACAAAAGTACAATTTTAGCAAATTTGAAGAAATAAAAAACCAACATCAATCTCTTCTTACTTTATATTAATATATTTATGAAATTGAAGCAAATTTACAAATAAAAAACTTCAGTCATTTCGGCATTTCGTCCAAAACTGCAGTTTTTCTTAACAGAATGCTACTGTTATTTACACCAAAATCTTTATCGTAAAATTTTCTACCATACTGCATTTACAGAATATAATAATTTTGCCTCGTTAAATTTTTATATAAGAAAAGGTAACCATAAATGAAAAAGAATTACGAGTTCGTAGTTGAAAATCTGAAATTGTAATGCTATGAATAAAAAACCATCGATCAAAATGGCAATGTTGCTTTAAGAAACATTTAGGAAATTTAATAAGCTTTCTAATGCATGTAATGAGGCTTAAATCCGATAAGAAGTGCTTGAATCAGAGGCAAACTACTAAAGCAAGATTTATTCATTTTTTGGAATTTTTCTTAAAAAAACAAAAAAACGATTTCCGTTTATCAATATTTAAGTGTTATACACCAAAATTCTTGGTTTTTAGACAAGATTAAGAAAATCGATGTTCATGAAGGAATTTCGAAAAAAAATTGAAAGTGAGACGGTCTAATGTATATATCCATATTTGTGCGGTTTTCTTCAAAGGCTGTACATATCGAATTGGTAACTGATCTCTCTTCAAATTCTTATCTTCTTTGTCTTCAAAGGTTCATCGGCAGGAGACGCCTTCCAGATAGACTCTATTGCGAGAGCGCAACTAATTTTGTCGGTGCCAGTCGAGAGCCAATTCAGCTACGAGAAGCGATGCTAGCTTATGCCAGCGACGTGGAATCATCCGCTGCTAACAAGGGAACTTCATCTTCATTTCGCCGCGGGCTCTACACCTCGGCGGTTTATGGGAAGCGGCCGTAGGAATGGCACTCCTAACAGCAGAAGAGCTGCAGATGGGTCTGGTGCAGGTGGAGGCCGTGCTCAATTCCAGGCCAATCGCTCCCGTCAGCTATGACCCGAACGACGGCGTTAACCCAGGGGCATCTGCTTATAGGCGTTAGCAGTGTTACCATATGTGAAGATTTATCTAATTTTCGAAGTTTTTTTCTTGGTCGAAAATATAAAAAGATATCTACTTCTAAAAAAAGATTTTTAAATATTTAAAACTTTAACTTTTTCTGCCTTAATTTGAGTTATTTTTAGAATACCACTGTAATAATATCTCTATTCCGTAATTTTTAAGCCATACAAGTCGAAGAATTTGTATATTATATCGATATATAAGTGTTTTTATAAATAGAAATATATAAGGAGTACAATTAGTCCTTTTTTAAAGAAAGATCAATCGCCGGAAAATAGTGGGAAATAAAGTCAATTGAACTTATTGCGTTTTTAAAGTGAAATAAAGTCAACAAAAAATTTTAAATAAAGTAATTGACTTTATTTCCATATTCAAATGACTTTATTTCGTTTTCGAAAACGCAATAAAGTCAATTGACTTTATTTTCCTTTATGGTGGGAAATAAAGTCAATTGACATTATTTTCATTGACCTTATTACCTGTCACCGATAAAACTGAACAAGACTGTAACGGCGTCCGAAAATCAGCCAGAGAGCAGCAAAACCTATAATAAACACGACAACCGAAACAAAAAATTTCTCACTAATTTTATTAAAATTTATCCTTTTCGTTTTATTTTTATTTTTCTTCACTCAAATTACATGTTCTGTTTAAAAAACTAATGAAAATTTATGATAATATGGTATTTTTTTGGTAAGAGTGAGATCAAATAAAAATACGTTCTCAAAATAAATAAAATTCTATTTCAAAACTGCTGCAGTCGACGTATTTAAAATGTCAATTTGTATGAAAAAACACGTTGTGCCGAAGTTCTGTTTCATCATTTACTTGATTTGTCATCAAAAAGATCAAAATATTCAATTTACGCGAATGTGCTTATGCATATATCGCGTAAATCAAGGAAAATGTGCACTTAAATTCTTCTTTTAAAGTCTAACAGTATCTGAATTCGATAAGTTTCTTCCTAAATGTAAATACTTCATGATTGTTAGTTTCATGTTTGTATATTTCTCGCGTTGTGTTTTTAATAATACGAATTTTTACTGAAAGAAGATTTTTGTGCGAAAAATAAGATTTTTATTTTGTATTTAGAAGATTTTCGAGAAAAAATATGGCAACACTGGGCGTGAGCCTACTTGCGCTTCCGCAAGAATTGCCTCTAGAAGAAGTGCGGCTTAGAGAAGAGAAGCGGCTTACCTGTGCTCTCAAGCGGATGTTGTGGCTGTCTTTGCAGAAAGACTACGTACGTAGCCTGCCGATCTCATCATCGGCACTGGCTGACAGGCGGTAACCCAAGGTGCAGTCGGTAAAGTGAGAGTATCCGTAGTGAAGACTAGAAGCAGTGTTATCAAAAGACCCATCCATAAGTTAGCGCTGTTACCACTAGATTGAAGACCGTTGGTCCTTCAATGGGGCCGGTGTTTAGTCATATGATGACTTATTCTACTAACTTCTATCTTTTCTAACTTTCCTTTACCTTTTTTTATCTTTGTTTCATTGAATTATATTAACGTAGAGTCATCTTTTTTTCCTTTATACTATTTCCCGCATTATACTTAAGCTAGTTGTAAAACATCATTTTTAAATAAAATCATTTGTTGTGTATAAAACGAAGCTACCGGTCCTGTCCTTATTTTTTGCGAAAAAGTTCAAAAGGTTTAAATCAACTTCAAATATCACAAAAATTTAACTGAACGTAGTGGTTTATGTCTACAACAATCCCCCCTAAGGATTTTCTTGGCCCGAACTTCTGTTACTCTCTACACCTTATTGAACTTTGGCATAAATTTATAACTTTAAAACCCCCAAACTCTGTGTTTCGGCCATCGTAGCTTCCATCTCGCTTAAGAGATTTTTTTTTAAATCAAAGCTTAGAACATTCGATCAAGTAAACTTCCAAACTTAAAAATTAAATCAAATTCGATTGAGCCGTTTTGAAGCTGCAGGACAACATATTCCTAGATAAGCCCTTTAAACTTATAGCACCGTTCCCTTTTTTGCGGCTGTAAATTAATAAAAAAATTATATGTGTGTGTACATAACTAAAAACTTCTGAGTATGGGTAAAATTTTTTATTTAAAGGTTTTGTTTTTACTTAAAGTGAAACTATTCTTTTGTACAAAAGTATTTTATACGAAAGTATATAATATTGACTGGCATTTATACTATATCACTAAAAAACGATGTACTTTTCATATAAATTATCGAACATCATGACTGATGGCAACTCTTTAAAACGCTTTTGACATCTAGAGGTCGCGAAATGCTCTTATTAGCTGTTTTATTTATAGTTTTGTAACTCTTAAAAAAAACTTTGGTTCAACCGAGGTACGAACACACATTCCTCATAATTCAAGGCAAGTAATCTACCCACTGAGCCACTTTCTGCAGATTATTTTAAGAGGTATATATTTTGTGTATAAGTTGAATACCTGAAAAATATGTAAATTTTGTCCTTGTCCTATGCATATGTTGTCCTTGTTACAGCGTGTTATTAATGTTTTATGTAAGGAATCAATTCTGTGCTCACAAGGAATAACAACCAAACTCGAGTTAGGGGCTGTTCACATATTACGTAACGCTCAGGGGGGAGGGGGGAGGGTGGTTTCAACGTTTGTTATGATTAATTACAACAAAATAGAGGTTTTTTGTTGCTTGAATAGAAATAACTGATTCTTATGTATTTTTATCTAGTTTTAAAGATATAGTGCCAATTATCTGTTGTATAATTTACCCCACTTTTAGTGTTATTCGCTTAATATTTCACGAATGGTCCTTCAAACCTTAAAATACTTTCTGAATTATTAATTTACACAATATTCTCTTTCATTTGGATATAGTCACGTTGATGAGTATATCAGGCTATCTTACTTTTATTGCAAGGATGTTAATAATCCTGTGTTTCTGGTTTAGTCCTTAAAACTTTTTTATTTTAAATTTCTGAAATAAAAAAAACCGATCGTTATGTATTTTCGTCAAAATTACAAAAATAACTCTAATATTTTTCTACCACCTTTACACTCTAAAACACTTTTGTTGAAAATTAGGTCGATAATAGTCGGCAACACTGTACAGATTATTATCGACTTAAAATTACACACGCATTGTTTTTGAACAAAATGTTTTTACTAAAAAAAAGCGATTGGCTGCATGCAGGTTTGAACCGCGACCTCCTGACTGATAGTCTGACGTATCTACTATTCAGCCATAGCCGTATTATACTTTATGTTAAATTTTTTCCACTTGGACTAAATATGTTTAATTTGAAAGGTTTTTTCTTTAATAAACTAACTAACTAACTAAAATCGATGTAATTTTAGACAAGGAGAAATTTTCAACACAAATTTAGACAATATATGATCGTAAATTTGAAGTAATGTTTTACAGTGTAGTTTCAGGGATATTGTGCATTACATAAAAAAATACTTGAAAATCTTATTTTCTCACGCAATCAAATAAAATTAGTTTTTTATAATATGTGGTCGCTGATTTTAAACCTATTTTTGATCCCTTGTAATTATGTTCTAATAATTTTGCATTAAAAATGGAAATTTTTCTTTAAAATTGTTTTTTTTACATCGTTGAAGCTGTAAATTTCAAATATAGGATATAATCAGCACAAATTTTCTGGACTGTTCATACAACATCTTTTATGCGTGAGCATTGAAATAATGGCTTGTGAATTGACAAATGTGATATAAAAACAATTTTATTTTTTGGATGGAGTGAGAAAAGAAATGTTTTAAGCATTTTCTATATAATGAACAATATCGGCGGACGAAAATACTTCAGGATCAGTTATTTTAATTTCAAAATATTAAAATAAAGTTTTAAGGACTAAACCAAAAACACACGATTTTTAACATCCTTGCAATAACAGTAAAATATCCTGATATAATCGGCAAGTGACTACCCACATGAAAGAGAATTTTGTGTAGATTAATAACCCAGAAAGAATTTTAAAGTTTGGAGGACCAGTAGTGAGTTATTAAGCGAAAAATACAAAGTGGAGTAAATTATGCAAATGCCAAATGTCACTATATCTTTAAAACTGGAACTGCTAGGGAAGAACTAGTGATGCCATCGTAATCAGTAGATGAAAATTCGTAAGGATCACCTATTTTTATGTACACAGCAAAACCACTGTTCCGCTGTCTGTTGGTTTTGTTACGATCTGTGACTAGGAGGAGGGGGCTAAAAATGGGCAAAAACGCGTAACGTAATATGTGAACAGCTCCTTAGGACAAAATTGAGTTATTACTATTATTGTATTTAGGTTTGCCACACGTACTTTATAATAAAGTATTGTACGTTATTTCAATACTTTATGAGAACAATAAAGTAAGCGAAAATAAATTATTTCGCATAATTTGATTTATCTAGAACTCAAAATAGATTCAGAACTCAAAATAGCAGTGAGATTCTGTAACATTACACAATAACAACAGCTGTTATATTGTCAACATTTTAAGCTGTTTGGACTAACGCTTGTACGATTCTGTGACTTCTTGTTAACAATATTATTTAAATTTGACATAATGTGGCACCACTGTTAAAATAAACGAAAAGCGTAAGGAGGAATATAACAAAAACAAATGAATTTTTGATTTTCAAACTGTGTACAGAAACTGTTTTCCTCAATGTCTTTATTTATGTGTAAATCACATCACCGAAGTGAAGTTTATGTTAAAGCAACAATAAGTTTGAGAAAATTTCAAAAATTTGTTTTTGTTTTTCATACAAATTCTTCAACAAACAAACGTATAGAAATTAAAACGTTGCTTTAATAATAATAATAATATATTCCAATCGATCCTATAAGGAGCATAGGGCCATCGCTTTCACCTCACTCCAGCTTTTATTCGTGGCCGCTACCTCTGCGTCAATCTGTCTTCTCCACGTGTGAGCAGGCATCCTTTCCTTCGATTGCCCTGTGAATTCCACTCTATGGCATTCATTGTGATGTCATTATGTGGCCTTCTAAGGGTATGGCCAATCCACCGCCATTTACGCTTTTTTATTTCAATGCCTATAGGCTGTTGATTGGAATACTCCCACAACCTGCTATTGAGTATAACTCTTCGCCAGAAGATTCTTAAAATTCTGCGAAGACATTGATTTATAAAAACTTGGTTCTTGTGCATGTCTCTGGGTGCAGCGTTCCACGTCTCGCAGCCATAGAGAATAGTGGATTTTACATTTGCGTTAAATATGTTTAATTTCACGCGCTGGGAAATTGATGACGAACACCAGATGGGTCTTAATCGGCCGAAAGTTTGTCGAGCTTTTTGTAAGCGATTGTCAATGTCTACGCTTGACCCGCCGTTTTTTGATATTATGCTTCCAAGGTAGCAAAATTGGTTCACATCATCTATCTGAATATTATTAATGTTGAATAAGTCTTGATTTGTCGTGTTGATTCGGAGCGTTTTTGTTTTGCCCGTATTTATTTTAAGGCCCGCTGCCACTGCAGCTTTTGATATATTTCTCAAATTTGTTGAAAGTCCCCATGCTATTCCTTTACCATTGTGCAGTGCTTTTTTCAAAATTGTATCTAGCACAATGTTAAACAGGAGGGGTGATATGACGCAGCCTTGTCGGACTCCAGTTTCCACTTTTATTGATCTGCTTAACGTTTTGCCATATTTTACTCGGCAGCTAGCATTCTGGTAAAGGCACTTAATAAGTGATATTATTTTAAGTGGATCATTTTTACATCTAAGTGTACTCCAAATAACACTATGGTTTAACTTGTCGAAGGCTTTCCCGAAATCAATGAAGCAAAGATACAGTGGCGTACGCCATTCCACAGATTACTCGACGATTACCTAGAGACTATTAATATGGTCGATCTTGGATTTATTGGGTCTAAGTCCAGCTTGTTCTGGTCTCAGTGCTGGTGTTACCTTATCTGAAATCCTCTTGGCAGTTATTTGGGCAATTACCTTGTTTACCATCCATAATAAAGTAATACCACGCCAATTTGAAAGGTCTCCTTTTTTTGTATGTTTATTACTATACCCGCTGTTAGCTCATCGGGAAGGGTTTCATTTTCCCAGAAGATACGGATGATTGGGTGGATTATGTTAGCGCTTTTATAGGAGTCTGCTTTTAGTAATTCCGCTGCGGTTCCATCCACGCCTGGTGAGTTTTTTTGATTTGAGAGTCTTGATGGAGTTTACAATCTCATCCACAGTTGGACAAGTGGAGGGTATGTCAGGATCATCTATATGTGCTCCACACTCGCAGCTGCTATCAGGAATGTGACCAGTTCAGGTAAGCATGCCACTATAGAAGTCTACCCAGACATCTAACTGATCTTCCGTAGATGTTGCAACGTTACCGTTCTGTCTTCTCAATGGCCTTTGTGCCTTCGTATAACCGTTAGTGAGTTTTCTCAACGACCTGTACATATCGCTGCTGCGGTGCGTTTCGGCAGTGGCTTGGGCCTCCTTGGCGATATCGTCGACCCACTTTCGCTTATCTCGTCGCGCGCTGCGTTTAACTGTTTTGTTCAGTTGGTTGTACTATGCTTGCAAGTTTAGCTTGGCGCCACGTGTCTTTGCCATGTTAATATCGGCCTTGGTCTGCTTTCTTCGTTGGACTGCTCTCCAAGTTTCATCGGAAATCCATTCTTTCCTACTTTGTACTTTGTAGCCGAGAATGTTGGTGGCGGGATCTATAAAAGCTGCCTTCACTATTTCCCATCTATCAAGGTGATTCTCGTGTGAATTATTCAGTGACTGTCTCAAGGCTTCCGCATAAGTAGCAGCTATTGCTGGGTTCTTCAGTCTACTAACGTTAACTGGCCTAGTGTTGCTGTTGTTGGTGATGCTTCTTATGGCGGCGAGCTTTATACGTATTTCGGCAACTAGTAGGTGATGGTCGCTCGCCATGTCGGCGCCTCTACGATTGCGTACATCTAAATGAGATCCGTGCCACTTACTGCATATTGCAACATGGTCAATTTGATTCTCTGTGCGTTGGTCAGGTGACACCCACGTTACCTTGTGTATTGTTTTATGCGGAAATATTGATCCCACCACGACCAAGTTGTTATATGCGCACATTCCCAGTAAAAGCTCGCCATTTTCAGTTTTTCTTCCAAGCCCATGCGTGCCCATAATTGGCTTTAAGTTGGTGTTGTCTGCTCCAATCTGGGCGTTAAAATCTCCCATTACAATTAATATATCACCACGGTTGCTTTCGTTAATTGCTTTGTCAAGGGTATTGTAAAAGTCATCGTTGACAGCACGTTCGGCGGCATCTGTCGGAGCGTAACACTGAATGCATGTAAGATGTCGCGCTCGCGTTCGGAATCTGACAGAGAATGGTTTCTAGTTGATAAGGGCATTTTTCGCTGTTTTTGTTAAAAGAAAACCAACACCAACGGATTTTGGGAGGTTTTCCGGATTGCCCGAGTACAGTAAGGCGAGGCCGTCAGAAGTTGTGTGTTCTCCTACACCAGGCCAACGAGTCTAGCAGACTCCTAGCAACAGCAGTTTATAGTTATGTAGCTCTTTGCAGAGCTGTGCTAGGTGTGATGATTCCAAAAGCGTTCGTACATTCCAGGATCCAAATCGTGTCCTTGTTTTCATGCTAAAAGCGTCAACGGTAATTCGGATTGTTCATTCATATAATTATTTGAGGTTTCGTTAATCATAGGATCTCGGATGAGTAGATGATTAGTCTGCTGCATCCCAGTCTGATGATGGGGCTGCCATCTAAGCCTACAGACTAGCTCTTCATAGTACACTTTTATATAGCGAACCGCTTGATGTAAGTACAGACGTCCGCTTGCAGCTGCACCAACTAGGTGAACAAGCGCTAGCCATTGTTGAGGTATATGTGATATTGGGGTACATATTGAAAAGCGGTACCCAGTCACCTTGTCGATGTTGCGAGGCACAAACATCCGCTGATTGTCCGGGACTGCTTATTTGCGGAGAACCACATATTCGCAGCTAACCTTCATGACTAAAAGCCGTTCACTATCCGCAACCTGTGACCCGTCCGGTTGCCTCCAGCTCGGCACCTCTGAGTCCTCAATCCCTAGGTTTTCCGGAAAACGTTGATTTACCTATCAAATATTTTAAAATTTGTATGAAAAATAAAATAAATTGATAAAATATTTGAATTTTTGTTTTTGTTCTGTGATTTACACAATTAGGGCCTAAATGTTAAATTCAATTTTTAAATAATAGAAAAATTGTTATTTAAACGTAAAAGTTTTATATGTTTGTATATTGTTGTACAACAATAAATTTAACGGTTGGCATAAAGAACGTTCTACGGCTGAACAGCTGACTCGTTGTCTACACATACATTAACAACAGAAAAGTTATTATAGCTAGTTAATCAACAGCAAATGTTGTTAAAAATGTTACAGAGTAGCAAAATCGACAAATTGGTTGTTAAATTTTTTAACAATGACAACTATTGTTAAAATTGATTAGAGAATCGCACTACAGGTTATATTAGTCAGTCAGGTTATATAGATCACTTCATCGAAAAAGCACAAATGTACCGTTATCTGGAAATGGCCGAAATGAAAATTTTTCTTTACTTTTCTCATGTTAAGCATATCCTAATCACTCTAAAAAATGCATTAGAAACTTTATAAATTTTGCTTGTAAAGCAGTGTAATGTTGTTGGCTGGCCTGAAAGTAGTCTTGAACTTAAGACTTCAGGGTTTGTAGTCAAACGCTGAAGCTGAAAACATGCAAAAAGTCGATTTTATCGAGAACTTGGCAAAAATTCGCCAGAAGTTTGCAAATCGCAAGGTAACCGTAAAATTGATTAGAAAACGCCAAAGCCGTTAAAAATAAAAAAGCTCAGAAAAACCCCAAAAAATCGCAAGTTAGCGAAAAATTGCTAACGTATTAAAGAAATTACTAAACCTGTAAATAATAAAATTAGCAAAAAATTACTAACAACACAACTAACGACTACTCGAATAAGGGTGATTTATTCAAAATGAATTGACAACATTGAGTTCATATTGAAACTAAGACAAAATAACAATAAAACAAAATTTTTCTGTTCACAATCACATAACAAACATCGTCTTTTTTAAACGATAAACCCACACGACTGAGCTTGTGAATTGAACAATTGAAATTTATAACTTGTTATTTGTAATCAAATGTGGTAAGTACTTCACTCCAATGACATCGCCATGTTAAAGTAATTGGTTAAAATGCCAAAGTAGAAGTAGTGAAGCATTTTAACTCAATACTTTGCCATCAACATTTTTCCTGGGTCGTTATTTTTATTTAAAATTCATAAAATTTTCTACTTACAGAAATAATAAAAATGTAAATCTTCGTGCAGCAATGATACATGTGATTGGAGATTTAGTACAAAGTTTTGGTGTATTTCTGGCAGCAGTATTAATTAAAATGTTTGTAAGTCAATTAGATTTTTTGCATGTAAAATATATGTTCACGTCTATTTCGTTTTCTCCTAGCCTAAAGCAGCATTCCTCGATCCATTGTGTACCATGTTGTTTTCAATAATTGTCGTAATTACAACGATTAATTTATTTAAGGAATCCATGCATTTAATAATGGACTCTGTACCCCAGAACTTATCAATAGATGAACTCGAAATTGATTTATTAAATATAGAAGGAGTCAGGTATGTATGTACATATTTCCTAATGAGCATTATTTTATCCAATTACACTATGCAACAAGAAAAATGACAAATATAAATACTAAATTACAAAAAAAGTCGAAATTTGAGATTCCATGGATAAGTTTAAAAAAATAATTCATACATATCCCACTTGTTTAGTTAATAAATAAATGAATTATAAAAAATCAAACATTTATTTCCTTGTAAGTTTGCCCTTGCTATTCCCCAAAAGTTTATTTTTCACTTATAAATTTTCTGTGTAAAATAAATTTTCATATGAAAAGTTTTTGACAGTTATTTTCACTGCTACACAAAACAAGAATCGCAGTGATGTGTAATTGTGAACTACTTTTGTTTCGTTCCAATATTTTTCATATGAAAAATATTGACATTACTTTTCATTGTTTCATTAAACGAAAATCAAAACTACTATGAAAATGTGAAAAATCTTTTCATTTCACCGTTTCACAGAACAGGAATTGACCCCCAGGCTAAAATAATGTTGTACAAGCATCAATGATATCGTGCAAACTCCCTTCATTCTAAATATTAAAGTCCACATATTAAAAATTATAGGTTCTTTTTGAAATATGGAGCTCGATATCCTCAATATAAGTAAATTTTCTTGCATTCAGCTTGCATATATTTAAAATATTGATATTAATATATATATATATATATATATATATATATATATATATATATATATATATATATATATATATATACATATATATATATATATATATATATATATATATATATATATATATATATATATATATATATATATATATATATATATATATATATATATATATATATATATATATATATATATATATATATATATATATATATATATATATATATATATATATATATATATATATATATATATATATATATATATATATATATATATATATATATATATATATATATATATATATATATATATATATATATATATATATATATATAGATATATATATATACATATATATATATATATATATATATATATATATATATATATATATATATATATATATATATATATATATATATATATATATATATATATATATATATATATATATATATATATATATATATATATTAGTGAGAGGAGAAATTTTATGTGGATCACTCTAAGAATAAAGTGCAAAATCCAACAAAATCTTGTGAATAAAGGGGAGTGAGGGACACGGATACCTTTAAGCTATGTACAGACGATTGTCAGATCTTACAATATAAGCAAAATGTGCTAAAAAGTTCTTACACTGCAAAAAGTCTGCACTGAAAATTTTCGTCTGACAGCGTTGGCAGAAAAAGCATTGCCAAGCGACTTTAATACTACCTGCGGGCTAATTCTCGCATTCGCTTGCGAGCGAATTCTTACTCGAACGTGCGAGTTTTCACACTTTTGGTATTCTCTTATTCGATATCTAATAAAATGTATCGAAATTTCTAATGATTACATTCGATAGCGAGCGAGCATTCGAACGCAACCTTGCGAGTTTTTACTCGCAAGCAAAAAGGCAATCGAAATGATCTTTTTCACGAATGAAAAAGGAAAAGTGGTAGTTATAATAAAATATTATTACATATATTTGCTATACATTTGTCATAACGCTGTCTTTTTTATATAAAATAGTGCTTTTAGAAAGAAAAATTTGTCACATTTTGTACAGAATCTACTTTTTATGTTTTAGTACACATACATGCATATGTTTTTTGTGTACATATTTTCTTTATTATCATGCTAGGCACATTTAACAGGTACTGGCATTTCTACACCAATAACAAATTTGTAGTAAAAACTACCTTAACAGTTGTAAAAAAAAACTTTGAACGATGGGTGGAATTATCAGTGCAGACAACTCTTTAAGCGGCTCGGCGACTTATCAAACTCGCATCAAATGGTGCTTCAAACTCACCTTTTTATCATTGTGTTTGTAAAAAAACTCACACGTATGGCTTGACGAAAAAATCTAAATGGGTTTGAGTTTTCGTCAAACTCACCTCAACCAATACATACATGAGTTTGATCAAACAGTTTTATAAGTCGCCATGGCCCTTTAAAGGCCATTGTAATACAAGCTTTGAGATTTTTATTAGATTTTGTACAACGAAAATCAAATCAAAATCAGTCTCACTGTCAAAAAATCGTAAGGAAATAAAACGTAACATAAATAATTTGCAATAAAGCAAATTTGTTCGTTCTTTTTCTTTGTTTATGCCGGCGAACAAATTCACAATTTTTTTGTTATTGCTACGTTTGTTTGTACAAAAGACAACCCTGATGAAATGAAAAATGTGATTGTTTAGAAATTTTCCTAAAAATGACGAATACCATAATACTGTCAAATTTCTTTACGTATTATTTGACAGATCATAGCAATTTGTTTTCACACTGTTGAATTTTTACTTAAGATTTGAGTTTTTGGCAAGTATTAATTCTAAATCTAATAGTGTGAAGGGCGCTTAAGTAAATATCAAACACCATACAGAAGGCAGTCTGTATATGGTGTTTGATAGTTTGAACATACTGGGGATATTATGAGCATATCATCAACATGCACTAAGTTTGACGTTTAATCAGGCTAGTCAGCTGTGCTAGTAATCTAACCTGACCAGACATCCCGCTTTAGGCGAGATTATCCCGCTTTTAAGAGGTCGATCCCGCCTAAAATTGTTATCCTGCTTTTTCGAGTTTTAAAATTTATAGTTCCGTTTTTTTAATTATTCCCAAAAACATCGAAAATGTTTCCACTGAGCAAAATATATATTTCTTGTGTTGATAGAATAAAATCTCATTGAGTTAAAGAAACTTAAAACAGAAAATGGTGTTTTTTAGACATCGCCTCAAAACGCAATACTTAAAAGATTCTAATCCAAAGATACTTAAGTTCATTTAATTTAATTCTTCAATGAAATTATTTTTATTGAGAAAGGAATTGTAAAAGCATGTAATAATTGAAAAGACAAATTCTTGACTGTATAAGGGTCGAACTGAACACCATAATATATCAAGATTAACCACGGTCTCATGATCAGAGCTCTTGTTATACCTTTCACAGTGTGAGGGTGGTGAAGTCAAGTAGGGCACGTAGTATTGAAAATTATTGATTATTGCAAAAATTAAATTGAACGACTTAAAAACCATAGAGTTCGACTAACTTCGATATCTTCAATTTAAAATTTTCTCCATTAAGATGAAACGAAAATCCAGAAAAAGCCTTCAAAGCCCACAGTTGAAACTAGTTTGGTGCCGAAAACATGACACATAAAATTGCTAAGAACCAACAAAATAGAACAAAGTTACAAGACATTAAGTGAAAAAAGTGAACTTGGTTTTCATCGAAAATATTCGTTTGACTATAAACCGAATTTTATAAAAGATTCATTCGGATTTTTTCACTCATTGACTTCCAACTTTCTTATTTTTGGCGGGCCGTAACGGCTTCATGTTTCATGTGTTAAAGACAAAATTATCTTTAGGCTTACAGCAATTTATAAAATATTTGTTTCATAAAAATTATGAATTTTTAAAAAACATCTAAGAATAAACTTTTTAAAATGTTAAGGTCTGCAACTCAATGAATTTCCTAAGAACATATCGTTAGCTGAAATGCAAAATCACATAACTACACTGTCTTTAATTTTATAGGAGAGAAAAAGACTAAATAAAATACTTTAAGTGACAGCAGTAAAACGTATCTTCATTTTCGTGTTTAATGCAATTGATTTTTATGATACCAGTTTGCAAATTTGTACGGACAAGCGCTTCGATGTAATAATTAATAATAATTAAAAATGCGACTTTAAATTTTTAGTTAGTTACGTTATTTCGCATTTCAAGTAACGATATGGAACTCTGTAGCTGCATACATTTATAAAAAATCATTTGTTATCATCAGTGTATTTACAACATCCCGCTTTCCATAAGATATTTTATAAAATCCCGTTTTTTGGTCATATTTTCTTCAGAATCCCGCTTTTCAGCCGTTCTTGTCCCGCTTTTGACAAAAACCTTCTGGTCACGTTATAGTAATTCCACATTTTAAAATCTCGTACATATTTTTCAGTGTTGAACAACATATTTATTTACGCGTTTTACAACACAGAAACAAAAACTCCATTCGTATTATATCGAGTAACATCATTAGAAAATTTCACACTATCGAAATTAATTTCGATTTAAATGTAATTTCGATCACGACTGCGAGAATTAGCCCCCTGTTGACCAAAAATTGTAAGACAAGTCACAATCGTGTGAACACGTCGCGTTGCCATTGTCAGATATACTTTAATTGTCAAATGTGCGAAGTTTCTGCATCTGACAATAGAGTAATTGTCAGAGACTTGTTTATAATGGCAGCACTGCACACATATTTTTTTAGGGAAAAATTAAAAATAAAAGAAACTATGCAGCTAAATTAGTTAGAATTGCTTCTTTATGTTTAATACTCATTTATACTTTCACTTTTTAAGGTAAACACAAGCACAGATGATAAAATAATTGATAATTTCTGTTAAATGATCTGAGTCTGGCAGCGCCAAGCAACAGATCTGACAATTTTTGCATCTGACAATCGTGTAAACTGCTAATTTTTTTACCAACAATATTGTCAGACAACTTTGATACAACCGTGTGACACTAACAATGCACCTTGTGTTGACAATTTTATATTGTCAGTACATTGTCAGCACATTGGCAGTCTGACAATATTGTAAGATCTGACAACCGTCTATACAGGGCTTTATACATAATAAAGTAGATACCGGATATAAGCACATCGCATATAAGAAAAAACCGCTCATAAGAAAGTGAAACAAAAACACCGTTTCTTTTTCTGTACTTTTCATATAAAAAATGTTCTATAAAAGAAAATCGTATATAAGAAAAAACCTGATATAACAAACTTATTTCAAACACCAAAGATGATAAATGATATGAAAAAAGATCTTATATAAGAAATTTTTATAGTTCAAACTGAATTCTTTTTTTATTGTTTCATTTCTTAGAGCTATTTAAGTTAGTTTTTTATATGAATTGTTTCGTAACTATCGAGCTTAATTTGTTTTACTTTTTATAGAAATATATTACATATGTACGCCTTATTGAATACACACTTATAAGAAAAAAGTTTCTTATATCCATATAAATGTTTATAAGAAATAACTGTCTTATAAACAATAATTGCTTATAAGAAAAAACCGCATTTAAAAACAATTTTGTGAAATTTTCAAAGTTTCTTATATCCGATATGTACTGTAATTTTCCTATATCTGCAGATCTACAATAGTGAGGCTCTCTTAATTCGATGTGGGTAAGTTTTAGCACAAAGAAAACGTTCAACGAAATCTTTGTGGTATAGGAGGAGTGAATACGGGCACTCCCCATACAAAGTAATTATTCATTTTCCTATCTCTGCAGGGAAGCCCTTTAAATTTGTTATGGGTAACTTTTAGAGCAAAGTTAAAGTTAAAAAAAACTTAGTAATGGAGTAGGAATACGGATACCACAATACAAAGTATTTATTAATTTTAGTGTATCTGCAGGTCAACATTAGTGAGGTTTTCTACATTTGATGAGGGTAACTTTAGAACAAAGAAAAATTCCAACAAAATCGAGGAGATAGATGAGGGGAATACGGCTACATCCCATACAAAGTAATTATTAATTTTAGTATATCTGCAGAGCTACACCAGTGAGGCTTCCTAAATTTAATATAGGTAATGTTTGGAGCAAAGTGTAAGTTTCAACAAAATCTCGCTGGTATGGGAGGGTTAATTTCGGTACTCCCCTACAAAGTAATTATTAATTTCCTATATCTACAGAACTACAATAGTGACACTATCTAAATTTGGTGGTGTGGAAGGGGGTATACGAGTACCTCCTCATATACCTATTTCTACAGAACTACAATTTCCTATAAGAGGGGGAGACGAGTATCCGTCATACAAAGCAATTATTAGTTTTCCTGCACCTGAAGTACGACCAAAGCTAGACTATCCAAATTTGTATAGGTTTAACTGATAACAAATTGCAATTTCCACATGAATCCAAGTCGATTTGTTTCGGTTCTCCAGTTGTTTTCCAAATTTCTATCTTTTCCGTTCGTTTGCTTTCTTCAGTTTGGCGATTTCAGCCGGCCCGGTGAGCTTCGCCACACACATCGCAATGGAATAAATTAAAGAAATGTACAAAAACTTTTATTTGTTGTGTATCTTCTAATAAAAATACTAACTAATGAAAACTCTGAAATGCCGAGACACTATTAATATGATTTTTGTTACACTAAGAAAAAATAATTAAATATTAATTTTCCTTTATCTTCAAAACAATGGGGTAGCGAACCTCACCGGGTGGGTCTATGCAAATTACAAATTAGTTTGGGTAGGGGGTATTAGTCTCCCCTCCTCATATACCGCCAGGCTTTTGTTGAAAAGCGCAATTTGTTCTCAGATTAAGCTACTAAAAATTTAGTCTCGCAGATTAAGGAAAATTAATAATTGCTTTGTATGGGGATAGCCGTCTCCGCCATACTATACCTACAATAATTTACAGGAAATTGCTCGTCATTATAAGAGCTACTACATTAAATTTAAAGAGCTTCACTATTGTAGCTCTATAGATATAGGATAACTCACAATTACTGTGTACGAGGGTACCCGCCTCCCCATCCTATGCCACTTAGATTCTGTTGGAATTTTTTCTTTGTTTCAAGAGTTACCAGGTAGATAAAATTTAGAGAACATCACTATTGTGGTTCTGCATATATACTAAAATTAGTAATTGCTTTGTATGTGACTACGCGTATTCCCCCTTCAACACCGCCAAGGTTTTGTTGAAACTCTCACTTTGCTCTACACCAGACAACATCATGCTAAGCCACCGGTGCCCGAATATTTTTCGCCATTTTCACATATACAACACGACTGTTAACGAAACTCTCTACTTTCAAACAAGCAGGTCGCCATCGCTTTTTTATGATAAAACAAAAACAAAATACATAGTTGAGATCAAGGCATATTCATTACAGGTACCACCATAACTAAAACAAATACAACAGCAAAAAACACATGTATTTTGTTGGTAGAAATACCCCAGAAATAAGTCAAATCCATTAACTGTGAGTCGCACACATTCATAAGCTCTCTCAAATTTACTAACACGTGCCCGTTGTTGATAGAAAACTCCCAGTCATGTGTCAAAATCTATTGTCTGTGTGACGCACGCATTCTCAAATTTACAAAAACAGCTGTTCTTATGGTGGTACCTGTTCAATATACCTTGGTTGAGATTAAAAAGAAAAAAAAAATAGACATCAACTGAGTAGTTTCAGGTCTCTTAATTTTTCAGCATTTGCAAAAACACCAATACATTCTCATTTTAAGTGCTTCTCTTTGTGAATACCTCTGCTCTACACTCACTTCCTACATCAGATTTAGGGAGCTTCACCACTGTAGTTCTGCAGATTTTCGGGGATGACAAATCGAAAATTGGGAATAAGTTATGAAGTAGAATCGAGAACGCTGGTAGATCTGAAAATTGTTGGAATACATTAATCAGACAAAACCGGAATCCAGAGAAGTTTAAATATTGAATCCTGTTTTTTCCCAAATAATAAATTTTATAATGTCACCATACACAGAAAAAACTAATTTTTCACCTCAAATACCAAATTCCCTGAATCAAATGTAAACTTGTTCAATTTAGGTCCTATAAAGAAATTTGTAAATTCAAATACAAAAATTTGTAATAATTTGTTTGAAAAAAATTCTGATTTTTTCAATAAACAAATTGTTTCAATCAAAAAATGTTTTAGAGAAATATAAAAAATAAATCAAAGAATTTCATAATTTTATCAGGTTGCCAACATTGGTGATAAGTAAATGAAATGAAATAATAAATCAAACAAAATTATTTATCAAACTAAATAGAGACAATAATCACCCCTATTCTGCGTTTCGATTACGTTCCCGCATTCAGTTACGCTCGAATCGAAGAGTATGTTTAAAGCAGCTGCTTTGCTATGAAACGTATGAAAAGAAACAGAAAAAATAAGCAATTTTGTAAACATTGTAATTGTTAAATTGTAAAAAGTTAAATTTAGTGAAAAAGCAGTGATAAATATATAAAAACTAAATATTGTGATAGCTTTAATTAAATAAACACATCAGTTAAGTGCAGAAAGAAAGAAAAAGCCCGAATATAACTAAGCTGTGTTTGTGGCCAAACTATTCCAGTAAGAGGAATCCTGTCGCGGCGGAGGTGATAAATAAAATAAAACTTCAAAAAACATTTATTAAATAAACACACGGCACTTCTTCCTTGGGACGCTTATGACATCCACACGCAATATCATCCTTCGCTACCATTAAATTCGCCAGCTTTTCATATTGCTCAGGCTGTTGTGTTTTTCTACCTACAATAAATTAATAAACCTTTAAAATTTGGGAAAAAAAAATAAAAAATTTATTGCAAAATAAATTTATTGCATTTTGTACTTACATTTTATTTAATTGAACACTTTTTTAACCACACAAATAAAAATGGAAAAACTTCCCGCCAGTAAATAAACAACTTGCAAAAACGTAGCTACGATCGTAATGCAGAATACATACAATCGAAAAAGAAATCGAAATGACACGGGGGAATGGAACGCAGAATACCAAAGTTGCCAAACGTAGAAAATTTCGATTCGAATCGTAACGCAGAATAGGGGTGAATAAAGATTTAAAATCAGTTTCAAAAACATGTTTGTTTAAAAAAAAAACTTTCATATTTTTTTCTGTGTATACACAAAATATTATTTGAAATGTAATGTTAATGACCGTGAAGTCGAACAAAGTTCTAAACAGAGTTTAGAACGATTTTCCGTCATCGCAGCTCAAATTTGGTTGATAAACAGACCGGTTTCGGCTATGTGCTATCTTCAGTGTTCTATTGAATGCTTAATGCAATAGAACACTCAAGATGGCACATAGTTGAAACCGGTATGTTTATCAACCAAATTTGATGTGAGATGACGGAAAATCGTTCCAAATTCAAACAAGCCCAGTCGGAAGAAAAACCCAACATTCAAAACAGAGCATTAAAATAGAAATTATTATATAGCCTTCAGTATAAAATAAACAAATATTAAATTTGGGTGGGGCACAAAAGAAGGACAAAATTTCAGATTGAAGTTCAAGAGTGCACCGTTTGTTAATTGTAAACTGTGACACATAATTTTAGACTTCAAAAAATTTAATAGTCATTGATATGTATTGCAATTGTATTTTAATATCTGATAACCGTCTGAACATACATAGGTTTATCCATCGAAATTTAATTATCGATTATTTTTGTAAATGGGAATATACATAAATAATAAAATAATAAATATTTAGTAGTTATCAGGTTCATAAAAAGTTTAGTTTTGTTGTATAGTGTTACTAATGCTGATATAATATGTACATATATATTTAAATTTTAATTTACTTATTACAGGTCCGTTCATCATTTAAATGTTTGGAATCACACTTCAAATTATACTATTTTAATGGTACATTTAGTTATTGGTAAATATACATAGCTTTTAATTGTTAATCAAAAAAGCAACTTTAATCACAATCTAATTGCACCCATTATATACAAATAACGCAACGCAACAATTTTGAATGTTTGGGAGGTCAAAATTGATAACTCTTATGCCCTATTCAGACTTGAAGAAATCTAACATCAATTTGTAAAAATGTTAATATCTTGCCATATAAATTGTATAGAAATTAGAACTCAAAATATTCAATATCTATTAAAAATGTTCTTGTCCCAGTCTGTTTCAGTTTACATTTGCCGATAATTTTTTGTCGTCACTGGCAATATGACATTAAAATCTAAAAGAAGATTTAAGTTAAAAAATAATAAAAAGAAATTTGTATGTAATGCTTCTTCACAATTTTATTCAAGAATGTTTTCTAATTCTTGCACACAATGAAATAATTGTTGGTTTTGGTATTCCCCAGCACCACGATCGGATGCTTTAGCCTAATCAGCTATTCGTCCTAAACTACTTTGATTACAATGCAATGAAATAAAGAATAAGTGGCCCTAAGTTCCTTATAGGAATTACAGGATATAATTTATTGTTCTTCCAAAGAAGGAACTACATACATACGTAACAATTTTCCGACTATAAACGAGGTGTGTTCTAAATTTTAAGAGTATATCTTTGCATATGTATGTCTGTCTGTTTGAAAGGTGGCTTGATCGAGAGGGTTCATAGCTGCTTCCTTAATCCAAAATAATAATGTCCATGGAGAATATTCTTAAGCCCGACCGAATGCCGCCTGTACAGATAACTTTTACTCTGCGAAGCCAGTATTTTTCTTTTCAAAAACTAAATAAATTCTTTACTTGGACATTATTGCATTATACACTATTCTAGCTGTATACTCTTGAATGTGGTTGCCTGTGAAGTTACCATCCGTTCTTTTCGGAAGCTTTGAACACTTTTAATTGAATATTATTTTCTAAACAAACCATTTTCAACCACCGACCGAAAAAGTGGTGCAATAAGCTTGTAGTGTATGTGTACCTGTTTGTCCGTACGAGTCCAGACCAAACGGCTGGAACGATTTTGATTTAGTTTTTTCTGTTTGAAAGGTGACTTGATCGAGAGTGTTCTTAGCTATGTTTGAAGAAAATCGGTACAGACGCTTAGAATATATCACATCTTTCCTAGATGTATCCTGTTGAATTCGTGTGTCCTTGATACCGTAGCTCCCAAATGGCTAGATCGATTGTAATTTAGTAAATTTTGTTTGAAAGGTGACCTGATCCAAAATCATCTAACCCATGTTTAAAGAAAATTGGTGCAGCCGTTTTTTGCGGTTATATTTATTATTGTATCTTTAATAAAATTGAACAAACAATAAGTAATCAAATCTTAACTCTAAAATTTTAGTATTTAAGTCCAGCCAGTGACAGACAAAAATATTTGTTTCAACGGTTGATTCTTTAGTTGTCTTACGTCTCTCGTGTTCGGTTGAGAAAAAGAGTAACCCTCCTTCTCAACCGAGTGTGCCATCTAAAATTAATGATGTTTCGGGCTAGGGAATTTCTATGCAACTCAAGTTTTTTATGTATCTTGTCACGTGTGTAGAAAACACAGTCTTAACCAGCAGCAGATCTAAATCTTTATAAATTCGCTTGTTTCTGACATACCACGGGGCTGCTGTAATCGTACAGAGAATTTTATTTCATCGCCTTTGAATTTTTTCTACATTTGGTGCCGAGGCAGTGTCCCATAACTGGATACCGTCTTTAATGTATTAACAATTTTTAGTCGATTCAACAAGCGGTATAAAATAAACTTGGTACACTTTTTAAATATTTCGATACGATACTATCGAATGCGGTATCCATCCATTCGATACGTGTCAAAATTTTATTCGATACGATATCGAAAGCGACGATTAGGCCACAGGTTTGTTTCCTCGATTTTAAAACGAATAATACTACGTAAAACACCAAAAATTTTAAATCGAATTCGTTTTGCAGAATAGGGCCGATAGTTTATTATTTGTAAAATTTGCCATGAATAAATACAATTTGCTGTTTTTTAAATCTTATTAATATCAATTTTAAATATTAATAATTTCTTACACTGTAATTTTGTTTAATAAAAAAATTACTCTTACGACCCTTTTCACAATGTACGATTAGATGTTCACGTAGACTTCAACGGCAAGTTTTGTATGCCGAACTTGCCGTTAAAGCCCACGTTAACTTTTAATCATACATTATGAAAAGGGACGTTAATGGCTTTGTATTTTGTTATTCTAGATCGTCTTAGCGATAGCAATACAGTCCTAATGAAGGCAACAAATATAGCTGGAAGTGCAAAATACAACATTAAACACAGCACCATACAAGTTGAACGGATGACTTCTTAAATTTTCAAGATTCACATATACTACGTTTCTACGCACACTATTTAAAAATAAAAATTATTGCAAATAATTTAACGCATACCACGTTTATACGCAGTGCTTATTTGCAAATAATAACGTAAAGTGCTGCCAAATACTTTTTATTGTAAATTATGAAATCACTGAATATTCATCTATTTGTTAGTACATACATTTATCTACTTATTATTTTTTACTAACAAATATATGTAATGGTGGCACGTCAAACTTCTTATTTGCAAATAGCGCGTTAACCTGCAATTGTTTTCGTGCGTTAGTAAGTTACAATAAAAAAACATGTTTGGCAGCACTACATTTTTATTTGCAAATAAGAAATGCTTATAACGTGGTATCACTGTTTATACGGCATAGCAAAAATACAACAATTTGGTAGCAATTATTTATAAAACTTGTGTATGTTTACAAAAAAATAAAATAAATATCTAAAATGGATAAAATAACAAATAATTATTTGTTTTAACTCTCAAAATGTCCTTCTATCAATGTTTTTTGTGCAATATTTATCTATTTATTGTTTCTTATTAGCAAACATTTCTAAGCTTGGCAACCTCAAACATTTCATTTGCAAATAGTGTATTATGCAGTTCTGCCTGAATTTCAGGGTGCCATGTGTAAAAAACCAAACTGAAATTTAGATTCTAAAAATTTTCAGGCAACTTTTGACTATTACAGGTATGTTATATCAATTAGTTGAGATTTTTTTCCGTTAACTGAAACAAAAATTAATGTTCATACAATTGTTTGCTCATGAAATTTTTGACATTTGGTTTTTTCAGTGTAAAAATAAACGGAAAATTTAAAATCTGAAATTCAGGCAGAACTGCATACTAGGGTTTAATCGTGAATAGTTATCGTGATAGTCTAAGAGCGAGTGGCCAGCACACTGCATGCCTTTTACCAAAGCTCAAATTTTGTTCAATGAAACCTTAATATATAAAACATATATTTCTTCTCTCGGTTATATTTATTTTTTGTATCTTCAATAAAGTTGAACTAACAACAAGTAATCAAATCTTAGCTTAAAATTTTAATTTTTAAGTCCAGCCAATGCCAGACAAAAATATTTGTTTCAGCGGTTGGTTCTGTGGTTGTCTACGTCTCTCGTGTTCGGCTGAGAGCCTCCTTTACAGGTCAATGTGGCTTTTAAAGTTAATGATGTGTCGGGCTAGGGGATTTGGGTGCAACTCAAGTTTTTTTATGTATGTGGTGACGTGTTTAGAAAACCTTCTCTTAACCAGCGGCACATCTAAATCTTTATGAATTCACTTGTTTCTGAGATACCATGGGGCTGCTGTAATCATACGGAGTATTTTATTTTGTCGCTTTTGAATTTTTTTCTACATTTGATGCCGAGGCAGTGTCCCATAACTGGATACCGTAGGATCATATTGGTTTTAGAATGGAATTGTATAGAAGAAGTTTACAATGTAGGCTTAGAGTAGGGTTCCTTCCAATTAGCCAATTCATTTGAGCTGCTTTTAATTTCATTTGGGTCAGTTACTGCTTACCGGCAAGTTAGAGTCATATATCAGATATAAAACAGGACCGAGGATGCTGCCTTGAGAAACTCCGGCTTCAATTGGTTGCGGATGGCTTAAAAAATTACCTTGTTTAACAAAAAATTTTCACTCAGCTAAGTAGCTTTCTAAAAGCTTAAGGATGTTTTGTAGGTTTTGTTTTAGTTTATTTATTAAACCTTCGTGCCATACTTTATCAAATCCCTGAGAAGCATCGATGAAGAGCGCAGAACAATCTTTCTTTTATTCGAAGGGTTTTCTAACCACGGTCACGAGTCTATGTGTTTGTTCAATCGTGCTATGTTGTCTCCTAAAACCCAATTGGTGGTCTGGAATGCATCCACTACGATTCAGCATGGGTGTTTGCTTGCTCATACGTAGTTTTCAAATAGTTTTGACATGTTAGACAATAGGCTTATAGGCCTATAGGATGTACAATATATAAGATGAAGACTAATTAATCTGTTTGGCAGTCCATATTACGTCACATAGGTTGCACAGGTAAAAAACTTTGACGAACTACAAACCATTTTACCAAGCCTGATATTTAAATATGTTAATATTCAATATTATTATTATTCGAAAATAACGGCAGACAATTGTAGCGGTCACGATGTCGTGGCAGACACTTTTGAAAATTCCCAAAAGAGCTAAATTTCAAAAGTATTTTACCAAAGCTGAAATTTTAATATGTAATTTATAATAGAATTATGAGCCTATATTTATCACGGCAGAGATTTCCTCCAGTCATAGCATACCGCAGACAGCGAAAAATTTCCCAGAGCCCAAGCATACATAGATGTACATATAAACTTACATTTATGTATGTACATATGTATTTGATTCGTATTCAATTGAATTGACTATTATGCATTAGAATTCAATAAAATGGTAAGAATAAAAATCTCTACTGGACTTGAATGATAATGAATAAAAATAGGCCCATTTATTAATAGTAATAGGCACCTACTATGGTATTCATTTGATATCGTTTCTGATTTAATCGTTTAATCGCTCGATTAATTAATCGAGGTTTTGGCTTAATCGGCTAATAGTCGGTTAATTTCGGTATTAACTGGTTTGCCGATTAATAAATTTTTTCATAAATCAAGTAATTTACAAAATAAAAATGCATAAATTACACAGGTCAACACGATTTATAAGGTCGGTATTTCCTTAGCCAATTTTCGTACATATGCTATTGACTCTGTATCTCGAGATTTTTCGTTATAAAGAAAAAAGAGGATGCTGCATCACATAATTTGCATTTACTCGAGAGCTAGTTCTTCGATTGAATTAAAAAAACACATAAGGCTCAAAAACTGTAACGAGTCTCGTTATTTATATAAAATAAAATATGTTCTCTTGTGGTGTTCTATAATAAGGTTTTATTAGTATTTCATAATTGTGCTGCTTTAATTAATATTACAATGTATTTGCACTTAAGATTGAGGAAATAATTATGTTACTAAAAAATGTCTATCACACCAGAGCTGCCAACACAACGCGAGTGACCGTGCTGCCACCTATACTGATGTTCTAAGAGATCTACATCTAAGTTAAGCTTAGTACGCTGTTCAAATTTGTGAAAAATGTTTATCAACATTGGTTTTTTCTTACGAAAAATATGACAAGTAACCAGTCATAGCTAGCGCTTAAAAGTATGTTGCAATTGTGTACGTTTTTAAAAAAACCAATGTGTTTGTTGTAAATTCCACACGAAAAAAGTGGTGCTCATATTATTTCGCATGAAGACTCAAAATGTTGTAGATACATTTCATATGTTTTTTACAAAATAAACAGAGTACTACTTCTGCAACAATTTTTCCTAAATTTTTTTTATATGGACTTTTGACAGCATTTCGCTCGAAATGATGAACAGAGTACCATGCTTTACACTTATATCACAAGATTCACATACTAGGGGAATAACTAATATCATGACATGCTCTTTTTTTGCTTATAATGCATTCTTAATGTGTAATTATTCCTACATGTACACCTTTACACTAGCGTTTGGGCCAAGTTTCCACACCATAATCCCTTCCATAACGCAGTGGTGGCAGTCCGACCACTCTGTGTAACCCTCGCCTGATTAGGCTGATCCTGCACAGCCACGGAGTCATGCATATTCGAACCAATCGCTTCTGACTGCGACTGACCAAAAGTAGTCTTCTCATTTATATCAGAAGAGACTGATTCAGCAGCATTCCCCCTCCTATCTCCATCAACACTCGTGTGTCCTGTGGCTGCCGAGTCCGTCCTATCCGCAACAGATTATTCTCAGACGAGGGCACACTCTGAACGTGATGTGCGCCGTTGTCCACAGCCCTATCGCCATTCTCAAACACACAATCACTAGCCCTGAAGTCCTCGTTCCTGGTCCTTGTAATAAAACGGCGGTTTCGCCTAAAATGGTTATCGAAACTATCCTTTCCTATATACGACCTGTTATTGAATGCCCATAAAATCCTCCCGTAATCCCATTCTTTTTCCCCCTTCCTAAACATGACCCTATCACCCTCCCGAAGTTATGGCAGTGATCTTGCGTTTCTGTTATAATAATATCTGCTTCCTCCTTTTTCCCTCTATTTTTTCCCTTACTTCCCCCTCGCTTATGTCATTCCTGACCAGCAGTGAACCGCCTATAAGTAATTTAGTCTCCACAAGTCTGCCAAAGAACAATTCCGCTGGGGCAACATGTATGTCTGTCAACGGTGTCGCATTGAACTCAAGCAAATAATGCTGAAATTCCTCGATATCACCTGTCTCAAAACACCGTCTTATTATGTTCTTCGCTATCGAAACGCCCTTTTCGGCCAACCCATTACTCTGGGGGTATAGCGGACTTGAGAACCTAAGCTGAACATTGTACTCCTCCGAGAATCGCATAAATTCAGTCGAATTAAATGGGCTATTGTCACATTTTATAATTGTATTAAATAATCGACGAATCGTGCTAATGACATGTCCCGATATTTTGTTACGAATTTTCGAGGAGATGAGGAAATTTGAATATGCATCAATTATCACTACATAATCATTGCCCGCGTACTCATAGAGGTCCATTGCCGCTATGTAGAATGGGTATTCAGGAATTTCTTCCTGATTTAGTGGCTCTTTCTGGTTGCTTCTCCTGAACTTCTCACACACCCGGCAAGAAACAACCAGTTCCTTAATCTGCCCGTTCATCCCTGGCCAGTAATACAGTCTTCTTGCCCGTGCAAGTGTCTTTTCTATTCCCAGATGTGGCGAATGTAACCACTTCGCAATCTTATTTTGCATCCCAGATGGAATCACTAACCTATTGTTCACGAAAAGTAGTCCGTTTTTAACATGCAGTTCCGACTTGAGTTTATGAAACCTTTGGGCCAGGCTGCACAGCTTATGAAAACTCGGCCACCCATTCTCTACGTATACGCGGATTTTTGAGTATTCGTGATCACTGTCAAGCGATTCACGATAAAATTCGTAATTATTGCGATTGAAACAGACCGACTTTGTCACCGTGTGAATAACGCCTGATAGTACCGCCATACCAGTATCATCCGCTAGCTGGGCCCTTGACAGACAGTCAGCTTCCAGCATATCCTTCCCTGGCTTATACACAACGGACACCTTAGGATACTTCAGAAGAAATAAAAACATGCGTTGAAGTCTCATTGAAACGTCATCAATATCGCGTTTTACCAATGTTTCCAAGGGCCTATGGCCACTTTCGACAGTGAATTCCCGTCCATATAAGTAGTAATAAAATCGCTGGCGTGCAAAAACAATTGCCAAGAGCTCCTTCTGAATCTGAGCCCATTTCTGTCCACTCCCACTGAGTGTTAGGGAAGCAAATAATCCCGTATTATTCTGAATCAAGACACAACCAAAACCATCCTTGGAAGCGTCGGTTTGTACGACCTCTAGTAAGTGAGGGTCATAGATTGCTAAGATCGGCCCTGCTGCTACGATGCGCTACAAATTCTCGAATTCCATATCATGCCTATCCGTCCACAGAAATTTCACATCGTTCAAAATCGAATCCCGCTGACTTCACTGACAAATTGGTAATGAACCTTGCCAAAAACTTAAGAAGGTCCAGAAACCTCAGCACCGCTGTCCTATCCCCAGCCCTTTTCATCTGCGTAACTGTCTCGATATACTTCATATCCGCCCTAATCCTGCCGTCCGACAAAATATGTCCCATAAATTTCACCTCCCGTTGACGATGCTGAATCTTGTCTGGATTGAAATTAATACCGTTTCCCCGGGCCCTATCCATAACTAAATGCATAATTCTATCATGCTCAGCTTCCGACACTACACATATAGCTAATTCATCAAAATAAACCAGCACCCCAGGTATATCCCCAAATACCCGTACCATTTCCTGCTGAAACATCTCAGTCGCACAACTAAGGCCACCATTAGGTTTCTCAACCAACTGCAAATTGTTCACCCAATCAGTGGGGTAATTAACATGTGACACAATACCATCCCTGACTAACCTATCCAGCTCTGCCTTCAACCTAGCAATCAGCGAGTGCGGTATCCGCTTCCTGTAATGTAGCACCGGTTTCGAATTCTCCCTCAGTGCTATCGAAAAAGTCTGCGGAAATTTACCGAAACCCCTGAAAACGTCACTATACCTATCCACGAAACATGCCCGCAACCCAGGGCCACTGACAACACCAACATCTAGTCGGCCAGCTAATCCAAAACTTTCACACGCACCTAGCCCGAGCACCGGTTCACACTTGTCATCAACTACCAAGAATTCCGCTAACATTCCCACTCCCGAAACTAAATCTACGCATCTCAATTCGCAAGTGCCAAAAACCTTTATTTCATTTCCATTGTAGTCACACACTTGAAAATTATTTCCATGATTACAAATATCAATATTCAATTTATTTAATAATCCTAGTGGTACGCAACTAGCGTCCGCGCCCGTGTCCAAGATAAACGATACAATTTCACTTCCTATGCCATATTTATTGGTCCAACGCTTGTATACAGATGATAATAAATTTAGCCTAATGCTGCATTTAGACTACTGCCGAAGTTGGCAATTTTTTTGTCAGTTCTTGGCAGTTACGTGTAAACGTCAGTAAAAGTATGCAATTTTTATTGCATTATAAAATGCCATTTGAAATGACAGTTGGTAATGCCACAAAAACTGTCATCGTGTAAACACCCTAAATTTGCATGTTTGCAGTTAATGACAACCCTGGCGAAAAAATGAAAATTTTCATTTTAAACTGACAAGCTTGGCAGCACAAAAGGCGTTTTTTGCAAAATGGAAATGTAAGTTTTACTTTATTTATATTATGTATAATTATTAACTGTTACATTTACTGTAGCAGTTTATTTGTTTAAACAAACAATAAAATATTTTATTTAATAATTATTATAAACTTATTTATTTTCAGCTTACCAAGTACACAAAAGCGGCAACGCAAAATTGAAAAAAATGGTTATCTGAGGAGGTAAATCTCCTCATATCGATGATGGAGGAGCGCGAAGCGCTTTGGAATTATGGTACGCAGGAGTACCGTAATCGGGACTTAAGAGAGTCCAAGTGGCTGGAAATATCCCAGGCAACCACTCGCAGCATTGCCGACTGTAAAGCTCAGTGGAACACTGTGAAAAGTCGGTACAACGTAAGTATTTTGTTTAAAAAGAGCATAAACTTTTGACTTATTCTATATATTTATTAGACTGAACGTCGCAAAGAGTGTTCGACAAAGAGTGGTCAAAGTGGAGAACGCTACTCATCACGATATGAGTTTTTCAATGTCCTATCTTTTTTGAATAGCGTTTGTGAGCGACCAGCTGGTTCTACACAAACCAATATGGTAAGTTCAGTGTAAATAATTGTTATTTTAGGATTATTATTAATTGTCGTCATTTTAAATTAGATATCATCAGAAATTGAGGTGCTGGACAGCCCCATCACTATTGAGTATGTGTCCGATGGAAATAGCGATGAACTAGAGAGTTTGTCTACTCCTAAGCGAGCAAAACTTGTTGCACCAACACCAGAACGCACGGCTCTGCTCAATAGAATTACCAACTATCTGGATACACGTTCCCAGGAGCCCTCATGGAAGAGAGTTTTTGCAGAACATGTCCATTGCGAATTGGGCCGCTATGCAGAAGCTGACGCGCATAGGTAAATCAAATAATTTTGAATTAATTATAGATTAAAATTAAATTCTTTTTCCAGATTAAAGAGACAAATAAATTCCCTGTTGGACAACTTTGAACCAAGTGACATTGAAGAAAAGTGATTGTTTCAGACATATAAAACAATCACTTTTCTTCAATGTCACTTGGTTCAAGATTGTTTTTTGTGTAATGAGTTATATTTTTTTTTTGTTATTTAGCTAGTAAGAATTTTTGAACTATTTTTTTTTTTTGTTATTTAGCTTGTAACAATTTTTGGACTATTTTTTTTTTGTTATTTAGCTAGTAAGATAAAAAATAAATAATAAAGAAAAATAAATATAAGATTTTGTAAAATTATGTTTTAATTTATATTTCTTAACTTTAGAAAACTGTATGTATTCATTTCAAGAATGTCTTATTCATATAAACAACGGTATTGCCATTGTATTTCACCTTCGTTTAAAAAAAAAATTTTGAATTCTTCTCTAACATCTTTTGCGCGATCACTGCCACGACCCTCATTAGTAAGCGGATGTAATGAGCGCAGTAAATCTCTATCATTCAACTCTCCATGCCAATTTCCACCAGTTATTGACCCATCTGTATTTGGTTGATCGTAATCTCCTGGTTGAGCATATGTAGACCTACGTTTGTTTAAAAAGTTGTGCAAAGCGCATATAGCAAGAACCGCTTTCTCAACTTTTTTAGGCTCCATTTCTATGGGCTTACGTAATATACGAAAACGAGCAGTTATAATTCCAAACACATTCTCAACTACACGACGAGCGCGCGAAAGTCTGTAACTGAAAATTCTTTCCTGGGTAGTTTGCTTTCGAAAATTGTATGGCTTCATTATGGAGGTTTTCAATGGGAAAGCATCATCTGCAACCATGACATATGGAACTGGAGTATTTCTTCCAAGGAGTGGTTTGGGTTGTGGTAAATTCAAAGAACCATTTTCTAAAGCCTTTGCTAGCATGCATCTCGAAAAAACACCTCCATCACTCTCCCTGCCTTTTGCCCCAACGTCTATGAACAAGAAGTTATAGTCCGCGTCGACCATGGCCATTAAAACAATACTATTTTTAAGCTTATAGTGGAAATAAGCACTACCAGATTTTGATGGTTGCTGCACATCCACATGTTTACCATCAATGGCTCCAAAACAATTTGGGAAATTCCACTTTTGCCAAAATCGATCGGCAATCTCTTCCCATTCAGTAGGCGTGTTTGGGATTTGATAAAAATAATTCGTTTATATTATACCTTAATATTAAATATTGGAATATGAGAACATGTAATTATGTACTTACTTTCAAAAATTCATTTTTCAATGTTGCAAATAGTGCATCGAAACAATCAGAAACGATTTGGCAAATAACTGCTTTCGATCTTTTAAAAAGAAACATTAGACTGCTATAGCTGTCTCCTGTAGCTAAATACCGCAGTGTTATAGCCAGTCTTTCACCGGCAGGAATTGCTTGTCTCATCACTGTGTCTTTTTTAGTTATTAGTGGCGAAACCTTTTCCAATAAATATTCGAAGTCATCTGCTGTCATACGTGCAAATGACTTAAATAATTCGGGATCTTGCGCCGCTAGCTTATTGCGAAATGAATGATAAAAACCACTTCCTTCTAAAAACAGTGGGCGCATCCACTGTGAACGCCGTTTTCTCGATCGCTTCTGGCTCGCAGCTTCTTCCTCTTCTAAGAGGAGTAGGGCACCAGCACAAATGATAATATCGTCTTCACAATCCATTACATAAGCAATTATTAAATTTATTAATAAGCACATAACAATCAAAATAAACTTTGTGAATAATTTTTGTGATAGCTGCTGTCAGTTGTGTAAACAGGGTTGGCAGTACACTTGTCAAAAAAAAAACAGCTGTTCTATAAAATTACTGCCACCTACTGACAATTAAATTTGATGTCATTTTCTACAACGTGTAAACACTTGGCAGTATTGCAATGGCAATTAACTGACAAACCTGTCAGTAGCCGGCAGTAGTCTAAACGCAACTTAAGAACATGATTAGAACTTAATAAACTACTTAATTGTATACTTTTAGTCACTGCTTTACGTTTTATATCATTCCAATTGAGCCCTGCTACCTTGTATTTGTTGTTGTTGTTATTCCCAGCAAGCTGTTTTCCATCCGTTGATTTCTCTCTAGGCTTGCGACACATTCTTTGAAAATTACCCTTTTTTGAACATGAGCGACAGACAGCATCCTTTGCCTTACACTCATTAGGGTGGCTCAGATTCCATGGCCCACCACAGTTGAAGCAAACCCGACTCACCGCTGATACTGTTATGTCTGTCTTTTCTGCTTCTGTAATTGCATTGATTGTAACACTTTTGGCGTCTAATATGCTTTTGTTTACGTTGGCCGTTTCATACTTCTTGCAAATGTCGATTACTCGTTCTAGCGTCTCATCCCGACCATCTAATAACTTCAGTTGTAGATTTTTGTCATAAACCCCTACGATTATCCTATCGCGTAACATACGGCTTTCATACATCTCACCGCAGGGGCATTTCAATTCACAGTAACGAATTTGTGTGCGCAGCTGTGTCTCAAAATCAGCGAACGACTGGCGCTCTTTCTGAGAAATCATATTAAACTTATATGAATCCATTGCGATGTTGCGCTGAGATAGATAATGTTGATAAAATTTCTCCAACACCTCACCCAACGTGCGCTGCAAAACACCATCGCCAGCGCTGGTAGTACCGAGCAAGGATTTTTCTGTTCCATCATTGGGAAACAGGGTGTTGTAAATGTTTGCACCCCCAGTGCCCACTAGCCAAAGAAAATTTGCGATTTTCGTTGCTTCGGGTTCTTTCGACTTACCACTAGCAATCAGGTAAACCATAAAGATGCGCTTCCAGTTTGGCCACTCATTAGCCAGATTTGAGCAATCTAGCTCTGACGGTAAGCGATCATTTGATGCCATATTACTGTCGCAATTCCGGAAATTACTGTGCAGTACGCTGGTGTGTTATAGATCTTCCTTGAATAGATCATAGTTACTTTCCTGCCCTTGATAAAATTTGAGATGTCTTCCGATTAATTTTTTCTTTTTACTTGAAATACCCCACACCTGACACCATGTAACGATTCTCGTTATTTATATAAAATAAAATATGTTCTTTTGTGGTGTTCTATAATAAGGTTTTATTAGTATTTCACAATTGTGCTGCTTAAATTAATATTACAATGTGTTTGCACTTAAGATGGCCTACGAGTGAGGAAATAATGATGTTACTAAAATATGTCTATCACACCAGAGCTGCCAACACAACACGAGTGACCGTGCTGCCAGCTATACTAATGTCACAAGCTTAACTACTACTAGGGGAATAACTAATATCATAACCTTTAATATACGTCCTTATTAATTTTTTAACAGTCATACAGTTTTGGAGATATTCAGAAAGTTTTATCAAAACATTTTTTCAAAAAAATTTAAAAAAAAGTTTAAAAGACTAATTAAAATTTTAACCTAAAGAAAATTTTAAATTTTATTCTTTATTGTGATAACTTCATATGTTACAAATAAAATGAGCTTATATTTATTAAAATAATTGCATAAGTTCTGAATTTATTCACAATTCAATGGTAGCACCTAACTAAAATATAATAGAAACTACCGTACAAAATGATTTTCTTAACAGCTTTTTTTAATTTTTGTAAGTCAGTTTAAAACAAAAAAATTAAAAATAAATCTGTAAAATATGTGTTACTACTAAATTGTGAATTGAAATGATTGTAATAAATTTTAGCTCATTTTATTTGTAACATAAAGTTATCACAATTAATAATAAAATTTAACATTTTCTTCAGTTTAAAATTTTAATGAGTCTTATTTTTTAATTTTTTTTTTTTGAAAAAATTTATTTTTTGATAAAATTTTTTGAATATCTCCGAAATTATAAGACTGTTAAAAAATTAATAAGGCATTAATTTAAAGGTTACTTTCTTTCCGATCTTTCTGTGTTCTTTTTTAATTTAATCGAAGAACTAGTGCTCGAGTAAATGCAAATTATGTGATGCAGTATCCTCTTTTTTCTATATAACGGAAAATCTCGAGATACAGAGTCAATTAAAAAAAAGTAATTATAAGCATTGATGCTCAGTACCAAGTGTATATATTGACTACGAAACCTTAGACCTTACAGAAAAATTTCATTTTGTTGGTCTGTGTTATCTATTATTTAGAATTTATTAGTAAAAAAACAATAACATAACAAATATAACAATTCTTGAACTAAATCAAGCAAAAAATCATAAATATGTTTTCATTAAAAAATTAACAAGTTTGTGAGATCATTAAATCAATTATTTAAATAGTTTAAGATTTTCTAAAAGAATCTTTCAGAAAAATATTTTGCTTTAAATGCTTAGGATTTAAGAGATTCTCTTCTTTAGTTTTGATAAAACTTGACATGGAAAAGTCCTTTCATTTATCGTAGATGTTGAAGAAATCGAAAGCAATCCATAATAAATAAATAAAGAATATCTAGTTTCTCCGTCCTTTTCCAGGATTTCTCTAAGCTTATAAAATTTTCCATTATGCTATTAGGGGGCTTCTTTAATTTTCTTATTTTCAAATTCTTAACACTTCTAATTGTTTCGGTTAATTCTGTTAAAACAAAGGCAAATTCACTACAGGTGAACTTTTAAGCGCAGCTCTTAACTTTTTTTTGCATTTTCTTCAAGGTCGGATGTCAAAATATAATTAGGGAATTCACAATGTGTATCTTAAAATTTGGAAATAGAAATATCGTTACGCCTTAAAATTTAATTGTGAGCAACGATACAAAGCACAGCATATTAAAGTAATAAAAGTAACGACGAAGTTTGCCGAATATTTCTCACTATTTACATGTATAGAACACGAACTCAAAATACACAGCAAACACGACAACAACACAAGCACGATAGTGCTTTAAAATTGTCATCTGGTAGTAAATTTCATTTAGATGCAAAACAAAAACAGCAAACTTGCCAACTCATAATAAAAGACTAAAATTGATACGTCGTTATATTAAGACACATTTTAGAACGCTGTTGTGAATTCCCTAACTATTTGCTTTGTGAGTTTGAGTACGAACAATTATTTTACAAAAACAAAATGTTTGTGGTTTTTGTTACATGTTGTACTTGTTTTATTAGTGAGATTACCTGGTATCAATTTGCCTTGGTGAAAACATTTCTTGTATTACTATCGATAGTTTCTTCTATTGTAAGCAGGGATGATAAATGAAAAAATTCATTTCGTACCAATGAGCTTCTAAAATATCAAAAATTGCTTTGTTTTCTAAAAATATTTTTGATAAATTCTTTTTCAAATAATGGTGCCAAAAATCAAACAATTTTAATTTAAAGTTATCTCAATGAAATTTCACTACTGCCATATGACAAGGAACCTACTTACTAATATCTTTATTCTTATAAACTTGAAGTTTGCTAAAAAATTAAAACTCGTTCGGAATGCATAAACAAGCCATTTCTTCTATTAAAATTGGAAGTCCGACATTTCTTTGGTTTTCTTGAATTTAAAGTTATTAATGCCAAATAGCTCTATTTTAAACGCTCTTTCCATGAGAGTAAAAATTTTCCGGATATCATGCATTAGTCTCAATATTTTTCATGCACAACAACCTGACTTCTTTCTATATTGATTCCATAAATTTTCAGCAATAACGACTTAAGTATTCCTGTGTGATGGATTATTTAAATATTTTATTCAATTTTGATTATTAAATCTTATTTATGTCCACATATACGGTTTTATCCAACCTCTCGTTCTTACGCAAAGTTATTTTGGCAAATATGTGCCGAGTGTTAAAAAAATCAAAGATGTTCATACCGTGGATACAATTTCAGAAATAGTTTGTTTTGGCTCTTCTGAAAATATCAGTTTTAAGACACACGCCTTTATTCAGGAAAACCAATGATTTCTTTATAGAATATGGAGTTTGAAATTAAGCTAATCCATCAGCATCGCTGTTGATATTTGGCTTAAACACTAACAAGAACATATTACAAGCTGTTCTCTCATGACCACCTGTTATGTATTCTCCTTAAATAAGTACACACATCCACTAACGAAATAACTGCCTAAGTAGACTTTAGAGTATGGTTGCCATTTCCGTTTTGAGAAAAAAAGGACGTAAGACACAAAAAACGAGGACATTTGGCCCAAAAAGAGAACAATATTTCTATAAATAAATTAGTTTAACCAAAAGCGTTTGGTAATCAAAATAAGTGATGCCATGTCATTGAAATAACAATGGCAAAACAGCGCTTCCAAAAATGGACAAATGTCGATGTAAGACTGTAAGAATTAACACGATGAAATATTTCATGAAATTAATTCCATGACAGCTTGTTTTGTTCGTAAGAGCAGCGTTTCCAGTTAAGAGGTCTTGTCCGCAAACTGGAGATCTATTTCTGTAGTTTGGAGTTAAAAATCGAGTTAGGGACCAGGAAATTTTTTTATTGACATATACTATATTGTTTATCTTCCGGATGCTGAAAATGAGCTAGCTACATTTGCTAAAACGAGGAAAAAACAATTTTTACAGCGAAATTCCAAAACTTTGCCGGAATATTATATATGTAGAAATAGAGGTTTGTGTAAATGAGCTTTAAAGTTTAGCAATATAGTAGGAAAAATCTCTTTTTAAGCCATTTCGGAAGTGAATATAGGGATAATTCCCCTTGTAAAGTTGGGGAACATGTCTGAGCAGTGATATCAACCATAATGCGAAGAGCGACAAAATTTACACAAGCAGCTATTATTGAGTCTACTGAAGTATTTTGCTTGAAGCTTAGGACCCTTTTCGTCTGGATTATCACATACTATAATATTATAATAATAATCGTTTCCGCTATAGACATTTATTATGATATAATTGATAAGACTTAATTAAACACTTTCACCAAATATCTACATATTTGTATAAAATTGGAAACAAGCAAATAATTTTTAATAGAAAAAAGTTTTCGTGCAAAAAACTTTTGCTTAAAAACACTTTCTTTCGAATGCCCAAATGACAGCCATTGATAGATAAATTGTTTTATGTTGGCGTGTTTCAAATTACTATTTTTTCTTCATATATTTTTAAAGGTACAAACCACAGTCGATCAATACAAATGAATCAAATCTTAGGGACTTTTTTGGATGAAAAATTGGTATAAAATAAAACTGCGAACCCTAAGCAAGAGGTGTAGAGAAATAAACGGGGTAGGAAAAATGGCAGGACAATTTCGTATTGAATAATTGTCAAAAAAGTTGCATGGAAATTTAAACGTATAAACATACCATTAAATACGTAACAATTTTAAAACAGAAAGGGAAAAATGCTCATGAAAAAAATTCATCGAGTAAATTTAGTTTAATAAAAAAATATCTGGAGAACGTTGTAAAACGTAGGACAATCCCGGACACTTGCTAAAAAAAGAAGTAGGACTACCCCGGACGCCCTAAAAAGATGGAAAAGAGGACGGATGGTAGCCCTACTTTAGAGGGAATTAAGTTAAAGACTAAAGTAGAGATAATTATTGAATAATCAATGGATACCACCCAACAAGTTGAGAAAATTATAAATAGTACCAAATGAGTCTCGGGGGTACCATCGTACTTTTTTGGTTTCAATAATACCAAAAAAAGTACAATTGTACCAACTTTATCATCCCTGATTGCAAGGTCATCATGACTCATAGTGGCAGAGCTCCGCGACGAACATTCTGCACAAATTTTAATTTCCGAATTCCTTAGTTTCCGTTTTTGTACTGTATTTTAAAACGCTGTTGCTAGAAGGAAATATTCTTGAGTGGAGGTATAAAATAATTGAATTTGTCTCTCATTAACTATATCATTAGCCACAGCATTATTGAATTGTATAAAATTATTACGAGTAAACAAAAATTTAATACATAATTCCCTCAAGTTTAATTAGAGTACAAGAGTCTTTACTAAACTGTTTTATAGCCACGTCTAAAATCCCTGAACACACTTGTTTGTTTATATGAAAAATAATTTCTAAACACCTACATACATTTTGTATATGAGACGAAACAAACAATTAAACACAAAAAATACGTTATAATACTACAAAATATGCAAAAATTTGTTACGTCGGTTAATCGGTCAAACGACTGAAATTAACCGGTTTAACCGTTAATCGAAAATAGGCAATTTTAAATTAACCGGTCAGTTAATCGGGTAGTAATTAGCCGGTTAACCGATTAACGATTAACCGAATGAATACCATAGTACTAGGGTGATTGACTCGGTTTTTCAACCGGTTTTTAAACCGGTTTTTTCCGCTATACGGTTGTCGGTTTTTTCAAAATGTTGATTTTTCGAATGTCGAATAGTCCGGTTTTTTTAATAAAAAAACCGGCCCTGTCGAGTACTTTTCGATTCGTATATTTTATTAGCTTTTACTATATTAAAACTTACACGAACTTTTACTGTTGATTTTCCTAAGTATTTTTGTTCAAGTGCATTTACTGAAGCATGCAATTAAGGTGAAATAATTTAATAATGTGGTATCAGGGCGAATTAAATTGGCCTTGTAATGTAGAATGTATGTCGAACTTCATATTTCATAAGGACTTCCATATCCATCATAGACAAAAAACGAAATAAACAACAAGAAAATGTAAATCTGTGCACTAGGGTTGTTCCCCCTATATATGTGGACACAGAAAAAACTAATTTTTCACTTCAAACACCAAATTCCCTGAATCAAATGTAAATTTGTTTAATTTAGGTCCTATAAAGAAATTTGTAAATTCATACGCAAAAATTTGTAATAATTTGTTCGAAAAAAATTCTGACTTTTTCAATAAACAAATTGTTTCAATCAAAAAATGTTTTAGAGAAATTTAAAAAATAAATCAAAGAATTTCATCATTTTATCAGGTTGCCAACATTGGTGGTAGGTAAATGAAATGAAATAACAAGTCAAACAAAATTATTTATCAAACTAAATAAAGACAATAATAAAGATTTAAAATCAGTTTCAAGAACATGTTTGTTTAAAAAAAAGCTATCATAATTTTTTCTGTGTAGTGTTGTACCAATCAAAAACTTCGAAAAAAGAAGTCAGACCCGCACAGAAAATAAGGCCAAGTTCCTATCCAAAAATGTCGGTAATTAAAAGTACTGAGATCAAAATGAGGACCAAGTTCTTGATAGGTACAATACCATCTCATTTTTAAGCAACCTGCTATTTGGCAATATTTTTTCATCTTTCTAATATTGGGAAGAAATATGGGCAAATTGCTCCCAAGTTAGCTTAAAAATTACATGATATCATACCTATCAAAAACTTGGGGGGTTACTCTATAATTCGATTCGAAAGGAAAACTATTCGAATTTGTATGTTATTTACATTGCAATTCGAAACCATTTTCATTCGATTCGAATTACAGAGTAACCCCCTTGATCATCATTTTGATCTCAGTACTTTTGACGGCCGAAATTTTCGGATAGGAACTTTGCCTCATTTTCAAAAATATGTTTTTATGCGGAAAGTATTTACATGAACATGTTAACTCTTTTCTTAAAGCGTATAAAAATAAAAACTTTGTATTATAATTTTCTCACAAAAAAAACCGGTCGACCGGTTTTTTCTGAATTTTAAAAACCGTAACCGGTTTTTCTGAAATTTCAAATAGTCGAACTATTCGAACACCGGTTTCTGGAAAATGTCGAATAATCGATCACCCTACATAGTACCTACCCTGAAGGAAATGTCGATAGTAAAACTGTACTGATTCACTATTGTCTTTGTCCCCTGTACCACTGAGTAATTGTACCCCAGGCAAAGTTCTGTCCTATAGACATTTAGCATGTGCTTGTCGTTGAGATTCCACTATTGACCTCGGAACTCTTGACTTACTATAGACTAGGTGGTTTATAACGGACCACATTGAGACATTGGCACCAGAGATTCACTAGTGCATTTTAATGATTCTAGTCAACACATATGAAACTTTTTACTATTAGATTTTCTAATGACAATTTTTAGTTTTGCGTGCAGCCGCATTTATTTTCAACACAACAAAATCAGACAATAAAAATCGTTTTGTAGCTTTCAGAAACTCTTCTTCATATTAAAGGCAAAATAAAAAGTGCAGACGATTTGTTGACAATGTCACCAAAAAGTTAACAAACTTGTCGACAAAAATGATGACTTGGAGACACTTGGCACCTGCCTTCCTTCAGGGTAACTATAGTGCCAATAAAATTATATATGTGTGTACATTAGGGTAACCTTAATTAAAAAAGAATAGGTTTCTCCCAGCCTCAACCCTCAGTTTGGTGACAATAGACAAAAAAATGATCTTGCCAAATTTTCAGATGAATCGGTTGGTGTAAGACCGTTGGGTGCCGTAGGCCTGCTCAAATTTAGGAAAACCCGTAAAATTTAGTTTTCATGCCTCATAACTTCAAAAATATTAATTTCACAGAAAAGTTTTGTAGAAAGAAAATGTTGCTTGTGAAGTTTACATCATTTCACCCCTTACAACGTTTCTTTAAATCTAATAGTTAACAAAATAAATATAAAATTTTCATATTATCTTTAAGTCACACCAATATTGTTTTTTAATCAGCTCAATAGTTTCATACATAGATATCGTGGAAAATTTCCTTTTCAAAATTTTGACGACTTAATGATAATGTTGTTGCAGAATTTTGGTTTTCTGTTTTAATTGAAGTGCAGCTGCTTAATTTTTGAAAAAATTTTATATCTCGCAAACTAGAAACAAAAGAAGAAGAGAGGTATCTTAGAACACCCGGTTAGAGCTATGCTGTTACGGCCGTTACAGACTATAATACTTTTGAAAAAAATTCCACTCTGATCTAATTGTTGTTTGAAAATTTTCAAAAAACATTGACTTGTTCAGCCATGCCACAGAATATCATTCCGATCGGAAGTGGTTTCAATTCCGTAAGTTACTTCTTCAGAAAACGAAAAACTAAAATTTTCTTCGTAATCAAACCATTTTGAATTTCAAAACGGAATTCACAATCACTTTTCTGCTAACTTCATTGGCACTAAATAATTAAAAACGTGTATACTCTTACCCTACGTCTATACCTGATATACATATTTTTTATCATGACAACTAACAAAACATCGGCAGAACAGGGCTCAAATCGTCACATCCGTGAACGTACAACTCGTCACGTAAAAATGCCATTTTCGGATTATGACATACGTGAACGAACTGTAATCCCATACAGTTTATACGATTGACGTGTCACGTAATTCATTTTAGTACGATTGCCGATTGGATCACGGATGTTACGAATTGAACCCAGATGTCAATTTTTTTATTGTTAGTATACAAATACGTTGTTGTTTTTTTTTTTTTTGTTATGATAAATCACAATTTGTGTGGCGTCGTGAAAGTAGTTTGTCAATATTCATGCAAAATTTCACTTATCTTTTCATTAAATTGCTTTTATTTAATTAAAGCATTCATATTTTGCTTTATTCGTATATATATTTTTTTAATGTTGTAAAAATTTTAGTTTTTGAAAATAAATTGAAACGGCAAACGGTACGTTTTTTGTCAAGACAAATTTGTCTGAGCTTGAGCTTTGACAAAATTGTCAAGACACTGCAATAAGACTAATAGATGCAGTATCAGCCATGTCAAAGAATAGGTTTCCGATCGGAAGTAGTTTCAATTCCGTAAGTTGGTTCTTCAGAAATTGAAAAAACAAAATTTTCTTCGTAATCAAACCACTTTTAAATTTCAAAGTGGAATTGAAAAACACTTTCTACTGACTTCATTTGCAGTAAATACTAAATAACGTGCATACTTTTAGGAGCGTCAAAATAAATATTTGGTCATGAGCTTTCCATGTTAATAAAAAGCTCAATAGAAGCTTTGCATCTAAATACAAGAGTAATGAAATCCCTCAAGTTATACAAACTTTATCATTGTAAAAACGAAATACAAAATAAACGGAATCTAAAGCACCAAAAAAGTACTTTTTTCAGAATGACAACTACGTAATCAAAACTAATCCGAATGGAATCTGTTACACAGCTGTATATTAAAGCTGATAAATTTTTATCTTGATGACGATTTGACATATACATATCATGATAAAAATTTATCAGGTATAGACTCAGTGTTAGGATCGTCAAATAAATATTTGGTCATATACTTTCCATGTGAGCTTTGTTTCTAAAAACAAGAGTAAACAAACGCCTGAAGGTATAAAAACATTATTGTAAAATCGAAATACAAAATAGACGGAATCGAAAGCACAAAATGAACTTTTTCGAAATTACAACTGCGGAATCAAAATGGTATTAGTGACACGACTGTTTATGTCAGGGTTTCATTTTCCTCAAAAGTATTAATACTTGTATTATAGTCTAAAACGGCCGTAGCTATGTTAGTTTACAATGCAATGCAATGCATTTTTAACAACACAATCTATTTTTGTTTTTTATGAACATTAAAAGTAGTATGGAATATTTAAAGTGCTTTCTACAAATTTTTTTCGCAATATTATATATTATTTCAAACGCAGTACAAACAATAAAAGTGCTATATTCGGCTGTGCCGAATCTTGTATACCCTTCTCCAACGAATGGTGTATATAACATAGAAAATATAGAAGCCCGAATCTTAGCAAATTAGCTGACCTAAATCTAAGAATGTATTAATAGAACATTTTGCATTAGCATTAGCTTTAATAAAAATTTCCCCACAGCACCAAAACTATATTTATGCCCGTAATTTTAGCAAATAAATATCTCTCTGTGGATAGTTATACTCGTATGTATCTATAGTGTAAAAATGTTTGATAATTTTACAGCCATATTTATAAATATTTCAAACAGGGTAACACGCAATTTAAATTGTCACTTTTTCGCCTGGCTTTAAAGGCAGGTTTTTTTAGTTTGATAGAGAGAGGTGGTGAGAAGCTAGCGGGGTAACAAAAAAGGCACGAATTGAAATTTGGGCGGTTTTTTGATATTTCTCTTTCTCATTTTCGTACTCTCAGCATTAACCATGTGTATAATAGTCAAAAAAAGGCATGGCGAGAAAGAATTTTCGTAGGGGTTTTAAAAGAAAATTTTCAAAAATAGGCAGGCTAAAAAGGCATAGTGTGAAAAGCCACTAATAAACCACTTTTAAGCAAAATTTCATAAAATTGAATTCATAAATGTATATTACATGAAAATTTTAAAATAGGTTTGAAGATGGTATATACCTACTATAAACCTTCAATAAATTCATATCACCGAAGTATCAATTTTAACTTCAAATATCTTTGCACATTTAGCACACAGGCATACATCATATACTTTAAATTAAAGCTTGAAGTCTTCGCTATAAGCGTTTAAGTATGTTTTTTTTAATTTGATAGAATATGCCAATAAATTATTTAAGTTAAACAAAATTCGCAGCAAAATTAGCAAAAAAACACAATCAAAACACATAAAAGCAAAAAGAAATGTTAGTGATGTTGAAACAATCATTTCACATTTTTGATTTTACTTCATAGAAAACTTTTATTAAATAATTTGAGAAATATATGTGTCGTTTATTGTAAAAGTATATTTAATAAATACATATTTTTGTAGAATAGTATCACATTTAGTCATATCTATCGTAGTTACAGTGAAGCAACTCCAATATTTGCACCAAAACCCCATAGATTGCGTTACTTGTTTACTCGCGGAAGTAAAACTGCAAAATATTCACTATAAAAGGGCTTGTTTTCTCGAAATTTAATTACAAGTTTACAACTATGGATTTTGCTATTATTTGTGGTACAGCTTCTGAAGAGACAACACGAAATTTTGTTAAATTTTACCACCAATAACTTCAGTAATTTTTTATCCGATCAAAGCCAATTATCCACTATTCGATGCGTAATTTTTAAGCTTTTAAAATAATATATATAGATCACTTTAATCGGGCCAGCTTTTGATTCTGGGAAGTATACATCGAAAAAACACAAATGTACCGTTATCTGGAAATGGCCGGAATTAAAACTTTTTCTTTACTTTTCTCGTGTTAAGCATATCTTAATCGCCCTAAAAAATGCATTAGAAACTTTATACATTTTTCTTGTAAAGCAGTGTAATGTAAAGATTGATTTTGCAAAAAAAAACACCACTTAGTTCACTGCGTAAAGAAAATTGTCTCTAAAGTATCTCTTCATGAATTACAAAAAGTATCACATTTGGGTGCATTTTGTAAAAGTATCAAAATAGTATAAAAGCAGTCGAAAAAGTGGCGAATTGCTACTTTAGTAGCACCAACGGTAACGCTGTTCCCAACCTAACCTACATGTATGTACATATGTGAATGTAATTTTTTCTGTAAAATATGTAAAAAATGTAGACATTGAATTCAAATAATTTTTTTTACTTTTTTGTTGATGTCATCTTTTTCTTTCTTCGAAATCTGGTCACCTTAACTAAATGTGATACAATTCTACAAAAATATGTATTTATTAAATATATGGAGCAACCCCACTTTTACAATAGACGACACATATATTTCTCAACTTATTTAATACAAGTTTTCTATGAATTAAAATAGAAAATGTGAAATGATTACAAAAGAATTCACACGACTCTTTACATCATATATGAAAAAGGTACTCGAATAACGAGCCTATTTTTATTTGGGTTGATTGTTTCTACATCACTAAAATTTCGTTTTGCTTTTATGTGTTTTGATTGTGTTTTTTGGCTAATTTTGCTGCGAATTTTGTTTAACTTAAATAATTTAGTGGCATATTCTATCAAATTAAAAAAGACACACTTATACGCTTATAGCGAAGACTTCAAGCTTTAATTTAAAGTATATGATGTATGCCTGTGTGCTAAATTTGCAAAGATATTTGAAGTTAAAATTGATATTTCGATGATTTGAATTTATTGAAGGTTTATAGTAGGTGGATACCATCTTTAAATCTATTGTAAAATTTTCATGTAATATACATTTATGAATGCATTTTTATGAAATTTTGCTTAAAAGTAGTTTATTACCCTGTTTTAAATAGTTATAAATACGGCTGTTATACGTTAAGAATTTTAACATCGATTTGTTAGTGCATATTTTTGCATCATGTTTGCAGCATGTTTTTGCATATTTTACACCTAGTCGCTTATTTACTGCATTTTTTCTATTTTGTTTGGCATATTTGGGCATTTTCCTACATATTTTGCCTTTTTGATGTGTAAACATCTATACGCTAAGGGGTAAAATTCTTTTTCACAATACAATCAAAAATTTTGAGTAAGATTAATCTTACAATAACGCGGTGTGAGCTTTGTATGAGTGTATTAGTGCAATCATACGGACAACAAGAAGTACAGAGAAACTTAACAGCTGCATAGAAATACACTAACACTGGCAAAGGGAGTCTCAAGGTTAAACTCCTGCAGTAAGGTCGTACGTTTGTTGGTTGGTGCTGTGTTGCCGTGTTTTTGAGTTGAGTGAGTATTTCGGCGTTGACGTTTTTATTTTTGCCGGGAACTTCTGCGATTTAGGGGATTTTGTGTCCAGTTTTTCGGGATTCAGACCCGGTTCGTCTCGGTTTTTTAACCCGGGTTTTTTGAAAGAAACCGGTTTTTCGGTTTTACCGAATTTGTTGCTGAACTTGGTGCCATATTTGGCTGACGGTTTATTGACTGCGTTTGTCTTTGACTGTTGGTTATTTTGCTGTTTAACTGCAGTAATTCCAACTATTTTGTACGGGTATATTATTTTTTGCTGGTGGATAAATAATACTGTTATTTATGTCTGCGGGGAAGCGGAAGAGTGATATGCCTGGTGGGAGTGAGTCAGAGGTGGCTGATGCGAAGCTTATCGGTTTGAGCGATTTGTCGGGTGTGGAGGAAGGTTCGCCGAAGCCCGGTTCGCCGAAGTTGAAACGGGCGAATGACGAGAACAATGTTTCGGTAGAAGGTGAAATGTTTCATTACTAGATGTTTGCACATCTCCCCTGTGATCGGACTCACATTTTTTAATTGTAATATGCATATTTACAAAAAAACAATAAAGTCTATTTGCCATTGAAACTTTTAAAATTGTTCCACACATAAACATTTTTTCTTTTGCGGGTTAAAATTTACTCTAATGTATTTTTTCCCCAATTTCTTAAAAATTTTCCTCATTCTACTGATTTATTTCCAGTTTGTTCACAGATTTAAAAATTTCCATTATTTAGTTTTAAGTATTTTTGAGCAATTTCAATTTTGTCGAGATTGTTGTATTATCTGCATTACACGAACTACAAAATATGTCTTGGTATCATGGTGTCCAACATTTTATATTCGAAAAATTAAAAGGCCTGGATGACATTGTTAAAACGACTCCCGTACCCATAAGGCAAAAGAATATATAGGTGGTATGCAATAACGAGAGGAAAATAAGTACAGGGAAAGCGCTTGACGCTTTTAACCAAACAGCTACACATTTTGAGAGGTTTTATTTTAATCTAGATAACCAGATAGTGTTTGTATGTAGGCATACAATGTATGCAATGTATGCCATACATTCATACGTGCATATATAATACACCTTTTAGTAGCCAACGTTCTATGTTAGTGATGCCAGCTTTTTTTTATTTCGAAAAATTTTGCTGTTATTACATTTCTGGAGATATCAATATATATGTATATATGTAAAACAGTTTATATATTTATATACATATATTATTTGAAAGCAAATATGATAATACAATATTGCCAAATGCTTTTCGTTAGTTAAAGTATTTTGTATAAATATTTTTTTTATGTACAAAACACTTGTAAATTATGTTGAGCACCAATTAAAAGCAATTTTTGTGTTCCTTTACATTTACATATTTCAATTGTGTTAATACATACTTTATTGTTTTTTATTTTATTTAAGTTTATTGAACCTCTGAATATATTTGGCCTACTTTTATTGAATTGCATACCTTTTTTTTATTCTTTGGTTTATTTATAATTGAAACTTGATACTTAATATTAATGTTCTTTGGTTGTTTATTGTAACTTTAATTAATTCGCTTACTCAGTTATTTTGTTTCATTGACATTAAACTTAAAACTTATTGTAAGCCCAGCAGAAATATTATTAGCAAATTAAGCATAACTTTTATTGTAAAATTAGTATATAAGTTGGAAATAATTATTAATAAAACCACTCTCTTATTTGAAAGCAAAAACCAAGTCTTTTAAGTAAGAAAAGGCAACACAGTTAAAGTGCTGTTGTTGTAAACCCCAAACTCACGTTCAAGATAGTTAAAGTGCTATATTGAACATCTGTGAATCAAGCTCAAGTTCAAGAAAGTTTAAGTGCTATATTGAACATTTGTAATAGCTTTGAACATTTTGGTGACCCCGACGTGATCCTTGCAATAACATGGCTTCGTTTTACGAATTGGTGGCCAGCCAAAAGCAGACTGGTGAAAAAATTGAAGTCATCATACGAAACTACAAGAAGGACCCATCATCCCGGGAGACATCGCCCAGCTATTTCCAAGAGAGATTGAGAAGGCTGGATGAAGAATGGGCAGCCTTCGAAACAACAGACAACAAAATTCGATTGCTCGACAATCTACCATTAGACCACCAATATTTTAAGGAGGAATACTACACGGCAATCATGGACATTGTTCACCAATACAAGGAGGAATTTGAGCAATCAATCTTGAAAACAACTTCTCCCAGCACAAAAGAAAAAATTACAACTCAAAATCATTCAGCAGGCATTCAAGTCGCAAGGTTAGAAACTGGTGAGCTTATCAGACTAATACGAAGACAAGCAGCTATGATGTCTACGTTAGAGCGTATATTAAACCACGAATTCTCACATGAAGATATCGTATCTGCAACTAAGCTTTGGCAATCAATTGAAAGCATTCATTATGAGATCGCTGAAATGTGCAGTGATAACGGCAACCAAGGCTACGATATGGACAGGTTTATCAAGCTAGAAAATCTTCTACGGACGGCGTCCAGAAGCATAACTTTAACTAATCCCAATTCAACAAATGGCAGCAATAGCAATCAGTCAGATGCTATGCCAATACCAAAAATAACAATTCCAAGGTTTGATGGAAATTACCTAAAATGGCAGGAATTCCACGACCTATTTTCATCACTAATTGTAAATCAGTCAATACCAAAGGTTCAAAAAATTTGGTATTTGAAAACCCATTTGGTTGGGGAAGCTGGAAACCTAATAAAGCACTTCACTGCATCTGGCGAAAATTTCCACGACGCATGGGCATTGGTGGTGGATCGCTATAACAACAAGAGATTGTTGGTCAGCAAACTAGTGCAAGAACTAGTCGATTCACCAATTAAGGTATCAAACGACAACTACAAGACACTACATGATAAAACTCAGGAGTGTCTTTTAGCCCTCAAAAATCTAAATATAGATACTTCAAGTTGGGATCCATTACTTCTGTATCTCTTATTGAAAAGATTGGACAACTCCACACGCCTTCGCTATGAGCAGTCACTGTTACAGCCTCGAGAAGTGCCAACAATCAAAGCATTCCTCGAATTCTTAGAGAAACATTTTCAATCCATGGAAGCTATGGATAAGGAAAAATCAAATTACAAGGCAAGGGTTTGCACATCTATAATAGCCAGAGATCAACGAAATGAAGTGTGTAACATGTGCAAAAAGGGAACACATCCATTATTCGCGTGTAAAGAATTTCTTAAGGCTTCACCTTCTGCTCGGTTGCAATTCACCCAAGGTCAAAAACTATGTGTGAACTGTTTAAAGGCTGGCCATAAAGCAACAGCCTGCCTTTCAAGAGGGTGCACTCATTGCAACAAAAAACACAACACGCTATTGCATTTAAATGGCTTCCCTCCAAATGACAGCAAACCAATAAGAAATGTTTTACAAAACCAGATGTCGGTTAAGCACCAATCAGCTGTGCATAACGTTCCTTCACCCATTAACCACCAAGAAGCTACATCGCTTACCACCTGTAATACCTCGAAGCCAAATAAATATATCCTACTTAGTACAGTAATGGTAACGATTAAGGCAAATCAAGAGGAAATTCAATGCCGAGCAATCCTCGACTCAGGCTCGCAACTAAATTTGGTTAGTGAGCGACTAGTCAAACGCTTGGGAATATCGCCCAAGTCAACCTCAATTTATATAAATGGAATTGGATCAAGTAACACAAAGGCTCAATACCGAGTAAACGTCGCCTTACACTCACGTATCAACAACTTCACAACAAGACTAGAAGCAGCAGTACTGCCACATATAATTTCACCACAACCTTCGCAACTAATCAATATTAGCAACTGGCCAATTCCGAAAAACATCGTTCTAGCCGATCCAGAATTTCATCAGCCCGCCAAAATAGATGTTTTGCTGGGCGCCGAGTTTTACCATCAGTTGCTGTCAGTCGGAAAAATCCAGCTAGCCAAAGATCTACCTACAATACAGAATACCGTACTAGGTTGGCGGACTCGATGCACCTCCTTTGGCATGCGGAGTATGCACCGGAGATGAATCCAGCTTAGAAGAAGCCATTGCTCAGCTCTGGGAACTTGAGACGGTACAACCAGCTGAAAAATGCCTATCAGTGTCAGAAAAACAGTGTGAAACTCATTTTGCACAAACTGTTACACTAGATACCAACGGAAGATTTGTGGTCAGGATTCCATTTTGCAAAAATCCAGATGAATTAGATGATTCACATGGTGTAGCATTCAACAGATTTCTATCACTAGAGAGACGTCTAGCTAAGGCTCCAGAAATCAAAAAACAATACGTCCAGTTCATGAAGGAATACGAAGCCTTGGGTCACATGACAGAAATAGATGTATACTCCACTGACAAGTCGAAGTATTTCATTCCGCACCATTGCGTAATTAGGCCAGAAAGTCAAACAACTAAATTACGAGTGGTATTTGATGCTTCTACTAAAACTTCTGATGGCATGTCACTAAATGATCTAATGTTTACTGGACCCACAATTCAAAGTGACCTATTTTCACTCCTGTTGCGTTTTCGGCTACCAAGATTTGTTTTCACGACAGATATCCAAAAGATGTATCGACAAATCCTAATGCACCCAGAAGACAGAAAATACCAGCTTATCATCTGGAGAGAAGGCACCAATATGCCACTGAAATATTACCAACTTAACACAGTTACTTATGGAACACGATCAGCACCGTATTTGGCTACAAAATGCTTAGAAAAGATAGCGAAGGAAAATATGGCACGGTATCCCTATGGAGCTCAATTTCTACTAGAAAACTTCCACGTGGATGATGGCATTGGTGGAAATGACAACTTAAACATAGCACTAGCACAGCAAAGGGAGTTACAACATATACTACAAAAACACGACTTCTACCTTCAAAAATGGAGCGCAAATCATAAGCAACTCATCCCAAACGCTACTGAACAACAACAAGAAGTCAACATTGACTTTAACAATGAAAACAATCAGTACGTAAAAACTTTGCGGCTAACCTGGATGCCAAATATAGACAAGTTCTCCTTCAAGGTTAACCTAGGAGATGTGCAAACTGTTACAAAACGCTCAGTTAGCTCTGATATAGCTAGAGTGTTTGATCCATTGGGACTGCTCTCACCGATCATTGTTACGGCAAAAATGTTCCTTCAAGAACTATGGCAAATAAATTCAAACTGGGATGACCCTCTGCCATCTGATCTTCATCAAAAATGGTGTACATTCCGCGAGGACTTAGTAAATATAAACAATATCCAAATCTCCCGACATGTATTTGAAGGACATGTATCATCAAATATACAACTTCACGCATTCGCAGATGCATCGGAAAAAGCGTATGGTGCAGCACTGTACGTCAGATCTGTTATCAAGAACGAGCAAGTAATAGTAAGATTACTTTCCGCCAAATCACGAGTAGCACCAGTAAAACGTCAGACATTACCTCGTCTCGAGTTATGCGCTGCACTGTTAAGTGTTCAACTAACGGCAAGAGTTAAAAAAGAGTTAAAACTTGAAGATACACCAACTTATTTCTGGACAGACTCAGAAATCGTCTTGGCCTGGATAAACTCTCCATCATCATCCTACCAAACATTTGTGGCCAATCGCGTTGCTGCTATACAAGAATCATCATTAGCTGCCCAGTGGAGGCACGTTAAATCAACTGACAATCCGGCAGATATTGTATCAAGAGGCCTTTCCCCAAAAAGGTTAGCAACAAATACATTATGGTTCTACGGCCCTTTGTTTCTGCATGGGCGGAAGGATTTTTGGCCACCAGGGTATTCGATGGTGCAAGGCAGAACTGATTGTGCTGATATGGAACGAAAGAAAACAACTACAGTCGCAATAACCAATGACAGTTCAACAAATATTATTTATGAAATAAGACACAATGGATCATTTAGCAAACTACAACGAGTAGTAGGTTTTATGCTGAGGTTTATAAATAACGCAAGGGGATTAAGGACACAAAGTAACTTCACTTTATCAACACTGGAGCTTGAACGAGCCACTATCACCATTATTGGGGCAATGCAGCGGTCCGATTTCAAAAGCGATTTAAAACATTTGGCAATATACAACACAGTACACAAAAATAGTCTGCTTAAAAATCTAACGCCTTTTTTGGATAGCAATGGCATTATCAGAGTAGGAGGACGTTTGGAATCATCAGAACTTTCGTACGACGCCAAACACCCAATGGTGATTCCCTACCTCCATCCGTTAACAAAGGTGCTAATGCAAACGATTCATGTACAAAATAGACACTGTGGTCCTCAAGCGCTGCTGTCATACACAAGGCAAAAATACTGGCCAATCAAGGGAAAGTCAACAGCCCGATCAATTGTGCAACATTGTACAAAATGCGCTAGAGCCAAACCCAAACTCCTCACACAAATTATGGGAAATCTGCCATCAACCAGAACCAGTCCAGCTCGACCCTTCATTAACTCTGGAGTGGATTTTTGTGGCCCATTTTGGGTTCACTATAAGATCAGAGGAAAGAGGCCTACAAAGGCCTACATAGCAGTATTTTGCTGCTTTGCTACCAAGGCGGTGCATCTAGAAGTAGTTAGCAGTTTATCTACAGATGCATTTATAGGGGCATTAAAACGATTCATAAGCAGACGAGGTCACTGCAAAAATTTGTACTGTGACAATGCTACTAACTTTGTTGGCGCCAATAATCAACTGGCAGAATTATCAGAAGCGATTTACGGAAACTTAGCTGTCGAAAAAATAGATAAAGAATGCACAGCACGAGGCATGATGTTTCACTTTATACCACCAAGAGCACCTCATTTCGGAGGCTTATGGGAAGCAGATGTAAAATCAGCCAAACATCTCTTGATGAGAAGTGTGTCAACAGCATCACTGACATATGAGGAATTCGACACAGTGGTCATAGAGATTGAAGGAATTCTTAACTCTCGACCCATAAGTCCGATGTCAGATAATCCAAACGATTTGGCGGCATTAACCCCTGGCCATTTTCTTATAGGAGCACCGCTAAACTCCCAAATTGAAGCAGAAAGCACAGAAAACGGAAAAAATCTGTTAACAAGATGGAAATTAGTTACACACTTAAAGTCAGAGTTTTGGAGGCGTTGGTCACGAGAGTATCTCTCCGAACTGCAGTACCGACACAAATAGAACACACAACAGGACAACATCAAAACAGGAGACATGTTAATAGTAAAGGAAGACAACACAGCTCCATTACAGTGGCCACTAGGAAGAATCATAAAAACACATAAGGGTGATGCTGGCTTCATTCGAGTAGCAGATGTCAAGACATCAAGGGGGGTTTTCAGAAGACCAATTTCCAGGCTAGCACCATTACCAATTAACAATTCTAAAGAGGACGAACCCACTCAACAAGATGACTCGATTGGCACAACCACTATGCAGAACGAGACTCCTGAGAGTAAGAGAAAAAGAAGACGGATGTCAATAAGCCAAAACATTTTCACTATTATGATGGCAATCATTTTAATGCCGCTAGTATTAACGGCGCAGATTCACAACAAGCAGTTCGGTAAACAGCTAGGCATACATTTTGAAGCCATTGGATCAGCAGCAATTTCATATTCAGACTGGCAGATCCTAATTTATTACGACTTACAGGAATTTTGGTCCGAATCAGAAATGTTTTCAAGTGGTACCAGAGCTTTAAGCAATTTATGTGAAGACATGCAAGATAAATCTACGTGTCAAAACCTTGTCAAATACTTTGAACATACCAAAAATGAATTAGACATGAGCAGCACTCTACTTTCTGGCAGAAGACACAAAAGGGGAGCAATCAATTTAGTGGGAAACATCGCAAACTCACTGTTTGGCGTACTGGACTCAAAATATGCAGAAGAGATGGCAAACACGATTTCACAAGTTAAGCAAAATGAGGCACATCTGCTCAGCCTGTTAAGAAATCAAACGTCAATTGTAGACTCTACTATGAACATCCTGAAGGCAGACCAAGGGCTAATAAAAAAGAAATTTTACCAAATCGACCAACAAATATCGCAAGTATACAACAAGATACATAACGTCAGTAAGGAACTATACGAAGAAAAAATATACCGCATTTTCTCATCACTATCCATTCAACTAACGATCACTGCGGCAAACTTGCAACACATACAGTCTTCAATACTGGATATTCTTACAAATACTCATCACGGTATTATAAGCCCGCTTATCCTTACTCCGTACCAATTACAACAGGAAATAGACAAAATAAGAATGCATTTACCAGAGTCACTTGAATTGCCTGTAGAACAGAATGATACATTGCAATTGTACAAATTGATGAAAGTTCAAGGTGGACTCACAAATAACACCGTCATATTTCGCGTTAATTTGCCATTAGTTGAGCGTGACCAGTTTTTGGTATTCAACCTTATAGCAGTGCCAAATTGGATCAACGATATCTTATTATCAATAATACCATGCTCTTCCATTTTGGCGGTCAATGTTGTCCGTCGTCAGTATTTTACTATTGACAACACTGAACTTAACTTATGCGACGTCATCAAAGAAGATAAATTTGTGTGTTCCAAAGTACAGATCCTGTATGAATCAAGTTCACCAATATGCGCCTGCGAAATAAACTTATTTCACAACGAAACTAAAGCTGACTGCCCAGTTCAACAAATAAAGGCCACCAATGCTTGGATCCCTCTCCATCACCAGAATAAATGGATTTACGCACTACCCACGGCAACTCATACAACGGCTGTGTGTAAGAAAGATATCAATCAATTTACACTAAAGGGTTCGGGTTTGCTTTATTTGGAACCGGAATGTTCTCTCAAAAATAAGTTCATGTCAATTCAAGGCCAACAGACAACATCCAGCTCGCTTAAGGCATCTTACACCAAGCTTTGGGAGATAACAGAACAAACCCATTCAACACGTCTAAAGCCATTACTCAATAGAATACATACAAGCGAGTACAGGTCACAAATACAAAACTTAACCGATTTACAAACCTCACTATGGGCGCAGGAGATACTTCAGCTACCAAATAAAATTGAGACTCATAATTATCATCACATGACTGTCGGTTACTCAGCCTTAATCATCACTCTCTGCATCTTACTTTATCTAATTGCAAGACAAAAATGTAAACACCAACCGACTCCGGCACCTCACAAGCAACAAACAACGTCGGATTTCACGGTGCATATTTGATCAATATCAACAGCAGACCTTAACGAAGTTTCAAACAGAATTCAACCCAATCCCTCATCAATTCAGCAGACTCCACCCACTGACTATATTTTTGAGCTACACTCAACGGGGGGAGCATGTTAATACATACTTTATTGTTTTTTATTTTATTTAAGTTTATTGAACCTCTGAATATATTTGGCCTACTTTTATTGAATTGCATACCTTTTTTTTATTCTTTGGTTTATTTATAATTGAAACTTGATACTTAATATTAATGTTCTTTGGTTGTTTATTGTAACTTTAATTAATTCGCTTACTCAGTTATTTTGTTTCATTGACATTAAACTTAAAACTTATTGTAAGCCCAGCAGAAATATTATTAGCAAATTAAGCATAACTTTTATTGTAAAATTAGTATATAAGTTGGAAATAATTATTAATAAAAACACTCTCTTATTTGAAAGCAAAAACCAAGTCTTTTAAGTAAGAAAAGGCAACACAGTTAAAGTGCTGTTGTTGTAAACCCCAAACTCACGTTCAAGTAGTTAAAGTGCTATATTGAACATCTGTGAATCAAGCTCAAGTTCAAGATAGTTTAAGTGCTATATTGAACATTTGTAATAGCTTTGAACAAATTGCATACATACATATATGCAAAAAATGTATTCTAAAGTAAAAGTTTATTGCCGTTTGTAAACAAGTGCAGTTATTATTTTAGATGGTTTGCATGTTTGCCATTCTGTTATTATGAATTTGTAGCCCCTTAATTAGTAAAACCTTTTTTATTTAAGCCAATGCTAATACAAAATATTCTACTAATACATTCTTAGACTAAGGTCAGCTAATTTGTTAAGATTCGGGCTTCTATATTTTCTATGTTATATACACCATTCGTTGGGGAAGACACAGCCGCATATAGCACTTTTACTTGCTTTGTTTAAGTTTAAAAAAAATTACAAAAAATGTGTTACAGTATAATTCGTTTATAAGCCACACCGCTTATAGTAGAATTAGCGATATACATATTCCAAAATGTTAGTTTTTCTGTCATCTATAAGTAAAATACCTGCAAATATTTTTTATTTGGTACATTAGTCCTATAGTCCATTTTCGCTTATACGCCACCAAGATTTGGTTTGAAATATCTTAAATATACATATGTATGCAAGTTATGGAAGATATAATCCAAAATGCAAATGTCAAAAATAATATATTTTGTAATCATAATTTTATGGAAATTGAAGTAGAAATTATTTTTATTTTAGCAATCTTAATTGCAATATTTGTGAATTGAGTAAATAAGGAAGTAATTTCTTAATGTTAGTTATTTTTCTTTGTTAAAAGAAATAATTATATGGGGATTCGACTATAAGCCACAAATTGGCTTATATAAAAATCAAGATATAGTCCAATTCGCCTTATAGTCCACAAAAAGGGGACAAATGAGGCAGTGGACTATAAGCGAATTTTACTGTAAAATTCTTGATATTGAGTAAACTAAATGCCTGATATCGCAGAAACCATAAAAAATGTCGCGATACAGGTTTTGGATTTTGAAAGGTGGTATTTAAAATATTACACTCCATACCTAACTAAATTTTTTTTAAATGGTCGGTGTGCCAAACTAATAATAAGCTTACGATATATTGAGTTTTATTTCTTTTTTTTTAATGAAAAATAATTCTTAAATTATTATTTCCCATAAATAATATATTTTAATGTATGCACTTTTCCTTCTATGGTATTACGTTTTTTGTACAAAGTGTATAACATTACATATATAACTTTTCATTACAAATATTAGAATTGAACATTCGATTAAAGTAGAGTTTGCCTTCTTATCTATTATTTTTGTTTGTATGTATTATGTATGTTGATTTTTGAAAAATGATGTTTAATTAGCAAAAAAAATTTTATACGATCGGCAGGTGTATTGAACCAACGATATCTCGACTGGTAGTCATTCGTATTATACCCTACAGAAGCTCTTGTTATTGTTTTAATTTTTCAGTATTTCAGCATAAACTGTTTAAAAAAAACATTAGCTGCTTATCTAGATTGAAATTAAACTCCTATATCAGATGTGCTCACCGTGGTGCATACCGTTAAGCGGTATGCTGTGCATTTTTCTCTCGAAGCGTGTTCAGATCACGGCGGCCGAAACTTATTTAATTTCTCTTTTTTAATGTTAAAATACTTATTTTACTACGTTTTTTATTTACTCGCTTTGATGTATGTATGTCTGTTCGAGTGGAAATTCTTAATTAATTTTAAGGTAACTTTCTGATGACCTAGTGACTTCAAATGTTGCACAGGCATTGGTTTTCCGTGACAATACAATATTATGATTAAAAAAGTGAGCGACATGCCTATAAAAAGTAAATATGCGATTTGAACTATTTCTACTTAGATGATTTCTATGCACATTTGGTTTTCTTGACAGTCAGTTTTAAGAACGTAGTATAAAAAACGTATAAACAAACGTTCTTTCCTTAATAATTATTTCATAGTAGAATCAGGAACCGAAAAAATAGATTGTAGCAAACAAATTAATAATAGTAAATAAATAAAATCAATAAAATAGTTATTTGGGATACATTTTTTTGTACCGAATAGAAAACTTGCGAAAAATGTTTAGAAAACCAATATTTTTTGAGCTCAAATGATTAAAAATTCATATTTTCATTATTTAATGCAAAACTTATTGCATACAACAGTAGTATTGCTTCATCTGCCCTGTGTTTTAGTGCATTTTTGACTTACCTGCACACAACTATTAATTTGTCTCACTATTCTTTAAAATCCCATATAAATTCGATGTTTAAGTCCGCCTTGTACTTGTGAGATAAATGCCTTTAATTTTTGGCATTTTTAAACTATATTGACACAGAGAATTAATCTTAGCTGCATTTTGCCTTAACTTTATTTGATTTCTGTAAATATTCTTAAAAATACTATTTAGATGCACTTTGGATGCACTTTGGATGCCTGCATATTTATTATACTTTTTTTGGCAGATTTAAATTATATTCAAATAAAATATCAGTTACACAAAAAAACTTATCACCAAAAAATATTCAAACAAAAGTTTGTCTAAAAATAAATTTAATTTTCTGTCCATAATCTATGAATTGTTTGTTTGACTTTTATTTAGAACGCAAACACCAAAAAGAACAAGAAAAACTGTGCTGTAAAAAACAACCTCGATGACGATATACACACAAATAACAACAACAACAATGATAGCAAAAGGAGTGCGATTATACCATGTATGTTTCTGACGATTTTTGAGAAAATGAATTCGTTAATGTCGTTGCGTTCATTCTCATTCATTCTTTTAGAGTCTTTAGATAAACATTCAGACTTGAAAACATTTAACAAAATGAAATTTCATAAATGTTTGATTAAGTAAACTATTTTGTTTAGTATTTGTTAGTATTTTTAGGCTAATTGTTTTTTAAATTCAGACCAAAAATATTGTTTGATATTTTTCATAAAATCTAGTAAATCTTTTTGTTTGGTTTAGTAAATTGTTTTGTTTACAATTTGTAAATATTTTTAGACAAATTGTTTTATGGATTTAAACAATTTGTTCACTGAAAAAACACGTTTTTTTCAATGAAATCTATGAGATATTTTTGTCTATATTTACAAATTTGTTTGTAGGTCCGTTCGCAGACAAAAAATTTACTATTTCATTAAATTCCTTTCCAGAAAATGAAATTTAGTTTTTTCTGTGTAGCACATTAAGGCAACGAAGAACATTGAAACTAACAGCATTTTTTACTTATCTTCACAAAAAATCGCGAAAAGTTGATTGTTCAGCTAAGTCAAAGTTACTGTATAACCAAAAAATTAATTTTTCAAAAATATAAATTTTGTAAAAAACTTTTTACACAACTAAGTATGGTTTTTGTGCTATTGGAAAATTTTTACTTAAACCAACAACAGCATGATCTACTAATACATTCTTATTCAAGTATTTTTTTACAACGGACTTATGTTTCTGATGACTAACTTGTCAAGAGTCAGACTTGTTTCTATCTTTTCTATGGTATATACTCAATTCGTTGGGGAAAAGTATATAATATTCAGTATTACTTGTTTTATTTCAAATATATTTTTTAACAAGGAAAAATTTTTACGAAAGGTATTCGTAAGCTCAAAAAAATTTCTCTAAATGTGTTTTTCGTAATATATCTCAGTAAAAAAAATTGGAAGTCATTTTTAAGGAACTACGTTTTTCATTGCTTCCAAGGAATCGATATTAAAAATATGAAAATAATTAGCATAAAAGCAAGTATATCAAAATTTATTGTAGTCACATAAAAAATTGTAATTTCTTTATAGTTTTAGAAAATACCCACCACGCCTTTTTGAATAATCGATTTTTAAAAGATATTTATTAACTAATTTTAGTCTAAAAATTAATAGTTATTAAATTAAATATACATAAAACCACTGTTTTGCTCTTAAGTTCGTATAAAAAGATACAAGTTGCGAAAATTTGTAACTTTTTAGCCTTTTTCCTGGAGAAAAATATAGAACACAAAAAAGGAAATTTTCCTATACATCGCTCCCAATTCGGTGATTATGTACCGAAAAAGAGAACTTCTTGCAATGACAACCCTATGTAAAAATCATTAGAATGTTCCAAATTTGCACCACTTCCGGATCGCAAACTCGACATTTTCATGACTTCTTTGGAGTGTATTTTTTACGAAAGTAACTACGAAAGTTTTTTTCGTAAAATGTTGCATGGATTGTTTTCAGTATATATAAATTTCAATTTAATGACGTGATTTACACCATTGGGGCCTAATTTTTTTTTAAATGTTTGAGCAAAGACAACAGGATAAAGAAATTCACTTTTTATAGAAATTAAAAAACAACAAATCGAATTTAAATCCTCAAGATTATTGTTGTTTTTGAAGAACAAAAATACTTTTCTTTATAGTTATTTTTATCGTTCATAAAACCATAATACATACATACATACAAACATACATATTCCGATTTCGATATTTTCAAAATATCTCCTTACATATTTTGCATATATATAAAACCGGTTAAAAGTCCGGTTAAAAATATTTAATTTACTTTTTAATTATGAAAAATAGCTTTGAAAAGAACTATTCCTACTATTTCTATTTTTGTTTGCATATACATATATAATATAATATAATATAATAGTAGGTAAATTTGAAATGGTGCATTTTAAGTTGAATTTTTAAACCATTTTAAAATGTTGGTTTTCCATCCTTGCAAAAATTTTTCGCACCTCTGGACACAAAATCAAACATAATTGGGGTATTCACAAGGTGTCTTATCATGTCATAAAGTGCTAATATTTTAAGATAGTTTAAAAACATTGTTGTTGTGCTTCAAATAAAAAAGTCCTAAAATAATAAGACTTTTTGTGCTATGTTTATTGTTTTGTCATAACTCACAGTAAAAATCTGAGCCGAACGGGCGAAACTATTTAGTCGAGCCGCCGATAATATTTACAATCCGCCGCTATTGATATAAAAGAACGTAAGTAATATGCAGTAAAGAGTGACCTAAAATTGTTCACAGTTTTATAACTTCACATTTGATTACATTTTTATAGCTGTGTAACAAGTAAAAATAAAAAAATCGAGACACTTAAAAATTTGCAAGTGAGAAAATTTTGTTTGTATACTTTAGCTGGCTGGCAGCCAACTAACGTTTTTCCGCTAGCCATCGCGTGGAAAATTAGTCGGCTCAGTCACCGGCAGCAGCTGGTTTCGTTTATTTTTATGTATTGAAATAATTTCATTTTCGGTGTGCGTGGGAATTTGTTTTTATTTTAATTTAAAAAATATATTCAGCTGGGTTTTATTTACTTTATGAACAAGTTGAGTAATTTAAAAACAAACTGGCTATTATTTTAATTTTTTCACTTGTTCTTGGCATTCTGATTTCAAGTATTTACAATTGCTTTTTGTATCAGCTGACACAAATTTGAAAGAGCACACTAACTTATGAGGGGTTGCTCACAGCAGTCATATTTTTTCGTGTTATTATTTTAAAACATATGACTTTATGACTACCTTGTGAATCCCCCAAATATTAAAAAGGGTAATTGCACCAAAAAATATGTTTAGCTTATCTAAAGCCCTTATGACACTACACTTTTTCTTAATTTTTCAAGTTTTGGAGAACAGTGCAAATAGAATATGATAATAAATTTTACCAGCTGCAAAGAGTTCAGCTATATTAAGATAAATACCAAATTGTCAAAGCTTTTACTAATGTTATCGATAAAAAATGGGGGCTTGTCAAAAAAAAAATTTTTAAATGTTCAACTTAAAATTGACATTTCAAGCTTGAAGCATTAAAGTGGTGCCAAGCTAGCGGTTTATTCAGCGACTTAGCGCCTCTTTTTTCAACTATTTTTTTTTCTTTTGCCGTTTTATTATAAATAAAAAGTAGGCAGAAGCCATTACGTTTTGTTTACATTTTGTGTAGTTGTTTCTTTCTATCATTTGCTATTTCTTTCTTTCAATCCTATAGCAAAACAATGCAAGAAAAATGTAGTGTCATAAGGGCTTAAGGCCGGGCCACATAGAATCCGTCATACGTCATCCGTTGCCTTTTTCAACTGACGTTAACGGAATGACGGATAATGTTGGCACAATGAGTACTTTGTTAACGGAGAGAAAATCAGCTGTTATTTATTTATTAATTTTAATTTCTTTAATTCTTTATTTTAATTCTTATTTCTTAATTCTTAATTTCTTCATTTTTTTTTTTTTATAACAAAGCACCAATACTTTATACAATCGAATAAATTTTAATTTAAATTATTTTATTTTTGAGCGAAAAACAAACCCACAACAAAGAACAAATCAAACAATAGTTGTCAAAGTACTCAACGTACGTTAAAACTTAAAAGTTGGCCAACTTTGTACTTTGCGTTGACGGAGAAGTACTGTATGTGATCAAGTTCATAAGAAAACATGTATTTTAACTTAGCTGTCAGTTGAAAAAGGCGACGTATAACGCATGACGGATTCTATGTGTCTCGGCCTTTAAGCGCAAATTACCAGTCATTTAACTAAGCCTGTCTTGTGTAGAGGACGAGCTTGAGATTTGCATGTATGTATATTGAGTTCGAGTGGGATTTTTGTCTTCACATTTTTTAATATATATATAATCTTAGTCATTCATGGGCCGATTTTTTTGATTTTTATATGCACGAATCTTCCGATTAATTATAGCAGATTGATACATAAATTAAGACTATGTTAACTGGGGCCTTCGTCAGAGTAGTTTCAACATAAGCGAAAAAAAAATCTATAATACCCTTACCTTTTTGTGGTGAAGGGTATAAAAAGTGGCGTACCAATTAATGTGCAATTTGATGTTTTATGTCTGCAAATATATATTGGAAATACCTGCAACGAGCTATCTCCATTAGCAATAACATAGTTTTGATAATTGCTGCAATATATGTTAACATATTTATTGCTACTCCAGACGGGGGTAAGATACGCCGCAAATATTTACAATTGTGAGCATTTGGCACACCTGTTAAGTGGCACACCCACTTGCAATATAATTTGCAATTTTTCGTATTGTACAATAATATGGCCAATGTGTATGTCATATTCGAAGATGGCACAATATATTGGCAAAACTCAAAATGCCTTTGATTTTTATTGTACAATAAGGAAAATTGTGTAATATGGTGGCGACATTGTTCAGTGTGATATTTACTTTTTCACTGTCAGGAGAATTAGGCAATATTTTCTTTGAAAATATTGTGACATTTATTGCATAGTATAGGTCAGAACGACAATAATATGTACAATAACATATGCAATTATATTGTATAATGGATGGGTCGCTTTACTTAATATATTGTGCAAAAAGTTTTTATTAGTAACAAATCTGGCACTCTCCTTTTTTCCAGTCGTTAATAAAGGGAAAAGCATGGTAGAATAATACAGGTAGTGGTGAAGCGTTAACGAACTTTTTTTTTGGGTTCGACTCTGTCAAAAGTTGTTTATGTTATACCAACACACACCCACACCAGAGACTTGCGCCGAGGGGTTTTGATCGGCGGCGGCTGGCTGGGAAAATATAGCCGGCGGCGGCTCAAATTCGGCTGAAAATCGGCTGGAAATGCACATGGACATTTAATAAAAGTGAAAATTTTCATTTTGTTGTTAAATTAGTTTTTCTTTTTCATACCAATTCTTCACCAAACAAAATGCATAGAAATTAAGCATTGCGTTGACTCTCAAAAATTTTTAAATTGTTATGAAAAATAAAGCAAAGGCTTGATTGTCAAACTTTTTTAAGGCTTGTCCAGATTCAACCTAAAAAGCTATTTGTCAAGCTAACAATTAATTTCTCTGTTCGCAATTTTATGCATGACCATCAATTATATATTTTACCGTTGGAATCTAATTCATGAATCATGCTAGAATTATTCGGATATATAATACATTATAATTTATGTATATTGAAACAAACGTCTATACCTGATTTATTTGTATCATGATAAATGGCAAATTCTATATAGGAAAAACAGATAAGATAAAGCAGGTTATTTTTCAATATAAAGTTTGACATTTGTCATGATAAAAATTTATCACTTATAGACATAGGCTAAAGCAAGGCGAATTGATACCAGGTGGCCTTATTATTGTAAATGAACTTTACCAAAATGTCAAACTCTATGTAAAAAAACTAAATAAAAACTTTTTATAAATGCATTTCACATGACAGATAGGTGAAGTCCAGTTGTTGTCGTACTAATAAGGCCACTTGCTATTAATACGCTTTGGGTTACAATGAAAGTCTTTCTCTAATAAATTTTTAAATGTAATTTTCACTTTTGCAAAAAGCTGTTTGCTGGGAACTATCAATGGAAATTCGTCGAGTCTATAGAAAATAATAAATTATATACAGATTAAGAGCTTCTTCTCAAAGATATTTCTAATGACTAAATATGGTATAATTTAAAAAATGGACGAAGAGGAAATCTTCATAAATTAACTTCGTTTGTATTTTCGATTCCTATTAATAATGCGTTTGTAAAGAAATAAAAATAATGTAATTTCCCGAATTAATGATAAGAATTAATTTGAATGGAAATTTAATTTTTTCAATATTTTTTTGCAAACAAATTAAAGTAAAGAAATACCAAATATATGTGAGAAAAAATAAAAATTCTTATGAAATAAAAAACAGGACCCATTAGGAAGTAAGTAATATAATCCAAATAAAGAAAACAATTTTCAACTCGAATCGTATATGGCAGAGCCCTGAAGGAACACATAAGAAATACAAACGAATTGATAATTTTCTCCTTTTTTAAGTCGGATAATGAATATTTATTCTTTTGAATAGTTTTTGACAGTTTTTGGCAGTTCGTCTTAGTAAATCAAGCTTTTTTTCTCTAAATGTCAAGCTTTTTCACAATTTTGATCTTGCAAGCCTAGGTCGCATACAAAAATATTTTTCGTTATCTTCTCTACGTCTCCACCTAACCATAGACTACTAATTATTTTAATTATTTTAAGCAATTTTTTGCCGAAAAACGATCGTCGGGGGCGGCTTCCATTGAGCCGATTTTAGCCGCAAGATAAATCGGCGGCGGCTGTGGAAATTAGTCGGCGGATCGGCTTAGCCGCGGCTCAGCCGTCTCGGCGCAAGTCTCTGGTAAACACACACATGTGAACATATAAATTTTTTTTTCAAATTTTCTTTTGTGCTTTTTGACAACCTCGAAGATAAACAACAATAAAAAGCCGTGTTGTTTTTGCTGTTGTTGGGTTGTTGTAGCTTCGCTACTACCTGTAGTATAATTCTACCATGGGGAAAAGCAAACAAAACAAAAAGAAACAAATACGGTGCGAGTAGCACACAATATCCTTCGTCTCGTTTCATGGTAGAATAATATACAAGGTATCCCTGGAACGCCAGCTGATTATTTTTTTCGTGGTACGAACTATCAAATGTGGTGTATATGTGAAATAACTACGTTGCACACACAATACAACACGTATGTTTGGTGCTTCTATTATAGAAACACACACATACACTCTCTATTCATGTTTGACATTTCGGACCTCAAATGTACATTTGTGTTAGTTATGAGGCTACCTTGTATATTATTCTACCATGTCTCGTTTCTTAATGGTAATAAACAAAAAAATAAATTTATATACGTACAAACAAATTAAAACAAACAAAAATTTATAACTGTAACAGTGGCGATTATCTAAGTTAGGAACAGAGCGCGAACTCGGTCGGCTAATAGCCGCCGCCGATGATTTTCACAATCACTTAGCCGCCGCCGATTAGTGCGGCTAATATCGGCTAACGGCTAAGCTCTATTATAAAAATTAAATACTTACTAACATGCGCATTTAAAAATATTTAATTTAGTTTTGAAACGTATTAAGAAAGCTTTCTATGAAAATTATGTTTATAAATAATCCAGTAAACTGTCTACCAATTCAAATTTATTTTTAAATGGGCAGAGTATAGCTGTTATAAACATGCCTTGTATGTGAGTAAACAAGAAATACTATGTTAGCCAACCGTTAGCCGACACATTTTGCTAGCCGCCGCCGGCGAAGTTTTTAGGCTGTTAGCCGGCTAATAGCCGCCGTCGACTATATTTTGTGTTAGCCGCCGCCGACCACCATTTTACATCAGCTTCGCCCTCTGGTTACGAAACTAAATTTCTAGCCAGCGTTGCCGTTTTGGTTACTTTTAACCAAAATTGGTTACTTTATTCCAATGTGTACTTGTGTACTCTTTTCCATTTTGGTTGCTTTTTTCAACACAAAAATAGCCATTTTTATATAGTTTTTTAAATTTGCATATAAATAACTATCGTCTTAAACAGTGCTCGGACTCTCATGCAACTAAAAATTCTTTATAAGCGCTTAACAAATGCACTTAAAAATGAAAATTATGCGCAAAAATATGCATTTACCTACGAACAAAGTACCAAAAATAATATAATATGAAAATATTTTTTAAATTTTTTATTATTATTAGAGAAAAAAACAGAAAACAACAATAATTGGCTCTATTATTTAATCCAACCGAACTTTAGTTGAGTTGCCCCTCGGTAACTGAAAATTATTGGTTGCCAGAAACGCACTAAATAGCAACTGAAATTGACAGCTCTTAGTTGCCAGTTGCCATCAGTAGTATCATTTTCAGAAATTGACAACCCAACTGAAGCTAGGTTGCCATGCATAATCGGCCTATTAATATTTTTTTTCAAAAATTTAAAAATATGCATTAAAAAATGTTTATAACTTCAATAATATGCATTTATAGCCAAAATATGCACTTACAACAATAATATATAAAAGTATGTAGCTACAAATCGATGCCAAACTACTTATAATTTGGTAATTCGCATAGATAATTAGTCAATACGCCCTTATCTATCACTACAAAAAACATGCATTTGCATGAAAGTCCGAGCCCTGGCTATAAACTACCACAATTTGAGCGTTTTTGTTACGTTGTGAAGACAACACTGCTGAATAATCAACATTGCGTTACACAAAGATACATGCCTGCAGGGTTTAAAAAGCAGTCAACAAAATTAAATTCTTCAGTGTTGACTACGCTAAAAAAACTTAACATCTTCATTTTCAACCACTTGCTTACTGAATATATGTAGTTGACTGTGCACACACACTACTGAATAAATTAGCGACCAGTTTGTTATTTTCTCAGCGTCCAATGATCTAATAATACAGGTCTATGCACCAGTGCAACAATACAAAAAACAACAGGCTTTTGTTTGCGTATAACAATCGTAAATATGTCAAAAACAGCTGTCTACAACAGCAAGAAAAACGTGTTTTGTGTGTATTTTCTCGTTCTGGTAAAATGTAAACAAATATATAACCAGAGAGCGAAGCCGACATAATAGTCGGCGGCGGTGGCTGTTAGCCGGTTGAAGTCGACTACTCTTTAGAAGAATTACTTATGCTGACTTTAGACGACATGTTTTTTACATATGGCTTGTTAGGTGTGTGAGACATATGTAACTTCGCATGTTTGTCAAAATTGTCAATTTACAGACGGTTTATAATATTTGCTTTCACACGTACATGTGCAATTACATCTGACGTAACCTCTGAGTGTTCACAACAGCTGAGTTTTCGCACAATTTTCGTAAATATATAAAGCGCTCTTTGCTTTTTAATATTTTTTCAGCCAAACCACACTTTTGATAATTTAATACAGCTGATGTCAGATGCCTTGTCAGATGAAAATAGAACACGCTCTAATTGAAAATTTTTCATCTGACTTTGCTTCTGTAAATGTGGGCAGTGGGAAATTTGACAAGTCAGATGTAAAATACATGTCGTCTAAAGTCAGCATTAGCATTTACGCATGAAAGTAATTGCAAGAAAGTCGCAATACAGTCACACATTTTCACTAACACACTTTTGATTGAGCTATGAGAAAGACAGAGAAATGAATGCTATTTTCTTTTTCGTTGATAATACGTATACAAAAATTTCATGAAAGTACTTTCATGTGTAAATGTAACGTTACTAGCTATATTTTTGTCGACAAAAATTTGGCGAAATGTAAAAACCGTCATATTTCCGAAACATTTTGACCATAAATCGCCTAATCTGACAGCCGTACATAAGAGTAGAGCGTGGGATTTTTTTGCGAACTTCAATTGCGAATAGCAAAAAAAGGGTTGCATTTTATTTTTAGATACATGGGAAAAATAATGAAAAAAATATTGCGACCTACTTTTAGCCCTCTACCGCAGCATCAAGATTTTAAATATGAGATCAAATCGATCAATTTGTGAAACATCATATGATGCAACATTATATACATATTCTTTATAGCTGTAATAACTCATTACACTCAAAATATCCACTATTTTATACATACAAGGTAAGATTTCAGACAAACTTAAGATGAAATATGAAGCAAATTTTCGAATTTCTGAGGTCGCTGAACACAAAAATTATATTTATTTATTTTTTTTAATGCGCGCTTTCCCGATATTCCCGAAAAATAACTTTTTTGTTTATTTTTAGTTTTTCGTTTATTGGCAAAAATTCCGAGAACGGCTCATCTGAATGAAATGAATTGCATACTGTTGTATAGATATCTCTCTATTCTTTCATTCAATACACTGATTGTGCCGATCGTATAAAAAAAGTATAGAGTTACAGGCCTTAAAATGTAAAAAAAGTATTTTTAGACCTTTTCCCAAAAACGATCATTTAATCTGCGCGATAAAAAAATAAGAAGGTTATTAGCCCTTAAGCGAAAACAGCTGTATTATTTTTTAGTTACTTTTAATACAAAATTAATTTAAATCAGATTGTATTAAACATTTATGTTTTGTTTGAAAATAATTTTGTATGGGAATTAAAATCAGCTTTTTACACTTAATGGCTTAAAACTTTCTTATATTTTTCGGAACTCCTCGATCTTCAACTTTTTTCATTCGGTACAAAATTGTTTTTTAAGTGTAGCCTTGAAAAAATTATTAAAAATTTTGTTTTATATTAATTAAGCAAATTAAAATAAAATTCATATACGAAATTAGCCGCTAAAGTCGGCGGCGGCTAAGCAGCAAAAAAATGATCGGGTGCGGCTGAGCCGCGGCTATAAACCGATCAACCTCGCTCTTTGTATATAACAGCAATGGCGTCTAAGGATATAAACAACTTTTGACAGCTTGGCGATTGTTTACGATGATTGTAACGGTCAAAACACAACCCTGCAAAAAATCATCACGAGAGTTGCATTGACCTAATAATTGGATCATGATCCAAACCAATAAACAGCGAATAGTTTTTAGTTTATAACAACAACAAAACTGCCTAGTCAGCAAAATTTCATAGTTCGGTAGCATGGTAGAATAATATACAAGGTAGCCGCATACTAATACAAATGTACATTTGAGGTCCAAAATGTCAAACATTAATAGAGAGTGTATGTGTGCGTTTGTATAACAGAAGCACCAAACATACGTGTTGTATTGTGTGTGCAACGTAGTTATTTCACATATACACAACATTTGATTCTTCGTACCACGAAAAAAAAAATCAGCTGGCGTTCCAGGGCTACCTTGTATATTATTCTACCATGGTTCGGTAGTGAGATTCTCTATTCAATTTAACAACAGTTGTCATTGTTAAAATATTTAACAAGCAAATGAACGATTTTGCCATCCTCTACAATTGTTAACAATATTTGCTGTCGGTTAACTGACGACAATAATATTTCTGTTGTTACCGAATAGACAAGAGTCAGCTGTGCAGCCGTAGCACGTACTTTATGGCAACAGTTAAAGTTTATTGTTTTAAAGCAATATACAAAGATATAAAACTTTTAGGTATATATAACAATATTTCTATTATTTAATTTAACAACTATTTCGCTAAAATCTATCACAAATTCATTTGTTTTTGTTATATTCCTCTTTGCGCTGTTCGTTTATTTTAAGAGAGATGCCACGTGACGTCAGATTTAAACAATGAAGAATTCACAGAATCGTAAATGCAATTTAACAAGTTGACAATAGAACAACTGTTCTTATTGTGAATTCAAATTGAACGTTATATTCGGAAAGAATTGGGCATGATTAATATTCCAAGGAACAAGGGAAAAGTTAACAATAACTTAGGGCCTTATTTTGTAAAACGCAACGCAAAGCGTTGAGAAATTTTGTATGGAAAAAAATGCAAAACACACAAAATTAGTCAACGCTTGGCGTTGCGTTTTACAAAATAAGGCCCTTAAATTTTCAACGTACACAGCATAACAGAGTAGCGCTACTTTCGGAAGCCGCTACACTTCCATCGTCAGTGCTCACGTGTATTTGCTTATCACCAATTGTCAAGTGCCACTGTTGAATGTGATTTTAATTCTTATATATACAACTTTTTCGTGAAAATTGAATACGAGATATAAATCAGTCTCAAGCTGGTATTAAAGTGCACTTTCCCAGCGCTGCCATCGGTTTATTTTTTCTTTATTCCCATTTTTCTGATTTTTTGTTCTACTCAAGACAAACTTTTTTGGTTTGATTTTATACTTAAGTATATATGAACATGTAAACATGTGAAAAGCTCAAGCCAGTAGCTAATTGTTTATTAATATGATTATCTCGAACGTATTTGCTTTGTGAATCTAAATTGATTATTAGGCTAAGGATCGTAACGTTATATTCAGAAAGAATTGGGTATGATTAATATTCCAAGGAACAAGGGAAAATTAACATCAACTTAATTTTTCAACGTACACAGCAGAACAGAGTAGCGCCACTTTCGGAAGCCGCTACACTTCCATCGTCAGTGGTCACGTGTATTTTGCTTATCACCACTTCTCAGGTGGCTCTGTTGAATGTGATTTTAATTCCTATATATACAACTTTTTCGTGAAAATTTAATACGAGAATTAAATCACTCTCAAGCTGATATTAATGTGCACTTTCCCAGCGTTGCCATCGGTTTATTTTACTTCATTTCCATTTTTCTGATTTTTGTTCTACTCAAGACAAACTTTTTTGGTTTGACTTTAACTTAAGTACATATGAACATGTAACCATGTGAAAAGCTCAAGCCAGTAGCTAATTGCTTATTAATATGATTATTTCGATTGCATTTGCTTTGTGAATCCAAATTGATTATTAGGCTAAGGTTTCGTAACGTTATATTCAGAAAGTATTGGGCTTGATTAATATTCCAAGGAACATGGGAAAAATTAACATCAACTTAATTTTTCAACGTACACAGCAGAACAGAGTAGATCCACTTTCGGAAGCCGCTACACTGCCATCGTCTGTGTTCACGTGTATTTGCTTATCTCCACTTGTCAGGTGGCTCTGCTGAATGTGATTTTAGATCTTATATGTATATACAACTTTTTTCGTGAAAATTGAATACGAGAATTAAATCACTCTCAAGCTGATATTAAAGGGCACTTTCCTAGTGTTTTCATCGATTTATTTTTCTTCATTCCCATTTTTCTGATTTTCGTTCTACTCAAGACAAACTTTTTTGGTTTGATTTTATGCTCAGGTATATAAACATGTAAACATGTGAAAAGCTCAAGCCAGTAGCTAATTGTTTATTAATATGATTATTTCGAACGTATTTGCTTTGTGAATCCAAATTGATTATTAGGCTAAGGTTTCGTAACATTATATTAGAAAGAATTGTGCATGAATAATATTCCAAGGAACATGGGAAAAACTGTTGTTATTGTTAAAAGTAACAGAATCTCACTATAGTTTAGTGTTTTACGTCATAGTAAAGATTTTATATTAACGTAACTCGTTGTGGACAGTAAACATAACTCAGGCTGATTTATTTCGAAAAAAAATTGCTGTATGTATGTATGTATCATCGAAAGACTCTGGCAGTGGTGCTGTTTGCCAGAAGTGCGAGATTTTAACACGCTAAAAACACCCCTTCACACTGACCCAAATGCTCCCCGTGGTACTACCGCAAGGCTATACGTCACGGGGTGGGAAAAGTCCTAGACCCTAAATCTAAGCTACATGGACTCTTCTGCAAATCTCTTCTAACCTACGAAGTTCCAACAGAACCAATTTCACAAAATTACATACATACGTCCAGTTATACAAAGATTCATGATTGGAACGATGTTGTCCGGCCTAATACTACGCCCTAAGACTACTTCTAAATACGCTCTACCACTATCAAATCGTGGACAGATGAAGAATACATGTTCGGCATCTTCCACGACATTGCCACCACAACTCGGTCAAAACGGAACACTGTCATGTCGGAAACGGTACAAGTACGACCTAAAACAACCATGTCCAGTAAAAACTGTGTAATGTAGAAGTTCAAGTCGCCGTGTCTTCTTGATAACCATACCCTAATGTCAGGTATCAGTAAGAAAGTCCATCTTCCCTTGTCAGTCGCTGTCCATCGTTCTTGCCACTTCCGTAGATACATATCAGTAACACCATTCGTACTGTCCGAAACGGCTTCTAGCTCGATGGGTATCATGCCGGCAATAACAAAGGCGGCCTCGTCCGATACAGTTCGGAATGCGCTACATACTCGCAGAGCGGCCAGCCTATACACAGGGGATATCAGATTCACATATGTAGAATATTTCAGTGAGCCTGACCATATAGGCGATGCATATAAGATAATGCTTCTTACTACACTGGTTAGCAATCTCCTCTGGAGATATTTTGGACCTCTTGTATTCGGCATGATCTGGCACAGCGCTGAGCAGGTTTTTGATGCCTTAGAACCTATATACTTCAAGTGTTCATGAAAAGACAGACGAGTGTTAATCATGACTCCAAGGTATTTTAGACATTCGTTGGATTCTATGCTACACGTGCCAATATTTAGCTTAATGGTTTCCCTATTTTTCCGACTACTAATCAGAATCGCTTCTGTTTTATGGTCAGCTAGAGCTAGACCCATTGATCTCAACCAAGACTTTACGATCTGAATACTGGCGTTTGAAATGGTTTCCGTCTCTAGTAACTCTTTTGCTTCACATACTAACGCTATGTCGTCTGCGAATCCAACTATCTTTACCTTCTCCGGCAGGTTTAACCTCAATACTCCATCGTACATGACGTTCCACAGTAGTGGACCAAGTACTGATCCTTGAGGCACCCCACCAATGATCTTTCGTCTTCTAGTACCCTTATCAGTATCATAAACTAGCTCTCTATTTCGGAAATAGTCCTGTATAATTGCCAGTAGATATCCTGGGATGTCTAAACTGACTAAGGCATCAACAATATGCTCCCAGTTTGCCGTGTTGAAGGCATTCTTTACGTCTAGCGTTACAACTACACAATACTCTTTTGCTCCATTTCTCCACCTCTTCCCTTGGATAGCCTGAGCAGCAGTTTCTACTACAACTTTGATAGCATCTACTGTTGACCTTGCTTTCCTGAAGCCAAATTGGTTATCAGATAAACCGCGGTTAGCTTCAACACAACCTTCCAATCTTCTACAGATTATACTTTCTAGCAATTTCCCACTTGTATCTATCATACACAGCGGCCTATAAGAGGAAGGGTCGTCTAACGGCTTATTATCCTTAGGTAACAATACTAGCTTTTGTCTCTTCCACATTGTTGGAAAAATGCCCTGGCTCAAGCATGCGCTTATTACTTTAAAAAAATAGTCAGGATGGAGTTTAACAGCTTCTTTTAGTATCATATTCGGAATACAGTCTAAACCTGGTGCCTTCTTGTCTTTAAATTTTGAGACAGCACCTTCTATCTCGGCAATCGTAACCGGAGGAATGTCGAAAAATTCAGCCGGGTAGCTGTGTTGCCATGTCGGAGT
>OY101450.1:78006380-78014522 GCA_956483635.1 Panzeria rudis
TATGTATGTATGTATGTATGTATGTATGTATGTATGTATGTATGTATGTATGTATGTATGTATGTATGTATGTATGTATGTATGTATGTATGTATGTATGTATGTATGTATGTATGTATGTATGTATGTATGTATGTATGTATGTATGTATGTATGTATGTATGTATGTATGTATGTATGTATGTATGTATGTATGTATGTATGTATGTATGTATGTATGTATGTATGTATGTATGTATGTATGTATGTATGTATGTATGTATGTATGTATGTATGTATGTATGTATGTATGTATGTATGTATGTATGTATGTATGTATGTATGTATGTATGTATGTATGTATGTATGTATGTATGTATGTATGTATGTATGTATGTATGTATGTATGTATGTATGTATGTATGTATGTATGTATGTATGTATGTATGTATGTATGTATGTATGTATGTATGTATGTATGTATGTATGTATGTATGTATGTATGTATGTATGTATGTATGTATGTATGTATGTATGTATGTATGTATGTATGTATGTATGTATGTATGTATGTATGTATGTATGTATGTATGTATGTATGTATGTATGTATGTATGTATGTATGTATGTATGTATGTATGTATGTATGTATGTATGTATGTATGTATGTATGTATGTATGTATGTATGTATGTATGTATGTATGTATGTATGTATGTATGTATGTATGTATGTATGTATGTATGTATGTATGTATGTATGTATGTATGTATGTATGTATGTATGTATGTATGTATGTATGTATGTATGTATGTATGTATGTATGTATGTATGTATGTATGTATGTATGTATGTATGTATGTATGTATGTATGTATGTATGTATGTATGTATGTATGTATGTATGTATGTATGTATGTATGTATGTATGTATGTATGTATGTATGTATGTATGTATGTATGTATGTATGTATGTATGTATGTATGTATGTATGTATGTATGTATGTATGTATGTATGTATGTATGTATGTATGTATGTATGTATGTATGTATGTATGTATGTATGTATGTATGTATGTATGTATGTATGTATGTATGTATGTATGTATGTATGTATGTATGTATGTATGTATGTATGTATGTATGTATGTATGTATGTATGTATGTATGTATGTATGTATGTATGTATGTATGTATGTATGTATGTATGTATGTATGTATGTATGTATGTATGTATGTATGTATGTATGTATGTATGTATGTATGTATGTATGTATGTATGTATGTATGTATGTATGTATGTATGTATGTATGTATGTATGTATGTATGTATGTATGTATGTATGTATGTATGTATGTATGTATGTATGTATGTATGTATGTATGTATGTATGTATGTATGTATGTATGTATGTATGTATGTATGTATGTATGTATGTATGTATGTATGTATGTATGTATGTATGTATGTATGTATGTATGTATGTATGTATGTATGTATGTATGTATGTATGTATGTATGTATGTATGTATGTATGTATGTATGTATGTATGTATGTATGTATGTATGTATGTATGTATGTATGTATGTATGTATGTATGTATGTATGTATGTATGTATGTATGTATGTATGTATGTATGTATGTATGTATGTATGTATGTATGTATGTATGTATGTATGTATGTATGTATGTATGTATGTATGTATGTATGTATGTATGTATGTATGTATGTATGTATGTATGTATGTATGTATGTATGTATGTATGTATGTATGTATGTATGTATGTATGTATGTATGTATGTATGTATGTATGTATGTATGTATGTATGTATGTATGTATGTATGTATGTATGTATGTATGTATGTATGTATGTATGTATGTATGTATGTATGTATGTATGTATGTATGTATGTATGTATGTATGTATGTATGTATGTATGTATGTATGTATGTATGTATGTATGTATGTATGTATGTATGTATGTATGTATGTATGTATGTATGTATGTATGTATGTATGTATGTATGTATGTATGTATGTATGTATGTATGTATGTATGTATGTATGTATGTATGTATGTATGTATGTATGTATGTATGTATGTATGTATGTATGTATGTATGTATGTATGTATGTATGTATGTATGTATGTATGTATGTATGTATGTATGTATGTATGTATGTATGTATGTATGTATGTATGTATGTATGTATGTATGTATGTATGTATGTATGTATGTATGTATGTATGTATGTATGTATGTATGTATGTATGTATGTATGTATGTATGTATGTATGTATGTATGTATGTATGTATGTATGTATGTATGTATGTATGTATGTATGTATGTATGTATGTATGTATGTATGTATGTATGTATGTATGTATGTATGTATGTATGTATGTATGTATGTATGTATGTATGTATGTATGTATGTATGTATGTATGTATGTATGTATGTATGTATGTATGTATGTATGTATGTATGTATGTATGTATGTATGTATGTATGTATGTATGTATGTATGTATGTATGTATGTATGTATGTATGTATGTATGTATGTATGTATGTATGTATGTATGTATGTATGTATGTATGTATGTATGTATGTATGTATGTATGTATGTATGTATGTATGTATGTATGTATGTATGTATGTATGTATGTATGTATGTATGTATGTATGTATGTATGTATGTATGTATGTATGTATGTATGTATGTATGTATGTATGTATGTACGCATGTATGTATGTATGTATGTATGTATGTATGTATGTATGTATGTATGTATGTATGTATGTATGTATGTATGTATGTATGTATGTATGTATGTATGTATGTATGTATGTATGTATGTATGTATGTATGTATGTATGTATGTATGTATGTATGTATGTATGTATGTATGTATGTATGTATGTATGTATGTATGTATGTATGTATGTATGTATGTATGTATGTATGTATGTATGTATGTATGTATGTATGTATGTATGTATGTATGTATGTATGTATGTATGTATGTATGTATGTATGTATGTATGTATGTATGTATGTATGTATGTATGTATGTATGTATGTATGTATGTATGTATGTATGTATGTATGTATGTATGTATGTATGTATGTATGTATGTATGTATGTATGTATGTATGTATGTATGTATGTATGTATGTATGTATGTATGTATGTATGTATGTATGTATGTATGTATGTATGTATGTATGTATGTATGTATGTATGTATGTATGTATGTATGTATGTATGTATGTATGTATGTATGTATGTATGTATGTATGTATGTATGTATGTATGTATGTATGTATGTATGTATGTATGTATGTATGTATGTATGTATGTATGTATGTATGTATGTATGTATGTATGTATGTATGTATGTATGTATGTATGTATGTATGTATGTATGTATGTATGTATGTATGTATGTATGTATGTATGTATGTATGTATGTATGTATGTATGTATGTATGTATGTATGTATGTATGTATGTATGTATGTATGTATGTATGTATGTATGTATGTATGTATGTATGTATGTATGTATGTATGTATGTATGTATGTATGTATGTATGTATGTATGTATGTATGTATGTATGTATGTATGTATGTATGTATGTATGTATGTATGTATGTATGTATGTATGTATGTATGTATGTATGTATGTATGTATGTATGTATGTATGTATGTATGTATGTATGTATGTATGTATGTATGTATGTATGTATGTATGTATGTATGTATGTATGTATGTATGTATGTATGTATGTATGTATGTATGTATGTATGTATGTATGTATGTATGTATGTATGTATGTATGTATGTATGTATGTATGTATGTATGTATGTATGTATGTATGTATGTATGTATGTATGTATGTATGTATGTATGTATGTATGTATGTATGTATGTATGTATGTATGTATGTATGTATGTATGTATGTATGTATGTATGTATGTATGTATGTATGTATGTATGTATGTATGTATGTATGTATGTATGTATGTATGTATGTATGTATGTATGTATGTATGTATGTATGTATGTATGTATGTATGTATGTATGTATGTATGTATGTATGTATGTATGTATGTATGTATGTATGTATGTATGTATGTATGTATGTATGTATGTATGTATGTATGTATGTATGTATGTATGTATGTATGTATGTATGTATGTATGTATGTATGTATGTATGTATGTATGTATGTATGTATGTATGTATGTATGTATGTATGTATGTATGTATGTATGTATGTATGTATGTATGTATGTATGTATGTATGTATGTATGTATGTATGTATGTATGTATGTATGTATGTATGTATGTATGTATGTATGTATGTATGTATGTATGTATGTATGTATGTATGTATGTATGTATGTATGTATGTATGTATGTATGTATGTATGTATGTATGTATGTATGTATGTATGTATGTATGTATGTATGTATGTATGTATGTATGTATGTATGTATGTATGTATGTATGTATGTATGTATGTATGTATGTATGTATGTATGTATGTATGTATGTATGTATGTATGTATGTATGTATGTATGTATGTATGTATGTATGTATGTATGTATGTATGTATGTATGTATGTATGTATGTATGTATGTATGTATGTATGTATGTATGTATGTATGTATGTATGTATGTATGTATGTATGTATGTATGTATGTATGTATGTATGTATGTATGTATGTATGTATGTATGTATGTATGTATGTATGTATGTATGTATGTATGTATGTATGTATGTATGTATGTATGTATGTATGTATGTATGTATGTATGTATGTATGTATGTATGTATGTATGTATGTATGTATGTATGTATGTATGTATGTATGTATGTATGTATGTATGTATGTATGTATGTATGTATGTATGTATGTATGTATGTATGTATGTATGTATGTATGTATGTATGTATGTATGTATGTATGTATGTATGTATGTATGTATGTATGTATGTATGTATGTATGTATGTATGTATGTATGTATGTATGTATGTATGTATGTATGTATGTATGTATGTATGTATGTATGTATGTATGTATGTATGTATGTATGTATGTATGTATGTATGTATGTATGTATGTATGTATGTATGTATGTATGTATGTATGTATGTATGTATGTATGTATGTATGTATGTATGTATGTATGTATGTATGTATGTATGTATGTATGTATGTATGTATGTATGTATGTATGTATGTATGTATGTATGTATGTATGTATGTATGTATGTATGTATGTATGTATGTATGTATGTATGTATGTATGTATGTATGTATGTATGTATGTATGTATGTATGTATGTATGTATGTATGTATGTATGTATGTATGTATGTATGTATGTATGTATGTATGTATGTATGTATGTATGTATGTATGTATGTATGTATGTATGTATGTATGTATGTATGTATGTATGTATGTATGTATGTATGTATGTATGTATGTATGTATGTATGTATGTATGTATGTATGTATGTATGTATGTATGTATGTATGTATGTATGTATGTATGTATGTATGTATGTATGTATGTATGTATGTATGTATGTATGTATGTATGTATGTATGTATGTATGTATGTATGTATGTATGTATGTATGTATGTATGTATGTATGTATGTATGTATGTATGTATGTATGTATGTATGTATGTATGTATGTATGTATGTATGTATGTATGTATGTATGTATGTATGTATGTATGTATGTATGTATGTATGTATGTATGTATGTATGTATGTATGTATGTATGTATGTATGTATGTATGTATGTATGTATGTATGTATGTATGTATGTATGTATGTATGTATGTATGTATGTATGTATGTATGTATGTATGTATGTATGTATGTATGTATGTATGTATGTATGTATGTATGTATGTATGTATGTATGTATGTATGTATGTATGTATGTATGTATGTATGTATGTATGTATGTATGTATGTATGTATGTATGTATGTATGTATGTATGTATGTATGTATGTATGTATGTATGTATGTATGTATGTATGTATGTATGTATGTATGTATGTATGTATGTATGTATGTATGTATGTATGTATGTATGTATGTATGTATGTATGTATGTATGTATGTATGTATGTATGTATGTATGTATGTATGTATGTATGTATGTATGTATGTATGTATGTATGTATGTATGTATGTATGTATGTATGTATGTATGTATGTATGTATGTATGTATGTATGTATGTATGTATGTATGTATGTATGTATGTATGTATGTATGTATGTATGTATGTATGTATGTATGTATGTATGTATGTATGTATGTATGTATGTATGTATGTATGTATGTATGTATGTATGTATGTATGTATGTATGTATGTATGTATGTATGTATGTATGTATGTATGTATGTATGTATGTATGTATGTATGTATGTATGTATGTATGTATGTATGTATGTATGTATGTATGTATGTATGTATGTATGTATGTATGTATGTATGTATGTATGTATGTATGTATGTATGTATGTATGTATGTATGTATGTATGTATGTATGTATGTATGTATGTATGTATGTATGTATGTATGTATGTATGTATGTATGTATGTATGTATGTATGTATGTATGTATGTATGTATGTATGTATGTATGTATGTATGTATGTATGTATGTATGTATGTATGTATGTATGTATGTATGTATGTATGTATGTATGTATGTATGTATGTATGTATGTATGTATGTATGTATGTATGTATGTATGTATGTATGTATGTATGTATGTATGTATGTATGTATGTATGTATGTATGTATGTATGTATGTATGTATGTATGTATGTATGTATGTATGTATGTATGTATGTATGTATGTATGTATGTATGTATGTATGTATGTATGTATGTATGTATGTATGTATGTATGTATGTATGTATGTATGTATGTATGTATGTATGTATGTATGTATGTATGTATGTATGTATGTATGTATGTATGTATGTATGTATGTATGTATGTATGTATGTATGTATGTATGTATGTATGTATGTATGTATGTATGTATGTATGTATGTATGTATGTATGTATGTATGTATGTATGTATGTATGTATGTATGTATGTATGTATGTATGTATGTATGTATGTATGTATGTATGTATGTATGTATGTATGTATGTATGTATGTATGTATGTATGTATGTATGTATGTATGTATGTATGTATGTATGTATGTATGTATGTATGTATGTATGTATGTATGTATGTATGTATGTATGTATGTATGTATGTATGTATGTATGTATGTATGTATGTATGTATGTATGTATGTATGTATGTATGTATGTATGTATGTATGTATGTATGTATGTATGTATGTATGTATGTATGTATGTATGTATGTATGTATGTATGTATGTATGTATGTATGTATGTATGTATGTATGTATGTATGTATGTATGTATGTATGTATGTATGTATGTATGTATGTATGTATGTATGTATGTATGTATGTATGTATGTATGTATGTATGTATGTATGTATGTATGTATGTATGTATGTATGTATGTATGTATGTATGTATGTATGTATGTATGTATGTATGTATGTATGTATGTATGTATGTATGTATGTATGTATGTATGTATGTATGTATGTATGTATGTATGTATGTATGTATGTATGTATGTATGTATGTATGTATGTATGTATATGTATGTATGTATGTATGTATGTATGTATGTATGTATGTATGTATGTATGTATGTATGTATGTATGTATGTATGTATGTATGTATGTATGTATGTATGTATGTATGTATGTATGTATGTATGTATGTATGTATGTATGTATGTATGTATGTATGTATGTATGTATGTATGTATGTATGTATGTATGTATGTATGTATGTATGTATGTATGTATGTATGTATGTATGTATGTATGTATGTATGTATGTATGTATGTATGTATGTATGTATGTATGTATGTATGTATGTATGTATGTATGTATGTATGTATGTATGTATGTATGTATGTATGTATGTATGTATGTATGTATGTATGTATGTATGTATGTATGTATGTATGTATGTATGTATG
>OY101450.1:78014722-78399947 GCA_956483635.1 Panzeria rudis
ATGTATGTATGTATGTATGTATGTATGTATGTATGTATGTATGTATGTATGTATGTATGTATGTATGTATGTATGTATGTATGTATGTATGTATGTATGTATGTATGTATGTATGTATGTATGTATGTATGTATGTATGTATGTATGTATGTATGTATGTATGTATGTATGTATGTATGTATGTATGTATGTATGTATGTATGTATGTATGTATGTATGTATGTATGTATGTATGTATGTATGTATGTATGTATGTATGTATGTATGTATGTATGTATGTATGTATGTATGTATGTATGTATGTATGTATGTATGTATGTATGTATGTATGTATGTATGTATGTATGTATGTATGTATGTATGTATGTATGTATGTATGTATGTATGTATGTATGTATGTATGTATGTATGTATGTATGTATGTATGTATGTATGTATGTATGTATGTATGTATGTATGTATGTATGTATGTATGTATGTATGTATGTATGTATGTATGTATGTATGTATGTATGTATGTATGTATGTATGTATGTATGTATGTATGTATGTATGTATGTATGTATGTATGTATGTATGTATGTATGTATGTATGTATGTATGTATGTATGTATGTATGTATGTATGTATGTATGTATGTATGTATGTATGTATGTATGTATGTATGTATGTATGTATGTATGTATGTATGTATGTATGTATGTATGTATGTATGTATGTATGTATGTATGTATGTATGTATGTATGTATGTATGTATGTATGTATGTATGTATGTATGTATGTATGTATGTATGTATGTATGTATGTATGTATGTATGTATGTATGTATGTATGTATGTATGTATGTATGTATGTATGTATGTATGTATGTATGTATGTATGTATGTATGTATGTATGTATGTATGTATGTATGTATGTATGTATGTATGTATGTATGTATGTATGTATGTATGTATGTATGTATGTATGTATGTATGTATGTATGTATGTATGTATGTATGTATGTATGTATGTATGTATGTATGTATGTATGTATGTATGTATGTATGTATGTATGTATGTATGTATGTATGTATGTATGTATGTATGTATGTATGTATGTATGTATGTATGTATGTATGTATGTATGTATGTATGTATGTATGTATGTATGTATGTATGTATGTATGTATGTATGTATGTATGTATGTATGTATGTATGTATGTATGTATGTATGTATGTATGTATGTATGTATGTATGTATGTATGTATGTATGTATGTATGTATGTATGTATGTATGTATGTATGTATGTATGTATGTATGTATGTATGTATGTATGTATGTATGTATGTATGTATGTATGTATGTATGTATGTATGTATGTATGTATGTATGTATGTATGTATGTATGTATGTATGTATGTATGTATGTATGTATGTATGTATGTATGTATGTATGTATGTATGTATGTATGTATGTATGTATGTATGTATGTATGTATGTATGTATGTATGTATGTATGTATGTATGTATGTATGTATGTATGTATGTATGTATGTATGTATGTATGTATGTATGTATGTATGTATGTATGTATGTATGTATGTATGTATGTATGTATGTATGTATGTATGTATGTATGTATGTATGTATGTATGTATGTATGTATGTATGTATGTATGTATGTATGTATGTATGTATGTATGTATGTATGTATGTATGTATGTATGTATGTATGTATGTATGTATGTATGTATGTATGTATGTATGTATGTATGTATGTATGTATGTATGTATGTATGTATGTATGTATGTATGTATGTATGTATGTATGTATGTATGTATGTATGTATGTATGTATGTATGTATGTATGTATGTATGTATGTATGTATGTATGTATGTATGTATGTATGTATGTATGTATGTATGTATGTATGTATGTATGTATGTATGTATGTATGTATGTATGTATGTATGTATGTATGTATGTATGTATGTATGTATGTATGTATGTATGTATGTATGTATGTATGTATGTATGTATGTATGTATGTATGTATGTATGTATGTATGTATGTATGTATGTATGTATGTATGTATGTATGTATGTATGTATGTATGTATGTATGTATGTATGTATGTATGTATGTATGTATGTATGTATGTATGTATGTATGTATGTATGTATGTATGTATGTATGTATGTATGTATGTATGTATGTATGTATGTATGTATGTATGTATGTATGTATGTATGTATGTATGTATGTATGTATGTATGTATGTATGTATGTATGTATGTATGTATGTATGTATGTATGTATGTATGTATGTATGTATGTATGTATGTATGTATGTATGTATGTATGTATGTATGTATGTATGTATGTATGTATGTATGTATGTATGTATGTATGTATGTATGTATGTATGTATGTATGTATGTATGTATGTATGTATGTATGTATGTATGTATGTATGTATGTATGTATGTATGTATGTATGTATGTATGTATGTATGTATGTATGTATGTATGTATGTATGTATGTATGTATGTATGTATGTATGTATGTATGTATGTATGTATGTATGTATGTATGTATGTATGTATGTATGTATGTATGTATGTATGTATGTATGTATGTATGTATGTATGTATGTATGTATGTATGTATGTATGTATGTATGTATGTATGTATGTATGTATGTATGTATGTATGTATGTATGTATGTATGTATGTATGTATGTATGTATGTATGTATGTATGTATGTATGTATGTATGTATGTATGTATGTATGTATGTATGTATGTATGTATGTATGTATGTATGTATGTATGTATGTATGTATGTATGTATGTATGTATGTATGTATGTATGTATGTATGTATGTATGTATGTATGTATGTATGTATGTATGTATGTATGTATGTATGTATGTATGTATGTATGTATGTATGTATGTATGTATGTATGTATGTATGTATGTATGTATGTATGTATGTATGTATGTATGTATGTATGTATGTATGTATGTATGTATGTATGTATGTATGTATGTATGTATGTATGTATGTATGTATGTATGTATGTATGTATGTATGTATGTATGTATGTATGTATGTATGTATGTATGTATGTATGTATGTATGTATGTATGTATGTATGTATGTATGTATGTATGTATGTATGTATGTATGTATGTATGTATGTATGTATGTATGTATGTATGTATGTATGTATGTATGTATGTATGTATGTATGTATGTATGTATGTATGTATGTATGTATGTATGTATGTATGTATGTATGTATGTATGTATGTATGTATGTATGTATGTATGTATGTATGTATGTATGTATGTATGTATGTATGTATGTATGTATGTATGTATGTATGTATGTATGTATGTATGTATGTATGTATGTATGTATGTATGTATGTATGTATGTATGTATGTATGTATGTATGTATGTATGTATGTATGTATGTATGTATGTATGTATGTATGTATGTATGTATGTATGTATGTATGTATGTATGTATGTATGTATGTATGTATGTATGTATGTATGTATGTATGTATGTATGTATGTATGTATGTATGTATGTATGTATGTATGTATGTATGTATGTATGTATGTATGTATGTATGTATGTATGTATGTATGTATGTATGTATGTATGTATGTATGTATGTATGTATGTATGTATGTATGTATGTATGTATGTATGTATGTATGTATGTATGTATGTATGTATGTATGTATGTATGTATGTATGTATGTATGTATGTATGTATGTATGTATGTATGTATGTATGTATGTATGTATGTATGTATGTATGTATGTATGTATGTATGTATGTATGTATGTATGTATGTATGTATGTATGTATGTATGTATGTATGTATGTATGTATGTATGTATGTATGTATGTATGTATGTATGTATGTATGTATGTATGTATGTATGTATGTATGTATGTATGTATGTATGTATGTATGTATGTATGTATGTATGTATGTATGTATGTATGTATGTATGTATGTATGTATGTATGTATGTATGTATGTATGTATGTATGTATGTATGTATGTATGTATGTATGTATGTATGTATGTATGTATGTATGTATGTATGTATGTATGTATGTATGTATGTATGTATGTATGTATGTATGTATGTATGTATGTATGTATGTATGTATGTATGTATGTATGTATGTATGTATGTATGTATGTATGTATGTATGTATGTATGTATGTATGTATGTATGTATGTATGTATGTATGTATGTATGTATGTATGTATGTATGTATGTATGTATGTATGTATGTATGTATGTATGTATGTATGTATGTATGTATGTATGTATGTATGTATGTATGTATGTATGTATGTATGTATGTATGTATGTATGTATGTATGTATGTATGTATGTATGTATGTATGTATGTATGTATGTATGTATGTATGTATGTATGTATGTATGTATGTATGTATGTATGTATGTATGTATGTATGTATGTATGTATGTATGTATGTATGTATGTATGTATGTATGTATGTATGTATGTATGTATGTATGTATGTATGTATGTATGTATGTATGTATGTATGTATGTATGTATGTATGTATGTATGTATGTATGTATGTATGTATGTATGTATGTATGTATGTATGTATGTATGTATGTATGTATGTATGTATGTATGTATGTATGTATGTATGTATGTATGTATGTATGTATGTATGTATGTATGTATGTATGTATGTATGTATGTATGTATGTATGTATGTATGTATGTATGTATGTATGTATGTATGTATGTATGTATGTATGTATGTATGTATGTATGTATGTATGTATGTATGTATGTATGTATGTATGTATGTATGTATGTATGTATGTATGTATGTATGTATGTATGTATGTATGTATGTATGTATGTATGTATGTATGTATGTATGTATGTATGTATGTATGTATGTATGTATGTATGTATGTATGTATGTATGTATGTATGTATGTATGTATGTATGTATGTATGTATGTATGTATGTATGTATGTATGTATGTATGTATGTATGTATGTATGTATGTATGTATGTATGTATGTATGTATGTATGTATGTATGTATGTATGTATGTATGTATGTATGTATGTATGTATGTATGTATGTATGTATGTATGTATGTATGTATGTATGTATGTATGTATGTATGTATGTATGTATGTATGTATGTATGTATGTATGTATGTATGTATGTATGTATGTATGTATGTATGTATGTATGTATGTATGTATGTATGTATGTATGTATGTATGTATGTATGTATGTATGTATGTATGTATGTATGTATGTATGTATGTATGTATGTATGTATGTATGTATGTATGTATGTATGTATGTATGTATGTATGTATGTATGTATGTATGTATGTATGTATGTATGTATGTATGTATGTATGTATGTATGTATGTATGTATGTATGTATGTATGTATGTATGTATGTATGTATGTATGTATGTATGTATGTATGTATGTATGTATGTATGTATGTATGTATGTATGTATGTATGTATGTATGTATGTATGTATGTATGTATGTATGTATGTATGTATGTATGTATGTATGTATGTATGTATGTATGTATGTATGTATGTATGTATGTATGTATGTATGTATGTATGTATGTATGTATGTATGTATGTATGTATGTATGTATGTATGTATGTATGTATGTATGTATGTATGTATGTATGTATGTATGTATGTATGTATGTATGTATGTATGTATGTATGTATGTATGTATGTATGTATGTATGTATGTATGTATGTATGTATGTATGTATGTATGTATGTATGTATGTATGTATGTATGTATGTATGTATGTATGTATGTATGTATGTATGTATGTATGTATGTATGTATGTATGTATGTATGTATGTATGTATGTATGTATGTATGTATGTATGTATGTATGTATGTATGTATGTATGTATGTATGTATGTATGTATGTATGTATGTATGTATGTATGTATGTATGTATGTATGTATGTATGTATGTATGTATGTATGTATGTATGTATGTATGTATGTATGTATGTATGTATGTATGTATGTATGTATGTATGTATGTATGTATGTATGTATGTATGTATGTATGTATGTATGTATGTATGTATGTATGTATGTATGTATGTATGTATGTATGTATGTATGTATGTATGTATGTATGTATGTATGTATGTATGTATGTATGTATGTATGTATGTATGTATGTATGTATGTATGTATGTATGTATGTATGTATGTATGTATGTATGTATGTATGTATGTATGTATGTATGTATGTATGTATGTATGTATGTATGTATGTATGTATGTATGTATGTATGTATGTATGTATGTATGTATGTATGTATGTATGTATGTATGTATGTATGTATGTATGTATGTATGTATGTATGTATGTATGTATGTATGTATGTATGTATGTATGTATGTATGTATGTATGTATGTATGTATGTATGTATGTATGTATGTATGTATGTATGTATGTATGTATGTATGTATGTATGTATGTATGTATGTATGTATGTATGTATGTATGTATGTATGTATGTATGTATGTATGTATGTATGTATGTATGTATGTATGTATGTATGTATGTATGTATGTATGTATGTATGTATGTATGTATGTATGTATGTATGTATGTATGTATGTATGTATGTATGTATGTATGTATGTATGTATGTATGTATGTATGTATGTATGTATGTATGTATGTATGTATGTATGTATGTATGTATGTATGTATGTATGTATGTATGTATGTATGTATGTATGTATGTATGTATGTATGTATGTATGTATGTATGTATGTATGTATGTATGTATGTATGTATGTATGTATGTATGTATGTATGTATGTATGTATGTATGTATGTATGTATGTATGTATGTATGTATGTATGTATGTATGTATGTATGTATGTATGTATGTATGTATGTATGTATGTATGTATGTATGTATGTATGTATGTATGTATGTATGTATGTATGTTTTTTTTTCTGTTCGATGCTGGTGGTGTGGAATCTTCATAGATACCAGCGGCCCGACCCACTGGCATGCACGATTTGCTGTTTCCGCACCTACGTGCTAAACCACACCTCCAAAGATTTTCCCAGTCCCGGTGGTACTACCGTGGAGGTATTACTTCACTGAATGGGGGGGTCATCTAACCCCTACTGTACTTTCGTTAGAGCTCTACGAAGTTCTAAAAGAACCAATTTTATATAACTTGCAATATACCCCCAACTTGCAAGGGAACCCACCATTAGCTGTATAATGTTATCTACTCTAATATCTGTGCCTAATTGCTGTTCGAGAGATGTTCTTTGGGTATTTAATCTCGGACAAACGAAAAACACGTGTCTAGCATCCTCTACCAATCCTTGACAGTCCGTACAGTACGGTGAGTCGATCAGTCTAAAACGGTATAGGTATTGCCTAAAGGCTCCATGTCCACTGAGAAATTGGGTTGTATAATAACCTAGGTCACCATGTTTTCTTGCCATCCACAGCCTAAGGTCAGGAAGGCGAACCTTAGTACTAATTCTAGTACTAGCACTACTGGTTTCAAAACAAAACAAGCTGCAGGAGGCGGTCACCTTAAAATCGCCGAATGCGGAAAAGCTGCTCTCCAAAAGGTCAGCGATAAACGCAGCGAGGTACCCCTGGATTTCAAACCAAGTACCTCAAAAGCTGCTAAAGCCCGTGCCTTAACGGCCAAAATTCCACCTTCGGGTGCTGTCCGAGCCAAAACAGGTAAGGCTGCTACCCAACTGCCAATTGTGGGCAAGGGAACTGCGAGCAAATCCTCGCGTCCCCGAGTTCCACCTCCCCCTGCCAGCAAAGGAACTGCGAACAAGTCTTCGGGTTCTGGAGCTGTGCATCCCAGCAGTGACAGCAAGGGTACTGCGAATCAGTCTTCGCGTCCCCAAGCATCGCATGGTAGTGCAAGCAAGGGAGCTGCGAACAAGCTTTCGGGCTCCCAGACTGCACCTCCATCGTCCCAAGGGCACACAATTCCCTCTAGACGGGCTTTTCTGAGGCGGCGCGCCGCCGAAAAAGTGTTGGATAGGTTAGGCAAAAAGCCGGCCGATTCCCTAACAAAAGAAGAGACATCTTCGCTAAAAAGGGCTAAGGCAACTTTAGCTGAAATGCAAAATCCTTCCCTCACGCCTAAGGGCGTGCCTAAACGGCAACGTTCTGAGGAGGAGGCACAGTTGCAAAATCAGCAGCCCGCAAAGAAAAGCAGGCGATCGCCCTTTTGACTGACCTTTGGGAGGGCGCTAGTCTCGACGTGATTCCTCCTGAGGATATTCCACGTCGGCCTAGGGCCCTTACCCACGTACCCGACACTCCGTCCAGCAAGAAGGAGATACTTGAACTCCTGCAGCTTGGAAATCCCGACATACCTACCCATGACTGGCAGGTAGTCAGGGTCTCCGAACCTGCAGGTTTCTCAAGAAAGATCACAGTCTTGCTGAACCAGGAATCCTTGGCACCGCTTCGTGAGAGACGAGGGAAGATGTACTACGGCTTTGGAGTAATCTTCCTCAGAATCTATCGAGGTGATGACAAGGGCTGTCTGGTTGAGGAAGAATGTGCTCCGAAACCGGCAATTACCACAGATGCTATGTCAACTGAGGAGACTGCTAGTCTAATGTCCTACGAGGATACTGTCTCCAACTCTGAGTTGGTGTGAGAATTCTTCGGGAACCTAGGCGAAGCAGTTGACGGAGACGCCCTCTTGGACTCGGACCAGGAGGACGCCAACGTCACAATCATAAATGGCTAGGCGCGGGCATGGTGAAGGCGACGCAAGTCAATCTTCACCATTCCAAAGCAGCTTCGGCTACGGCGCTCCTCCGGATGGCTGAGAGAAAGGAGGAGTTCATGCTGGTACAGGAACCCTGGACACACCAGAACAGGGTCTGCGGACTAGCCATGAAAGGCTATAAGCTAATACACGCAAATGGTCCAGGTAAGATCAGATCGTGCATTTTAGCCAAAAGCGACTTGAACATCTTCTTCCTCTCTGATTTCAGTGATGAAGATGCTGTATCTGTAGCCTGGGAGACCGGAACAAATACCACCACACTGGTCTCCAGCTATATGGCGCACGACACCGAATCACCCCCACCAAAGATTCGCGTGGTCGTAAGAATGGCGAACAAGAAAAACCTGCCGATAATCATAGGAGCTGATGCCAACGCACACCACGTTATATGGGGCAGCACGGACTCCAATGCAAGGGGTGAGTCTTTACTTGATTTCATTCTCTGTAGTAACTTAGACGTAGCTAACGTCGGGTCAGAACCCACTTTCATGATTATAAATAGAAGGGAGGTTCTTGACATAACGCTAGTAAGCACTATGCATTCTAACTTAGTTAGGGAATGTAGGGTCTCAAATGATTGCTCGTTTTCTGACCATATATATATTGAATTCACTATAGGGATTCAGGTAGCTAGGGCAATACCCAAGCGAAATAGGAGGAAAACAAATTGGGAGGAACAACGCGAAATCCTATCCGATCTTCTTCCGGATCCACCGATCATCCAAGATCGGCAAGTCATCGAAACTGCAGTCGGCGTCATAACAGATGCCTTTGAACTTGCCACATCAGAATCGTGCAGACCTAGTATCTGCAGGGGCAGGATTAAACCACCATGGTGGAATTCTGAAATTGCGAAGGCTCGTCAAGAATCTCGCAGGCTTTTTAACGAGGCTAAGAGACTGAATAATTGGTCAGCTTATAAGTCCTCGGTAAATAAATTTAAAAATTTGATCAGAAATGCGAAGCGCAAGTCCTGGAGAACTTTCTGCAGTGGTATAGACGGTACATCTGAGACCTGTCGACTTCGGAAAATACTATCAACAACACCCACAACCATGGGTTTCATTAAGAAACCATGTGGTAGGTGGACAACCAGCGGACATGAGACCCTGGAGGTGCTCATGGACTCGCATTTCCCTGGCTGCATCCCCTACTCGGGAGAATGCTTGACCGTTACTTCAAATTGCCACATGCCACAAATTGCCGTAAACAGAAAAAGGCTTATGTGGGCGATAAATAGTTTTGACCCGTTCAAATCACCGGGACTGTACGGCATTATACCAGCCGGAAATAATTGCGCCATGGCTAATAAGGATATACACAGCCTGTTTTCGGCTGTCGTATATACCAGCTTCATGGACTAGGTGTTCGGTAGTATTCATCCCCAAAGGGGGTAAAACTTCTCACACCTCCCCGAAAGACTTCAGACCTATTAGTCTGTCGTCCTTTCTTCTCAAAACCATGGAACGGATCGTCGATCTCCATCTCAGAATGGGGATAAATCCGAACCTGCTATCAGCCTCTCAGCATGCCTACACCAAAGGCAAATCGGTTGAGACGGCGCTCCACTCGCTCGTTGGTTTCGTCGAGAAATCAATGGAGCAGAAGGAATATGCATTGGTGGCCTTCCTAGACATTGAAGGTGCTTTCAACAATGTGAAACCAGAGATCATTACAATGGCTCTACGCAGACTGAATATTCATCAGTCGATAATAAGCCTAGTCTGGAATCTACTAACCTATAGGGCTATTGTATCCACTCTGGGGCGGGCTAAAATCTGCAAGGTAGCAACCCGAGGTACTCCGCAGGGAGGGGTTCTGTCCCCTCTTCTGTGGAATCTCGCTTTAAACTCGCTGCTTATGGAACTTGATTCCAAGCTGTTTAAAACCGTGGCGTATGCCGACGATATAGCTGTGGCAGTTACTGGTAAATACCCGGATACTCTCTCACAGCGACTGCAGGATTCACTGAGAACTATCAGCAGGTGGACTACCGAAAGTGGTATGAGTGTTAACCCTCAGAAAACGGATCTCGTACTCTTCACAAAAAGATACAAGATACTATCCTTTCCACTTCCGATTCTTAACGGAATTGAACTTAGGCTGTCTGACAGTGCGAAGTACCTGGGAATATATCTGGACTCAAAAATGTCATGGCACCGTAATGTCCAGTCAAGGGCAAATAAGGCTGCGGTGGCCATATATACATGTAGAAGAGCCATTGGGAGAAACTGGGGAATAAATCCAAAGAACTCAAAATGGATCTTCAGCATGGTAATAAAGCCCATACTCACATATGGCGCGCTAGTATGGTGGACTGCATTAGACAAGATCACCTATTGCCGGATCATAGAAAGGATCCTGCGTAAATCAGCTTTGATGATTACAGGCGCTCCACGCACCACCCCATCAAAAGCTCTCTTCCCAATGTTGCATTGGCTGCCAGCTGATCTCATGGTCAGACAACTGGCCATGAACTCAGCGATCAGGCTTGATGCAGCAGGTGCATGGAAAAAGGCACCCAAGGGACACGCCAACATTTTGGAACTCCTAAACGGTCTGCCGGAAAACATTGATTACTGCTCACCTATTCCTCTGCCTGATAAAATATTTACCGTGGTGCTCTCGGGCACGTCCTCAGCTCGTCAGGGGGACGTGCTGGAGATTTACACGGACGGATCTAAATCGGACGTGGGAGTGGGTGGCGGCGTCTTTATTCCCCGTTATCAACACAGAATTAAGTTTAAGCTACAGGATAAATGTAGCGTGCTACAGGCCGAAATATCAGCCATAAAAAGAGCAGCTAAATGGATGATGTACTATAGGATATACGACGAGGATATCCAAATTTGTACGGACAGCAAAGCTGCGATCAAATCTCTATCGGGTGTTTATACGACATCCACTTTGGTGTATGAATGCCGGATGTCTCTGAATGAGATAGCGAGACATTCAAACCTAGAGATACTCTGGGTCCAAGGGCATAGCAATGTGCCCGGAAACATTGCTGCGGACGATTTAGCCAAATCCGGGGCTCGAATGAACACTCGAGACACGGACCAAATGGTAGGCGTACCGCTAAACTGCTGCAAATCTCATATTCAGCAGGAACTTTTTGGGATCGCACAGACCAGATGGTCAAACGAGGTCACCTGCTCGATTTCGAGGTTAATATGGCCCCAATATGATTGTAGTAGATCTGCAATCCTGGAGGGGATCCCTCGGGGGCAAATACGCACACTTGTGGCGGTAATTACGGGGCACTGTTTTATTGGTGCGCACGGTAGGAGATTGAATCTACCGTATAATGATTTCTGTAGAAGTTGTCATAATGAGGAGGAGGAAGAAAATGTAGAGCACCTCCTCTGTTTATGCCCCGCCCTTTCCGATCAAAGGGTGGTTTCACTGGGCAGCCCGCTGCTTCAGGATCTAGCAGCCTTATCAAACTGCGACATCAGACGGATAAACTCTTTCATTCGATCGTCGGGTTGGTTCAACGCTGATCCGAATAGGGAAACGTAGTAAGGGGGTTTCTACTTATTTTTCATGTTCCCACTTCAGGTAACACAACGGGACCTATAGGGACCCAAGTGGGCTGGTCTTTTTAAATCTTTAAAACTGGCAACCTGCACAACCTAACCTAACTTTATGTGATTGCTCCATTATATCGCCCATGCACTTCAAAAGTTGTACAATTCAAGGAGTGCGTTTTTAGAGTCAATAGTACAATATTAATTGTCATAAAATCATACAAATATGTATCTTGTATACTAAACTCTTGAGGAGAGAATACATTTATATTTTTCCATGAAAGTGTGAGTAAATTAAAAACTAAAACTCGGTTTCTGGAAAATCAGTATTTTTGAGTTCTGTCACTTTTCAAGAGCATGTGCGATATGTCCTTTAATACGTCACAAATTGTGTATTTTACTTTATGAAATGATAAAATACATATTATTTTTAAATAAAACGACAATTTTTTAATTTAGAGCGTTTTTTCCAGAAATAAGCGTTTTTATCGCGTTTAGTGCTTTTTGAAATTTACAACGCTGCATAGTACCAAAGTTTTCACAGGTACGCATGGAATGAAACATTTTTTCATAATTCAATCGAGAATCAGAAAATGTGTAATTGTGAATAGATAGAGTGAAAAGTAATGATGAAAACGAATATGAAAAGTTTTTTTTCATTTCACGTTATCACAGAACCAGAATTGAGCCCCTGGACGCTGGATCAACTATAATTCAACACAACCGAGACAGCAGAAAATCAACACAGCACTCACCTTTATTGTGAGAGTTCGTAAGCTATCTGATAATAAATTCACCAACAAAAATATGGACAAAGTTAGGGAAATATTAACAAAAAATAGCTACCCTTTGAATCTCATTAATAATTTAATAGAAAAGGCAGGAAATATGGAATATGGGAAAAAGGAGATAAGTGATACATCTGGCAGCACTAAAAAATACTACGGAGTCTCATATATATACCAAAGTTAACAGAAAATAAAACATTACAAGACATAATAAAAGACAAACAAATTATTTTGGCACATAGAGCTAATAAGACAACAGAAACATTATTTACAAAAACAAGAACTGAAATAAATGAACAAAGCAACGTTGTTTATGAAGTTACATGTACGGGCAACACACAACAAAACTGTGGTAAAGTATATGTGGGAACAACCAAAAGAAGTTTAAATAAGAGAATAAGTGAGCATGAAGCTGATATACGAAAGAAAAAACAAAGAACTGCACTAGCCCAACACTGCATAGATATGCAACATAATGCAGATCTTAATAATGTCAAAATTTTAGATAAAGAAGTGAAAGAGAACAAAAGATATACTCTGGAAAGTTTGAGAATTCAGCAAAGAACAACAAGTGCAATAAATAGAAAAGAAGACAAGAACAACATCAGTGCTAATTACACGATTGCAATATTTTAGTTCAGTAGTACAGTGATATTTATTCTTAATTATTTATTTGAATAATTTATGTGAATGTGTTTGTTATACAAAAACGTTATTATTTAAAATTTAGTGTGAAAACTGACGAAGAACTATATGTAAGTAAAATAAGTAAAACTAGATGATCAAGTTGTTGTTCATTACAATATGTGTTTATATTTATATATCGTTGCCAGATTCAATAAAAATTATCCCTGAAGAAGCTGGAAAATGCCAGCGAAACGTCGGATAAAAAAATGACATAATAGTTTTTATTTTCATTAATACACATCTGAGACCTTGAAAGCCCAATTTTTAAATTAAATATATATAAGAAAGAAGGTCGTAAACAGTTATAACAAATATTTTGTTTAATATTTGTTAGTATTTTTAGACTAATTGTTTTATAAATTCAAACAAAATTATTGTTTGATATTTTTCAGAAAATCCAGTAAATTTTTTTGGTTTGATTTAGTAGATTGTTTTGTTTACAATTTGTAAATATTTTTAGACAAATTGTTTTATAGATTTAAACAATTTGTTCACTGAAAAAAAATTTTTTTTTTCAAATTTGTTTGTAGGTCCGTTCCTAGACAAACTATTTACTATTTCATTGTATTCCTTTACAGAAAATAAAATTAAGTTTTTTCTGTGTATGTTGTCTCCTAAAACCGAATTGGTGGTCTGGAATCTATCCAGTACTATTCAGTATAATTGTTAGCATGCTCATAGCTTTTCAAATAGTTTTGATACGTTAGACAATACAGTGTTCAATTTCACGAATATTGAACCTCAATGTAACATCTGGTACAGCTTGGACTGGTGGCAGCTCAACTATAGTATCAGACGTATTTGGAGTAAATGCTTTCTGTTAGTGGATTACAAACAAAGTACCCTTTTCAGCGTCAGTTCTTGCTCAGTCTCCATTCGAACCACGCAATGGAGGCTTATATATTACTGGTCTTTTGACGCCTCTGCTGCTCTCCATAGTCTGTTTGAGGCGTTGCCCGTTCAGAAATCTAGACGAGATCCCCAGAACCAGTGTCTAGCGTTGTAGGTTGTAGTCACTGGCGGTCAAAAAACGTGGGCGTAGTGAATTAAATAATTTACAATATTTATTTTCTGTAATAAAGTACCTGGGAGGAGAGTAAATTGATGAAATCACCAGGTTTTGATGAACAGCTTCAATGCAGATGTTAGTTGCTTGAAGATAGTCTTCACAATGATCACCAATTAAGTAGTATTTTAATCGCGATTTTATTAGTATAGCCGAGCCACCGCAAGCTCTACCTTGGGGGTCCTTTGTATCGTAGAGAGTATATCCGTTGATTTCAAAAAAGCTTCGTGTCGTCAAATTCGTCTCAGAGATAAACATAAGCTCTATTTTAAGAAAATTTTGTATGAAATTTTTTAAATAAAATACATTTCAAACTCATTTTAAATTTTATGAATATGGTGGTATATATTTAAACTAAATAATCGGAGAAACAAAGTATTAAATCATATAAAGATGGCTACAGCCAATATAAATTCTACCTCTACTGAGGGAAATTTAAGCGATGTCAATCTGGATATAAATACAATAATAAAATTAATTCCTAGCTTCAATAGTGAATCTAAGGAATTGTACGGGTTCATGTCTGTCTGCCATGGCGCGTTAAGTCTAGCCAGCGAAAGCCAGAAACCCTATATTTTTAAATATACTACGATATAATAGGAAATGCTAAGAAAATTCTGGAAATTAAATTGGGCGGAATTAACATTCTGCCTAATTTCCTTATATAAGGACTCTAGCATTATGTTGGGTCTTTATCGGGACTTAATAGCAAACAATGCAAATAGACTGTTAGACAATTCGAGCAGCATATGGAAACATTATCTGGAAATTTGGAGACTGATGCTAAAGATAGCACCACTTCCCCCGAACAGTTGCAGATCATTCATGTATATATTGAGGATAAGGTTATCCTTAATGTTTTTGTCAATGGTTTAAAATCGGAACTTTGTTCATACATGGCCAATTGTCACCCGAAAACTCTTAGTAAAGCAGCGAACTTTGCTTAACATGAAGAATCAAGATTACTAAATTTAAAGTAATATAATAGACCAGATTTCTCAAACAGAAACTTGATGAATATAAAAGTAGGATTTGGAACGATTTTCCGTCATCCCACGTCAAATTTGGATTGTAAACAGACCGGTTTCGGGTTTGTGCCATCATCAGTGTTCTATTGAATACTAATTGTAGGACAAATAAATTGTAGTATATGTAAAAAAGTAGGACATATGATATTAGTTAAAATAATGAAAATAAAAATAATAAAATAAACCAGGTCATATTGGGAGAAAGTGCAATAATGACAATTTAGAAAACCAGAATTTTCGACAGCAGGAATCGCCACGGAGGCAGTGTATTCCATTGTTCATCAAAGACCTCATGTAATAATAAAATATAAAAATGCTCTTTGTAATATGGTTGTCGATAGTGGAGCTACAATAAGCCTCATAATATCAAAATGTGTATATGAAAGTGACGTCAATAAAATCAAATACGAGTATATAAACATTGTAGGTATAGGAAGCAAAGAAATCAGAAGTATACATACATAGGTCTTCCTTCTTATTGACGATGAAAGTTGCTACAAGAACTTTAAATGGGAATTCCAAATCGTTTCAAACGATATGTTGAAAAATATTGGTATTTTGGAAGCAGATTTTTTGAAGGCAAACAATTGATAAATTGACTATGAGAAAAATATTTTTTAATTAAAAAAACCGATTAAGATATTGTGATAATGCGAAAAGGATGGTACTGATTTTGTAATTGAAAAAACAGCATCCGAAAAGTACTTCATACCAAACTGCTTAAGTAAAATTATTAAAAATCAACGCTTAGTGAGCATTATGAATAAAAGTGATAATGAAGTGAAATTAAAATGCTAAAATCGATTCACTGAATAGTCGGAATTATTTCTGACGAAGAGAAAAAATAAGATTGCTAATGCTACAAACATTTTCGAGTGTGAATTTGACTCGAAATTAAAACAAAAAGTTGATATAGTTCAGACGTCTTTGAGACTTGAACATTTGAATGATGAGGAACAGCGTTCTAGAAGAGAATTAATTACTTCGTTCATTGATTTGTTCATCATTCAAGGCGAAAAGTTAAGTACAAGTTATGAAATGTCAGATACGAACTGAGGAAAATTGTGAAATCTGATAGATATCCTAAAATTCGTGAAAAACAAGTAAAAAAAAAAGTTGCGAAGTCTTCTCAAGAGTCGCTTGTCTTTGGGAGAATTTTTGAAGAAACAGAAATTCTGCTGCGAGCCGCAATAGAAGGCCCACCAGCCTTGTCGATTGTATTATTTTCTGACGATGGACGATGGCTATGGTGTTGTTACTCGCACCACCTATGGTATGTTTTGGTTCAGCGTTTGTTGAATTTATCAAATCCCCTCACGATTTGCAACTCCAATCTACTTCTGCAATGGCTTCCAGTCATCACATTTGTTACAGCAGACCATATCATTGGCGTCCTTATCTGAATTGAGTATACAGCTGTGATTGGAGTCACCTCCAATTCTAGGCAGGATTGGATCCAATGCAGATTTTAAAAAAATTTTGCGGCTTAATGTACTTTAGTGAAATTGAAAAATAAGAAGAAAAATTACATATAAAAATGGGCGGCAACCTATTTTTCCGAGTTATTTGTCTCTAAAGTTTTTATATAAAACTGTGATTATGCATTACATTTATGAATTAACCAGGTCAATATTTTTTTATTTATTTGATAACAAGCCCAACAAGAAAATATATCTTATAAGTGACAGTGCTAGTGATATGAGAGCATACTGATATATACTAATTACAAAAGTTTTAAATGATATACAGACATATTTGGAGTAATCCAAAAATTTTTGACTTAGTAAATACAAGTTAATTTAAAAAACATTGAATCTATAATTAACTCAGCGTTTCCACCTGACAATGCTGTCTTGAATTTTAATATTTTGTCTTCATTTTTATTTTTACATTTTTATTTATATTTTTTTTAAGTTTTAGTAAAAATAACTCGCAAAAATTACGTATTTCTAGAACTCAAAAATAATTGTTATAATTATTGTCGGAACGCCTACGTCACGAAGACTATTATTGGCGTTTTCACAATTAGTACGTATTTGTTATTGTCATGACAGCATTGCCAGTTGTAATCTTAGTTAAAATAGGTATGGTTACATAATTGAAACTATTATGTTACAGAACAAGTATGTAATAAAGTGATGTATTATAATAACAAAATAGAACTTATAAAGATAATAAAATAGAAATTATAATGGCAATAAAAAATAGTTATTACATAAATAATTTTTTTAACTCCCTTTTGAACACATTATATATATATATATATATATATATATATATATATATATATATATATATATATATATATATATATATATATATATATATATATATATATATATATATATATATATATATATATATATATATATATATATATATATATATATATAGATATATATATATATATATATATATATATATATATATATATATATATATATATATATATATATATATATATATATGTATATATATATACATATATATATATATATATATATATATATATATATATATATATATATATATATATATATATACATACATATATATATATATATATATATATATATATATATATATATATATATATATATATATATATATATATATATATATATATATATTCATTTTACTCCTATGGGGAGCACAGGGCCGTAACAACTTGACTCCAATCTACTCTATTTATAGCACGAACTTTTAATTCATTTAGACTTAAATTTAATCTATTAGCTTCACTTTCAATTAGTCGTTTCCACGTATGTGAAGGACGTCCTCTTCGCCTACTGCCTTGCGGGTTCCAGGCGATGGCCTGCCTTGCGATGTCATCCGCAGGTTTCCTTAGCGTGTGGCCTATCCATCCCCATTTGCGTTTTCTTATTTCGAGATGAATTGGTTGCTGTTGCGTTACTGACCACAAACAATCGTTCGTAACAGTTCTGGGCCAGAATATACGAAGAATTTTTCGTAGGCATTTGTTTTTAAATACCTGGATGGCTTGAATATCGCGTTGAGCCGCATTCCATGACCCGCATCCGTAGAGTAATGTTGATTTTACATTAGAGTTGTAAAGGCTCAAATTCGTCTTCTGTGATATGATTGTCGACTTCCATACAGGGCTCAAAAATCCGAATGCCTGCCGAGCTTTGTTAATGCGGCTACGTATGTCTTTTTGAGATCCGCCTGAGGTGTCGTAGGTGGGTAGGCTTCCCAAGTAACAAAACGATTCAACATCTTCGATTAGTTGATTTTGTACGCAGAATCGTTCAACATTTTCCACATTTAAGCGCATTGACTTGGGTTTTTTTATGTTTATCTTCAGGCATACACAGCTCGCCGCTTCCTGCACTTGTGTCAGTTTTGATTGCATGTCTGCAAAGGTGTGGGCAAGAAGGCAAATATCGTCTGCGTAGTCGAGGTCTTCTAGTCTGCCTTGCAATCCCCAAGTAATGCCTCTTCTAAGTATGTCTAGTAGCTTTTTGCATTACTAGATCCAGTACACAGTTAAAAAGAAATGGTGACAAAACACAACCTTGTCGAACACCGGCGTTAATTGCTATTTTACCACTAAGCTGATTTTCGTGAAGTGTTCGGCAGGTGGCGTTAGCATAAAGACTTTTAGTGAGTGATATAAGCTTGTTAGGGACACCTTTACATTCTAGAGCGACCCATATAGCGCTGTGATTGAGGGTGTCGAACGCCTTTTCAAAATCTATAAATGTTAAATATAGGGGTGATTTCCACGCAACTGATTGCTCCACAATTACCCTTAAGCTGTTGACGTGGTCAATACATGAGCGGTGTGGGTGGAATCCAGCTTGTTCCTTTCTGAGTACAGGTAGAATGACGTCAGATAGTCTCTTGTTTATTATACGAGCAATCACCTTGTTAATCATGCTAAGTAGTGTTACCCCCTCCAATTCTATCGCTCAGTTAAGTCACCTTTCTTGGGTACGTTAACTATCAATCCTTCGTCTATTTCTTCAGGAAGTGTCTCGCTTTGCCAAAAGTTGTGGATGATTGGCAAGAGTAGGTGGGCGCTTAGTTGCGGATGCGCTAATAGCAATTCTGGGGATATGTTGTCACTTCCTGGTGACTTGTTACGCTTGAGGGATTTTATCGCTGAGCATATTGTTTCGATATTAGGGCAGTCAATAGGGATATTGGGGTTCTGCGTGTGTATGTCACAACTGCACAGCACTTGATGCGGAAGACTGGATGAGAATTGCATGGTTTCATAAAATGCATGCCACAGTTTGAGTTGTTGTTCTCTAGATGTTATTAACTCGTCATGGTCGTTTTTCAGGGGTTTACCGCCATTAACTCCATTACTGCTAAGAAGCTTCTTTGCAGCACGGTACAAGTCTCGGCTACGAACACATTAGCGTTGCTTAATTTTTGCATGTAATTTGGCAATGAATTTCAAAAACTTATTGTCTGAATCAAAAATCGCCGTTGTGATAAAAGCATCTTATATTTTATTTGAGTTTTCTTTTTACCACGGTTTGATCTGGCAAATGTGATCCTATTGAAAATATATGTGGGTTGTTGAGTTATGATTTTTTTTTTGCAGAAAGATAAGACATTTGTAGTTAAGCAGATCTTCAAATTTCATTTGAAAGATCTGATAAGAATATAATGATATGTGATCACGGCGTCCTTTCTGAAAAATATAGCGTGCACTGTTATTGTAGGCGACACTGAGTTTGCGAAGGTTTTTACAAGCGCAATTTGCAAAAAGTTCGCAACCGTATTAAAGTGAGGGTATTAGATAAGTTTTTGACAGTAACATACGTACATCAAGTGGGGTCGAGTCCTTAACTTCCCATAGGCTCCTTAGCATACCATATACTCTACCTACAACGGTGTTGATGTGTGCAGACCAGGAAAGCCTTTCATGAAACATAATTCCCAGATTAGATGCCGAGGTAACAAAAGCAATGTCTTTGTTTTGGATTTTTATTCTAAAATGATCAAAATTATATTTAGATTTTGAAATAAAAATGCATTTGGATTTTGCAGGATTTATGCATAAACCGTTTGCCCTAGCCCAGCTGTCAATTTTAGTCAAGTCATCATTGACTTTGTTAACACAGATATCTATATCAGCGACATCGCAACTGTTGTACAACTGAACATCGTCAGCATACATATGAATTGTGCTGCTAATGGGAATATTATGGAGGTTATTGATGTACATGCAGAAAAGAAGAGGCCCAAGTATTGAACCTTGGGGAACTCCTCTCCTGATGGTTAGCTCAGTAGAAATGTTGTCTTTAAGCTGAACTACTTGTGATCGGTTTGTAAGGTACGAGTATATGAGTGAACAAGCGGAGCTTGAGAAATGGTAAAATTTTTGCAGTTTTGTTAATAGAATCGAATGATCCACCATATCAAATGCTTTACTATGATCAAGTAAAACTAAAAAAGCAACCATATTATGATCGATTTTGGTTCTGATATCCTCTATAACATCTACAAGTGCGGTTATGCAGCTTCTACCTTTCATAAAACCAGATTGTTTTTCAGATATCAATTTCATACTACTTAAATATTCTTTCACTTGTTTTCCAACAAGATTTTCTAGAACCTTGGATAAGAACGGAAGTATTGCTATTGGACGGAAGTCGTTATTAGGTTTAGGAAGAGGGATGCTTCTAGATAGCTTCCATTCCACAGGAAAAATAGATTTAGTTAGAATAGAATTAAATAGGTGTGTTAGATAAGGCAGAAGCTTTGGTAGTAAAATTCTTATGAAAATAGGATTAATACCATCCGTATCGGTTGCATTAGATTTGATCTCAGAGAAACTTTGCAACACTTCAATCCGATCAACGCAACGAAAACTAAAGATATTTTCAATTGGAACATAGCAGAGGTTAGAATAAATGTTGTTGGGTGGAAGCGGAACATTGACATTTACGAAATTTTGATTAAGAGCATTTATATCAATATCAGGCGGAGACGAGATAGAGCTTCTTTGCCCAATGCCTATCTTGCGTATCTCTTTCCACTTGGATTTGCTATCAATTGCAGAAGCGAATTTTCTTTGCTAAAACGTAGATTTTGCCGCATGGATATGTTTTGTAGCTTCCTTCCGAGCTTGTTTGTGCACTGCTTTAAGTTTACTCGTTCTGAATCTTTTCCATCTGTTATAAGGCTCATCACGTTTTTTTTTATCAAAGATTTTATTTGAGCACTAAACCAGGGAGGTTGACTTGCTTTAACACATTTAGTTCTCGTTGGAACACAGAAATCAAATAAAGACTTAACATTTCCTTGAATAAAAGAAAGTTGATCGTCAACAGACTCTAGAGTATAGATTTGGTGCCAATCGATATTATCAATGTTATGATTGAGTGTAGTATAATTAATGTTATGTAGATCTCGATATGAAATAATTGTGTCATCGCAACGTGTATGCAAATCATAAGCCAGTAAAAGTATATCATACTTAGAAAAGACTGACGCTGACAACTGATCGTATAGGAGTGCTCTAGGTCTATGATTTACAAATACCAGGTCAATTAAGCTATCTCAAGTAGCGTGGACATGAGTGGGAGTTATAGTGTTTACAGAATAGAGGTCAATAGCTGCCATTGGTTCAATCAAAGGATTATCACACAGGAGATTATTGTTAAAATCGCCAATTATAATAATATCTTCATATTGGATAGATATGTTTTCGAGCACAGCAACAAATGGATTTTCATTCATGTTGCTGCTGGCTCTGTAAACGCTACCTATTAATAATTTCCTATTATATTGGGCAGATATTTCAAGGAATGAGTACTCGATTTTATTACCTACGACGTTTTTCAACCTTTCCTTACAAGATATTCCGTTGCGAATGTACACTGCAACTCCACCGCCCCTCGCCCTTGTCTCAACGTTATTGGTAATTGTTTTCCTATCTGAGCGAAAAAGTAAATCCTGGAAGATTGAATACCGAATCACTAATGTCCAGTGGAAACCACGTTTCTGAAATGCAGATTACATAAATGCCTACTGATATGAATAAGTACCTAAACTCGTCCATTTTGTTCTTTAAACTTTGCGCGTTGAGATGTACGATATTCAGACCAGACTTTTGTTTAGAAAGAAGCCTTATCATGTTATACACACAGTCCTTGGAGGAACCACTGCTAGAGTTGAGCATTTAGTAGGGAGGAGTTAGCAACGCATGCAAAATAATTAACTATATAAAAATTTAGAAAAGAGTTGTGCAATAAGGAGTTATGAAATTTATTTGACATATTGTCACAATTTTATTTTAAATGAAATAAACTTGCTGGAGTTTAAGCAATTGTAGATTTCATTTAAAATAAAGTTATGACAATATGTCAAATAAATTTCATAAAGGTTTAACTTAGATTTTATTTTTCATTTTGCTTTATAGGTACTTTTATTGTTATCCGATGGATTTCTAATTGTGAAGGTGTAGAAAAATAAAATAGATTCATATCGAATAAAAAATTATTTGCTGGGTTTTGCATAAGTTTCAAAGCCTACTATGCTTATTTTTTGAAAATCATTTATGTAGTTATTTGTAAATTCTCAAATGGTTTTTAAAAGTTTGTACATAAGATAAAGGGTTTGCAACTGTTTAAAATTGTGTTTGAAGTCTACTGATGAGTTGGTAAAGCACCAACGAAATGCTGCATATAGACAATTGCTTAAACTCCAGCAAGTAGATTTCATTTAATATAATAAGAATATTAAGTGTGAGAGTCATCGTTACGAAAGTCAGCGACTCCAATCTCATCGGAAACTTCAGGAAACAACTGCTGCAACTGCCAGATCTCGTCGATACGTAAAATATTATCATTGGCTGTTTTTTTGATGTATACAAAACCACGCATAGTGAATGCGCTGTGTATGAGTTTTCTCTTCTTAAATTGAGTTGCAGTCCGGAGTATTTGGAAATTAGATTTGGTGAGATTTTCGTTAACAAAAAATTTATTGTCAGAGTTAAACCCAAGTTGACGTAAACGAAAGTGATAATCTTTATTTGATTTCTTGAAACTACTTCATGATTTGAGGAAAAAATTTATGTCATAGGCAGACCACATTTTTAAGCTGAAAGTCCATAACACGCGTTTCGTGCGTTGCGCGTTTTGTGTTTCATACTTTATACGCCTTTCTAAATTTAAGTTACATGCAACGCTTTTTGTGCGCCAATGTTTATGTTTTGATCTGCAGTAGTGTAAATATTTTTATATAAGTATTTAGTGTAAATATTTTTATCAAATAAAAATAATTTTTGCAAAAATGTTAATTGAAATTGAAATGTTAAAAGAATTTGTGGAATGTATTGAGTTTATTAATATATTATTTTGTGTAACAAGGCTATACTCAAAGCTCCAAAATAAAACGAGACGGTTTTGGGTGCGTTTCTTGTATTTGGAACGGGAAGTGGGTGGCTTTTTGAACTCAGCGAGAGCTATTCCAACAGATTGTCGGCTCTTCTTGACTTTAATGTAAATTTAATTGTGTCAGTAAAATATTGAATAAAGTATAAAGATAAATTGATAAAATTAATAAACATAACAGAGATGAAACTTGTTACATAAAATTAATCGATAAATAAAATGAAAATTTTGTTGATGAAAGAATTGTGTTAAAAAATTAATTGTAATGTATTTTATTCTTGAAAACATTTGTAAACTATATTGCGATACGGTTTTTTATTAGACTTTTTTTTAAATTTAAAAAAATCATCCACCATACAAACATATTTATCGATAACATTGAAAATATAATATAATTTGTCATCCCTGGCTATCAAAAACAGCTGTCATTTTTTCATGGCGCATGCGACGCATACAAAAGTAGAAAGTAAACCTACTTTTCGCGTCAAGCGTTTTACGCTTTGTGCCATGTAACTCGTCACATACTTTTACACTGATTCTACTTTTTTGACAGCCGCTTATAACGCGTTACCGTGTGTAACGCGTGTTATGGACTTTCAGCTTAAATCCGAACAACACCAACCAACAAGAAATGTAGATAAAAACGAAAAGTGCAATAAATAGAATTAAGAAAGCGAAAATGTAAGTATGTATTAGTTAACTATTAATTTGTAAACTATTTTTATTTTCCAGGACAACTACACTCTAAAACATTACTTCAAATTCACAATCATATATTGTCTAAATTTTGTGTTGAAAATTTCTCCTTGTCTAAAATTACATCGATTTTTTAGTTATTTTATTAGAGAAAAAACCTTTCAAATTAAACATATTTAGTCCAAGTGGAAAAAATGTAACATAAAGTATAATACGGCTATGGCTGAATGTACGTCAGACTATCAGTCAGGAGGTCGCTGCTCAGACCTGCACGCAGCCAATCGCTTTTTTTAGTAAACACATTTTGTTGAAAAATAATGCGTGTGTAATGCAGAGTGTAATACATCTGAAGCGAGGAGAGTAGATAGTCAAAGATTAAAGCAACAGATATTGGGGTGTATGTTTTATACGAATTGTGCGTACATACATAATATATTATGTGACAATAAATTAGAAGACAATTTGTACATACGTTTTTATATGTTACACTTTTCCAAGGGCAAAATGATATTGAAAAGAGAAAAAAATTTGTGTGTGGTATAAACTTGCGGTAATGTCGAAAATTTTATTTTTTTGAAGCACAGTTTTGTATGTGTATTAATCAAAATTCGGGAGTCTAACACAAAATTATTTTTTCTAGAATACCTGGTTTTGTTGTTGGTTGGAAATTCCCTTTTCTTTGAGACACAAGCAGCAGTTGCAGTGCATTGAATCTTCTTTGGTTTGGAGGATGAAATCAGATGATGTTGTTGTTTAAAGTTGGAGCTAATGTATATGGATTGCTCGTAAATTGTGTGTTTTATTTAATGATCCCAAGTTCACTATAATGTTCACAAGTTCCATGTAATTGGAGCCAATGGGTTGTTATATTAAACCGTAAGTTTTATTAACACTCCCGGTTTGTACAAGCTTTTATTTTACAAAGTTTTTAATGATTTGAACAAAATGTTTTTAGAGCTATGCACTTTATGGCGGAGTAGGAGCTAGAAATTTTGTTTCGTAACGTAAATAATCGACACTTTTACAGTTATAAATTTTTTCTTTGTTTTGATATGCTTGTACGTAAATAAATTTATTTTTGTTGTTTATTACCATTAAGAAACGAGACGAAGCATATTGTGTGCTACTCGTACCGTATTTGTGTTTTGTTTTGTTTGCTTTTCCCTTATTCGTTTTATAAACGACTGAAAAGAAGGGAGATGCCAGATTTGTTACTAATAAGAACAATATAATAAAAACAGGTGTGCTAAATGTTCACATTTGGAAATATTTGCGGCGAATCTTACCCCCGTCTCGACTAGCAATAAATATGTTGACATATCGCGACCTTAGTATTGTTTTGGAATGGAGAAAAACAACAAAGAAGATTTACATAAAGTTTTCTCAATAGATGGAATTTTATGGTATTCTCACCACTGCTTCCGGCATATGTTTGGAAGAAAAATAAAATTTTTGTGAACTTTCATCAATCCGGTTAGAAATTAACATCTTTTTACTAAAAGTAAATATCTTGTTATGTGCTCCAGTAGCGACTTTTTTATTTCATTTGTAAAAAGTAGCTTTATGTGCTCCATGTGCATACTAACTGCTGTGTATTGAGTAACTTGTTATTGAGATGAAATTTTCTACTTTTTATTGAAAATAAGCGTATAAATGTCATTAGAAAAGATATTTACATGGAATAAAAATTTAATATTGATGAAACTTGGAATTTTACTTGATTTCTGATTTTTATTTTTTATTAAAAAAAATTGTTTTTTTACAAAAAATTTATCAAAAATGATGATATCGAGCACAATGAATGCTTGATATCTCAGAAACCAGGAACAATTTCGTGAAACAGATTTTGGATTCTGAAAGAGGGTATTCAAAATATATATACCCCATACTTAACTAAATTTTTTTCTAAATGGTCGGTGGGCCAAAACAATACTGAGGTCGCGATATATTGCAGCAATTGCACAAATTATGTTATTGCTAATGTGTTTGCAATATATTTTGCAATAATTGTCAACGAATTTTCGCTAACAATTATTCCAGATATAAAACGTAAAATTGCATAGTAATATGTGGTATACATTATTGTATTGCGTTTGAAGTTTTGATAAAATAAATGAAATTAATAAATGTATTGAAATAAATAATATTGCAAAAAATTGTGTAGAAAAACATTTTAAATGTTCAATACTACTTTTTATGTTCATAAAAAACAAAAATCGATTGTTTTGTTAAAAATGCATTACATTCCACTGTGAGCTAACATAGCTACGTGCTCTCATATGGTTAAATAAAGTAATAAGCAATATTGCTTTGTTCATGCAATAGCACTGCAGAGTGAATATTGTCTGCATAGCCGGGCTTTGGACGGGATTAATTGTTTTCTTCTCTGGGTATGAATAGTGGCTTGGCAGAGTTCAGATTTTTTACTAGGCTGAAAACCTTTACTTTGCGAAACCGCTATTCGACATTCGCATGGACATTATTGCCTTTTTGAAGTGGAAATAACGTTCGTGGGCGTTATATTCTTGGCCATTATTGCATGTCACCAATATATGTATGTACATAATTTGTGGTATGAGAAATGAATATCATACAAAAGTTTTGAGTGCATATTTAATGCGCATAAAACACGTTTTTAGGGCATATTTCCAGTTTCCCTGGTCATGTCATTAGCGAACTCCATTTGCCGTAGTCAATTCCCATAGACCGCATCCTTTCTAAGATATATTTATACCAGGTAGACTCACCGCAATTCGCTTTGAAAATACCTACTTTGGATGTCAAAAAATATACCGATATATATTACAAAAAGGGCATTTGACATCTTTACTAGATCAAGTATGCAAGCGGTAAAGATAGGCAAAAAATAATCACATGAGCTGCCGTGGCTATATGTTAAGAATTCGCCATGGCTCTTTATAAAAAAATGCAAGGCAAATTTATAACAGGTAAACTCCTCTCAATGCGCTTTGGAAAATACCCTATTTTATTGGCAAAAACATTTATTGAAAAGTATGTCAACGAAGCATTTGACATCCGAACTAGATCAAAAAACATGCGGCGAAAATAAGCAAAAAGTAATCACCTGATCTGTGAGTTCGCCTTTAAAAAATGTGAACAAAAATATCCAAGGCGAATTCATAACAGGAGCCTTCGACAGACAGGGGAAATTTTTTGCTTATTTTCGCCGCTTGTATATTTCATCTAGTTCGGATGTCAAATGCTTTGCTGACATATATTTCAATACATTTTTTGGCAACCAAAGTCGGTATTTTCCCAAGCGAATTTAGGCCGGTCTACCTGTAATGAATTTTCCTTGAAAATGAGAAGAAGAAAAAATAAACAACTGCCGTAGTAACTCGATTATTAGAACTATGCTCTTTATGACGGAGTAGGAGTAGCCGCACTCGTTCAACAACTCAAAATTTTTTTATTTTATCTTTTTGGCAAAAAACAATACATAACACTTATGTCTACCTATGGTTAAAAATTCCCATAGTTCAACAACTCAAAATTTTTTTATTTTATCTTTTTGGCAAAAAACAATACATAACACTTATGTCTACCTATGGTTAAAAATTCCCATAGTTCTGACTATTCTTTCTTAATAAAATTACATGTTGTGACCTTTTTGCTGGTGGAATGGTTTATTTCTGTGAATCAAGAAAACAAAATTATTTTGAGTTATTTGAAGTGATTGGCCTTAACAAATGATTGTTTTTTGCTATAAAGAGTAGTATTTTGAGTTATGTTGTTATTCTAATAATAAAAGTTTATTTTAGTATGGTAGTATTTTGAGTTGCAACTGTTTAATTGATTCCGGCTAAGTAAATTTTTTTGTTTTAATTCGAAATATGATTGTTTTCATGAAATAATGCTTAACTTTTTCTTTGAGTTCTTACTGTTTTCGTGAAATTATTGTGTTTTTTGTTGAGTTATTACTGTTTTGATGAAATAGTTTTGATGACACTTTGTAATATTATCACTTTATTTTTTTGCATTGCAGCAATATAGCATTGCATTTTTGATCAGCTAGAAATTTTATTGTTAAGTTTATTAAACATAATAGTGAATACTTGAAATCAAAAGGTGTAATAAGTTCAATTAACAAAATGAGTTGTCCAAATGAAGAGCACTATTCATTATTAAGCAAATCAAGCTCTCCAGATCCGCAGCTCTCCAGCAGATATTACGCTGCATTATTACGCAATGAAAGCTCTCCAGATCCGCAGCTCCCTAGCTCCGCAGCTCTCCAGATCCGTTCAGTAACAATTCGGACAATGATTTTGATCCACGTACAGTGAATGATAGCAGTTCTTCGGAGTTACATTTAAATGAGAAAGTGGTAAGAAAAAGGAAATGCGAAAAAGAGAACATTATAATAAACGACAAAAGCGGCAAAAAAAAATTACGAAACTCAGGGTATTCGTATAAATCGATTTATAATTCGTCAAAGACAATAACAGAGAAGCGTTTACGAGAAGCTTGTGGAGAAAAGTGTCGCCTTCAATGTAGTAAGAAAATAACAGAATCATCGCGCTATGAAATATTTCATAAATATTGGGATATGAGTACCTTGCAGAGACAAAGAGAATTTATTGCCAACAATATGAAACTAATTAAGCCAAAGTACAGATACTCCTGTACTCAAGATTTACGCAGATTGAACAACACATTTTTCTTCGAAATTAACTCAGAACAAGTAAGAGTGTGTAAGTTCTTTTTTAAAGCAACACTTGGCATAAACGATACAGTCATAGCAACGGTTATTAAAAAGAAGGACAAAGATGGTTTTGTAGATATAGACTATCGTGGAAAGCATAGTAACCATTTAACCGTGAACCCTGAAGTTAAAAAAAGCATAAGACAATTTATTAATAATATTCCAAGGGTCGAGAGTCACTACTTACGTGCTCAAACAACGATTGAATACATTGAGAGTGGCAAAAGCCTAACAGACCTATACAGTGATTACAAAGAGCTTCGAGAATCCGAAAATTTGCGAGCTGGTAATAAAAGTATGTTCTACAGAATTTTCAAGAACGAATTTAATCTTTCACTTTTTAAACCAAAAAAGGATCAATGCGATCTTTGCGAATCATTCTTGAATTCAGATGAGAATGAAAAGAAATACTTAAACGAGGTTTACAACATACACCAAGAAGAAAAGAACTTATGCAGAAAGGAAAAATATTTTGATAAAAAAAATTCCACAGCAGCTGTTTACGACCTGCAAGCAGTTCTCCCACTTCCAAAAGGGATGGCATCAAGCTTTTTTATACAAGCTAAATAAATTGCTATAATTTCACTGTCAGTGACCTCAAAGGAAACCATGTAGAATGCTTTTTCTGGACGGAAGTAGAAGGAAAACGTGGAGCAAATGAAATAGGAAGTTGCGTACTTCAATATATAAAAAATTTGGTGTCAAAATTAAATAATGCTCAGCACTTGGATTTAATTTTTTATTCTGACAATTGTTGTGGGCAGCAAAAAAACAATTACTTACTCACCATGTATTTTTATGCACTACAAAAGTATAACTTAAGAAGTATAACACACAAATATCTAATCCAAGGCCATACTCAAAACGAAGGTGATAATGTACACAGCGTAATTGAGAAACAGGTAAAACGGCATCTAGTCAGCAGACCAATATATACACCAGGTGAATATACGGCTCTAATAGCAACAGCAAAAAAGACTGGAATCCCATATAAAGTTCACGAATTGTCTCATGAAGATTTTTATGATCTAAAGGCCATACAGGAACTGTGGGGCAAAAACTTTGTTGTAAATGAGGAGTGCCAAAAAATAAATTGGCATAGTATTAAAACTCTCCGTGTAGAAAAGGACAACATCGATTCATTTTTTCACAAAAGTTCATACAAGGACAAAGACTATTTAAGAATTTTCGTACATAAAGATAATTTGAAGTCTACAGATTATTGGAAAAACCTGGAGTAAGTTGTAAACCCATTTTCAAATTCTAATACCAAACTTACATGTTTGTAATTATTTCAGGTTATCTTGTGTTTATTTGGGAAACCTGCCACTGTCGGAAAATAAAAAAAAGGATATTATGGACCTAGTCAAGAAAAACATAATCCCTAAAAAGTATTACGAATCATACTACAAAAATATAATAGGGAATTAATTTAATAAAATATATATTTTAAACTTTTTAGCAGTTGTTAGCATTTATTTAGCTTTAAAAAACTTTGTTTACTTTAGTCTTTTCTCATTTCATGTTTAACACTTTTATTAAAAAATGTATTAAATACAGCAATAAATTTCATGTAAACAAACACAACTCAAAATATTTACTTCTTATTAGCAAAAATAATTCAAGAAAATGATAATAACTAAAAAAATCGCGTTTCTATCTCCAAACAATAAACAAATAAAAAGGTTATGTGGTGCAATACAATAATTGATGGGGTTTCTAAATATTGCCTAACTTTTGTTAATGGAAAATTCCTTAACCATTAAGAAAACAGTTTTTTGTCTCTCCTGAACACTTTGAAGTTTTTGAGTTAATACAGTATTGTTGAACGGGTGCGATATATTTTATGTACTTTACACTTTTTTGCACACTTCTGTATTGATGAACGCTTTGCAAAAGGTAATGGAATTTGTTTTGCATCGTTCCGCTGTGTTTTTTTCAATATTACCATACTATATATATTTATCGCAAGATTAAAGAGTAGCCTGGTTTTTATTTTAAAAATATTTGATAAAACACAATCACACTTAGCGTGATTGTAGTTTTTCGACTTTAACTTCGAAACTTTGTACCATATTAGTGAAAATGTTAGCTTTTTTCTTTAATCTAGTACAAAATGTCGAATTTGAACTCGAAAAACGCCAACCACAATCAGGGTAGCCGGATATTGCGATTTCTCGCCAAACGTGGCGATTTTTCAACTTTTTTGTGTCTAAATTTTTGATTTGGCGACATGGCGATTTTTCTGGCGATAAATAAATTTGTTGGCGATTCTTATGGCTATTTTTTTTACAAAATTGAACTTCAAACTTTTTATAATTCAGGGAAATTACTTTGTTGAAAGACTTTTTTCAAAAATCAATTCCACAGAAACTCGTCTGCAACAAATTAAAACAAAGTGATTTTGATGGTTTTTCTTGTATTAATTATACCCAACAAATACGCGAGCTTGATTTCAAATTAAGAATGATTTGAAATCAAACCTTTTCTCAAACAATAAACGTTTGAAAATAACTTGAAAAACATAGTACTCTCAACAAAAAGGGCAAATTATTTTCAAATTGAGAAATTTATTTATTATCAACTCACTTTCAAACGTTTTTCTCATGTGGATTGTAATACAATTTGGAACATAAATGAAATCATTTTTTTTGTAAGTTGATATTTTACATGTTTTCTTATTCGGGTTGATAGTTAATTTTTGATCACAAACCCCCAAACAGTAAATATGTAATTTTCTGCAGTTGCAATAAATAAATTAGTTTGAACGTCACATTGTTAAATGTTTCCAATTTATGTTTCGCTTTAAATAGTGTTTCTACCTTGATTTATAATTTGAGAATAGCACGTCAAATTGATAAACCACTGATTGTCAAATGTTTATATTCAAATCATTATCAACTTCAATTGAAGTGGTAAACAGAAACCTTTGAAAAAATTTTGAGAATTGTGCTTGATATCAAATGATAAAGTCATCTTATTTAAAAGGTTTGACTTCGTGTTTGCTGGGTAGTCATTAAATTGTTTTGAATTCGGATGAGAAAAATTTACAAGAACTAATTTTAGGCGATTATATTTCTACTCTTGGCTATTTTCTGGTAAATTTCTATACGATTATTTTATAAAAATTTATATAAAAATAGTATTATATAAAGAATATTAAGAAAAACTACATAAAATTGATTTTGACGACTTTTGGCGATATTTAAAATCAATTTGGTGAAATTGGTTGGAAAAAATCTGACAACCCTGAGCACAATAGGTCGCAATGTCAGAGGAAACATTTGTCGACGGCTGAGCCATTAGCAGAAATCAGCGAACAGAATCGGCGGCGGCTCTTCTGTAGCGAAAAATACTCGACGGCGGTGGTAAGCCGGCTTGCAGCCGATCGACTTGGACCTCTTAGTAGGAGCAAGAAATTTAGTTTCGTAACTCTGCAGTTACACGTTCAAGAAATTGCTTTCAAGTTGATCACACGTATTGCTTGTTAAAACTACTTTAAATTGACGCTATGACGTAGGCTGTAAGCAACTTGATAATCAATTTTGTTTTCAAGATGCCGTCGTCAAGGAATCAACAACGAAACAGTAAAACCCGGTTATAACGAATTCTCGGTTGTAACGATCTAAGGCTAAAGTGCCGACGTTTCGGTTGCCATTTTCATACAAAAATAATTCGTAATAGCGAATTCGTAGTTAACGAGTCCTCATTTGTATCGAACTACGCTTATTACGAACTTGTCATAGAGCGGTTTTTTTTTGCTGTTTTCACAAAGTTCGTTATAGCCGAGTCTTTCTGTAATTTACTTACAATAATAGAGATCAGCTGTTTAAATTGAATGAAAAATTCAAACAAATCTTGAAAGCAAAATTGAAATCAAGTTGGTAGTCAATTTCCAATTATTTGAGTGAGTTAGTAAAAAAGTGTGAATGTATTGAAACTTGAAACAAAAATTGAAACAAAACTTGAACGTGTAACCTCCAAGTAACATAAATAATCGACACCAGTGAACCAAGCCGATCGGCTCTAAATCGGCGGCGCCTGATTTCCCCTAGCCGCGCCGTTACCGACTTAAAAGCTGAGGCAGCTCTAGCAAAGCCGCCGGTTTTATCAGCTCAGCCGCAAAATTTCTTTAATTGTGCGGCAAAGTTCTATTTGCAGATATGTTTTTAATACTATGTAAAATTTTTTACAACACTTTCAAAAGTAAATTAATACAAAATTTTTCATATACATATGTATTCAAAAGCCTCAATTTCAAGCTATTATCAGTTATATTTACTGCCTGTTCAACGATGTCGAAGGAAAACCTGAGCGATCGAAGGCCACTGTCTCGAAATCTAGTCAATTTGGGTTCAACAATATCGACAGCTTTCGTTTGCTTGCACTTACGTGTGTCAATTTTTCTCTCTTAAGTATTAAAATTATACAATAATGCCATATTGTAAATTTCTAGTTTATTTGACGATTTTCATTAAAATAATGAAAAGACTACTAAATTGTTTGAAGAAAAATACAACCAAGCATAACGACAAGAGCGTCCATTGTAAGGTACTCGCAGTTGTTCAGGAAATTGTTATAATTTTCTAATACAAATTCTAGTTTTGTTGTACAGGTGCGACTACCTTGTTTGATGATCCTTACACAGAAAGAAAACAGAAGTTTTGAATGTGTTAGTGGCTTTTATTTTGTTTTAAAAAATCATGAGTATGTGCATAAATAATAAAAAAAAATTAATAAGAATGATAAAAAATATTATAATAAAGAGAGATGTTACGAGTTCTAAGAATTTAATGGACTTTTATTCACAATTTTTTACCAGTCGCAAGCAACGTAGTAAGTGAGTGATTTTGACATTGCGTTCGTATTGCTTCGACATTGTTGAATCGGATATCGTATGAAACCACTTACGTTTTCTATCTACTTGTTTTTCGAGTTATCGTTCGTATAGAAACATATGTATGACTTTGTTCATGAACGTTCATGTGATTTCATAATCATCAGTGGTGCTTCATCTTTTGTCTTTTTTGTCGAACCTCATTAAAAATAATTTTTGTACATATTTCGTTGGCTTATCACTTCAGATTTAAAACACCTTCCGTTTTCACGAAATTTTACATACATAAACATATGTATATTCTACTCTTACGTGCGCATCACGTGGCGTAAGAACTAGCCCGATACTTTTTATGGTTTCTTTTTATAGCCATCTAAACTTGGGTATCTCGGGCATTTTTTGAGAAATGTTCGTCATATTCAAGATTGAATAACTTTAGAGCGCGTCATCATATCGCGACCTTAGTATTGTTTTGGCCCATATGCCAAGAAGTCGGAATGGAGAAAAACAACAAAGAAGATTTACATAAAGTTTTCTCAAAATATATCCGATAGAATTTTTTTGTATTCTCACCACTGCTTCCGATTAGAAATTAACATATTTTTACTGAAAGTAAAATATCTTGTTTTGTGCTCCAGTAACCACCTTTTTTATTTTATTTGTAAAAAGTAGCTTTTGTTGCTACACGTGTATACTAACTGCTGTGTATTGAGTAACTTGTTATTGAGATGAAATTTTCTACTTTTTATTGAAAATAAGCGTATAAATGTTATTAGAAAAGATATTTACATGGAATAAAAAGTTAATATTGATGAAACCTGGTATTTTACTTGATTTCTGATTTTTATTTTTTTATTAAAAAAAATTTTTTTTTTTTACAAAAAAATTTATCAAAAATGATGATATCGAGCACAATGAATGCTTGATATCTCAGAAACCAGGAACAATTTGGCAAAACAGTTTTTAGATTCTGAAAGAGGGTAATCAAAATATATATCCCCATACTTAACAAAATTTTTTTTAAAAATGGTCGCTGGGCCAAAACAATACTAAGGTCGCGATATGTATATTAATAAATTTTGTCTCATTCGAAAGATTTCAGTCTCCTCCTAATAAGTATTGATTAAAAATGACATAGCTTCCCGCTAGAAAGTCCTCTAAAATGCCAAAGTACCCTGAAAAAGTATTTGTAATTTTCTTTATTTTTTAACCGACATCAAAAAAGAAGGAGGTTATGAATTCGTGTGTATTTTTTATGTTTGTAATGGCATAACTCTGTCATTTGTGAACAGATGTTCAAAGTTCTTTTTTTTTTGCTTGAAAGGGTTTGCTTGCTGTTTGGTATTTTTTTTCGAAAATCGGTGAGGAAACTCGTTCCCCCAATCAAAACTGCCATTTGTAAACCGATTTTTTAAAGTGGTTGCCTGCAGTTTTGTTGCATAATTTTTTTCAAAAATTGGTGGGAAAATTTGCTCCACCAAGCATTAGTCTGTCATATGTGAACCGATTTTCAAAATTCTTTTTTCGAAAATCTGTAGTGCATTATCCCCTCCCCCGGAAATATTGATTATCGCATAATTCTCCATTTCGAACCAATTTTCAAAAAAAAATTTTCTTGAATCAAATTAATTGCTTGCAGTTTGATCCCATAGAAGTGAAAATCGGGCGGAGAAAGTGGTAGCCCGATATATTAATTATCACATAACTCCGACATTTCTTGACAGTCTCAAAATATTTTATTTGAAAAGACATGAAAGCTTTGGCACTATGAAAAATTGCGGGCGGACACCCCACTTGTAGACAAACACAGCATTTGATCTAACAGAAAATTGCGTTGGTTTTGTAATTTGGTCACTTAAGATCTTTGCATTGAAGTCGGAGTTTTTTGACATATGTAATTATAGTTATTACAGAGCTAACTATAACTGATAGGTCTTTATTGTACAAAGTCTTAAAGTAGGAATGAAAACAGATTAAAAAGTTACAGTTTTTGTTTATGATAACCCGCTCATTTTTATGAAAAACCTGTAGCAATAATTATGATGATCATATATAATGAATTAATATCGGATACGATATATTAGTTCTAAAAAATAGAAAAATACAAAAAAGTCTAAAAATTTGTTGCTTTTAGTAGAATTAATTTTTCTAAAACGATTCGTTTTAAATCGGCTCGATTTACAGAGCAGGCAGATATATAACAACTTTTTTAAATAAAACTAAAAAAAAAATCAGTTGTTTTTTTTAAGAATTACGCCGTTTTAGACTTGTTTCAGTGCTTTTTGAAATCTAAAAGTTGACAACGCTGTTACGTGAGCTTTACAAAGCTATGAAGTGTATACCTTCAGCAGAGCTGTAAATGAATCATTCATTTTTGAATTAATTCGCGAATCATTCATGCACTGAATTAGCAAATTTTTTATTAATTCTTTTCACACAAAAAAAAAATGAAATTTGAAGCAATTCAAATGAATTTGGTTAAAATGAATTGCAATTCATTTCCAATTCAAATGAATTTGACAAATGAATTGCAATTCGTTTCCAATGCAAATGAATTTGTAGAATGAATTGCAACTCGTTTCTAATTCAAATGAATTTGTCAAAGTGAATTGCAATTCATTTGAATTGAATTGATTCAAATGAATTAGAAAAAATAATTGGCAATTACCAACTCATCTGAATTAAATTAATTGAAATTTTAATTGATTTTGTAAGTAAATATGTAGTAAGCATCACTGTCGTTTTGTTATTCAATTAATTTTTTATGTAAAATACTCTCGTTTTGTATATCACCTAGTACAGTCCAAAAACAAAAAATTCTTAGATTTGAAATTCCCATGATAGCGGCAGAATAAGAGTTGAATTATTAGGTATCGGCGAAAATCCTATCAAAATTGGAAAATTTTGTTTATTTGCTAAAAGAAACTTAACTTTTATTTTTATCAAATAGTGTGAAAATATTATTAAAGGTGTAGTTAACAATAATTTTTTGTTTAAATAATCTCATATTTGTAAATTGTGGAAAATTTCTTTTTTTAATTTTCAATCTAATTTTAAAAATTCTAGTAACTTTGAATCTCAACGTAACATTTTTTGCTGTCAAAGCTGTGCTCCTTTACTCGAAATTCTTTCTACTTTTATTACAATTGGAAAATTTTGTTTACTTTTTTGTATTGAAAACTTACAGCTGTAGTAAAAATAGTAAATTGTAGTAAGTAAACGAACAGGCATATAATGTCTTTGAGTCGTCAAAGAAGAATACGCAATAAGAAGAAATGAGTGATTTCGTTAGAATGAGAGTAGATAAGTGATAACTGATAATGCAGATAAGTAACGGTGTGCGCTTATGCTAATAACACTATGCTAATAACACTATCTTAAATTTGTTAATTTTGTGATTCTGGTAAATTTTTTTTGAAAATAGTTCATTCTTTTGCAATTATAAATTTAATAAGTGCGAAATATTATACGTATAAAAAAAACAATTTTATGATTACTTCTTTTAAATCGCTTGAGTATTACTCAAGTTATGATAAAATAACTGACCACGTCTTTTGAAAAAGTAAACAACGGTTAAAAATTAAAAAAAAACTTAAGATTAAAAAAATGTCTCTTGCATTTGTTTGTTTTGGGGACCTGAACACTCCAGAACAGTATTAAATCTGCACACAAAATTTAATTTTTGTGGTATGGTGTTATTAGTTTGGTGGAATGGCTTGCTTCTATCCTCAACACATATATTTTATTTATATAAATTTATTCTGATATATAGTATCACATTATTGTAATCCACATCGTCAGAATCTACTAAATGCTCGCCTATGAGTTCGCTTTTCGAACATTTTTTTAAATTAAAACAAAGGCTTGAAATTAGCTTGTAAAATTATAAATTATTAAGTTTGACATTATTTCTGCAGAGTAAGGAGACTATAAGTAAACATAATAAAGAAAAAGTCATGGCAAAGGGCAAAGATTACGATAAGGTATTATCAGGCACATTGCATGTGACATCAAATTTTATTCGCCATCTACGCACGCAACATAAAAATATATATGATGAGTACGAGTTGATGATGAAAGTTGAAAAAAGCTCCAAACACACAATCAGCATTTCACTTACTTACCTGTGTCACTTGTAGAATAAAATTCGTTTATAGAATTGATGCACTTTGTAAATCCGACGTTAAAAGTTATGTGTGGGCCAACCGCAATAAGCTAATGGACTCAACTTTTGACACATTTAAGGCTAAAGTCAAGGGCATAATAAAAAGTTGAAGTTTTTTTTTTGTACCAGAGCAGATATTTGGTCGACAAAGCACCGCAGCTTTTTGGGTACACATGTCATTGACTGAATGAAAAATTTTAAAGAACGTAAATTTCGCTAGCTTGCAAACGATTTGGTGGTACCCATTCTTTTCAATCGATTGGTCGAATTATAAGCTATATTCATACCGAATACGGTCTTAATGTAAGCAACTTGGTAGCAACAACGGAAAACAGATCGAACTTCGTAAGGGCCTTCAGAGATTACGGCGTTCTCGGCGAAGAAAGCAACGACTTCCATGTTAGACGACGATGAAGATGAACACCGCGATATTTTACTTCAGTGTGTTGAGCTATAGTTTGGCTATTTATATTTATAGGTGGGCAAGTTTCTCTGCAAAAAGTAATGTGTACCCATTTTTGTTCGTTATTTTTTATCCGCCATTGTTTTAGCGATTGTTCCAACTGGGGTATATAATCTTGCAGTTTGCGGGAAGCTTCTTGATGGCTTTTGTGAACACTTAGAAAAGCTGTATCATCAGCGAATATTGTTATGTGTATGTTACTGCTTACCGGCAACTCAGACGCATATATCATATATAATACAGGACCGAGGATGCTGCCTTGTGGAACTCCAGCTTCAATTGGTTGCGGAGGGCTTTAACAGCAAAGTTTCGCTCAGTTATGTAGCTTTCTAAAAGCTTAAGGGTTTTTTCGGGTAGGTTTTGTTTTAGTTTGTGTATTAAACCTTCGTGGCATACTTTATCAAATGCATGGGCAACATCGCTGAAGAGCGCAGAACAATATTTCTTTCTTCGAAGGTTTTTCTAACCACGTTCACGAGTCTATGTAATTGTTCAGTCGTACTATGTTTTCTCCTAAAACGGAATTGGTGGTCTAGAATGCATCCAGTACAATTCAGTATAAGTGTCAGCTTGCTCATAAGTAGCTTTTTAAATAGTTTTGACAACTTAGACAATAGGCTTATAGGCCTATAGGATTCCACCTTCGTATGATCTTTGCCTGGCTTAGGTATCATGGTAAGCAGCGAAACCTTCCATTCTGCGGGATAGCATTTGAGGCGCAAAATACCGTTAAAAATAAATTGAATTATCCGTTTTGCAGTATAGGGTAGCTCTAAGAACGGCTTTTGCTTATTTACCAGCGCCAGGAGCTTTTTTCGAATTTAAGCCCGCAATACAGGGTTCAATCTCACCAAATTTTGTTGTTAAAGAACGTAATTTTCTAAGCCTCCGCAACCGATTGAAGCAGTAGTTCCTCAAGGCAGCATCCTCGGTTCTGTATTATATCTGATATATGCCTCTGACTTGCCGGTAAGCAGTAACATATACATTTCAACATTCGCTGATGATACAGCTTTTCTAATGGTAGAATTAGTCGAATCGTATTGTGAGGTTACGGATGAACTGCCAAGATCTGTTACATTAATAAAACATGTTATTGTTTATTCAATATGTATCGTAACTTTTGTGAGGTAGAAATCTATAGAAAATAGATTTTTACGTAGAGAGAGTCAAACAGAAGTAAATGCCAAAAACAAAAAGTAAAGAAAACTAAAAAACAAAGGTAAATAATTAGAACATATGAAATCAAATACGAATAGAAAGTAAATCATGGTACATTTATTTATTTAATACAAGGAAATTATGAAATAAGTCAAATAATTTTTTTCCAACACTAAGTTTTCATTAACTAAGACACAAAGTAGAATGATACGGAAAGATGTAAAGTAACACGATACGAATCGACTAATTCTACCATAAGTGTTCACAAAAGTCATCAAGAAGCTTTCCGCAAACTGCAAGATTATATACCCCAGTTGGAACAATGGCGGATAAAAATTAACGAGCAAAAATTTCTACACATTACTTTTACATAGTGCAGAGAAACCTGTCCACCTATACGAATAAATAGCCAAACTATACCTCAACACACTGAAGTAAAATATCTCGGTGTTCTTCTTGATCGTCGTCTAAGATGGAAGTCGCACATAAATCCAAAGGTGACCTAAATGAAATTAAAAGCAGCTTAGATGAATTGGCTCATTGGAAGGAACTCTACTCTAAGCTTAGATTGCAAACTTCTTCTATACAACTCAATTCTAAAACCAATATGGTCCTACGGTATCCAGTTATGGGGCACTGCCTCGGCATCAAATGTAGAAAAACTTCAAAGGCGACAAAATAAAATACTTCGTACGATTATAGCAGCCCCATGGTATGTCAGAAACAAGCGAATTCATAAAGATTTAGATGTGCCGCTGGTTAGGACAGTGTTTTCTAAGCACGTGACAAGATACATCAAAAAACTTGAGTTGCACCTAAATCCGCTAGCCCGAAACATCATTAACTTTAGAGGCCACACTCGCCTGAACAGGAGGGATACTCTTGCTCTCAGCCGAACACGAGAGACGTAGACAACCACAGAACCAACCGCTGAAACAAATATTTTTGTCTGGCATTGGCTGGACTGAAACATTTAAATTTTAGATTTGATTACTTTTTAGATTTGATTACTTATTGTTAGTTCAATTTTAGTGAAGATACAATAAAAATATATGTATAACCGAAAAAAAAACTTTCATGTGTAAATTCTAAAGCGGTTGCTAGACAGATCAATCCCGGTTGGCCATGTCTTTCAGACATCGTGCAAGACCGATGCATGACAATATTAAAGCTTCGATGACCTGTTGGTGACAGCTCAAACATATCAGTGAGGACATTTTCGAACAAATGGCCGCTAAGTTCATACATAACAACAAGAGCAACACTGTCACCATCTTTTTATTAATGACAATGTAAATAAGAACACGCTCAGAAATTCTCCAATTACATTTTTTCGTTTGTTTCTTTTCTACACGTGTTCTATAAAAACAATTTGAGGAATTTGTTGCTCAGAGAGTATTTAATACAACAAGTTTTCATAGACATTGCAACAGAACTTTTCGTCAGATCAATTTCGCTCAATTTTAGCAAGCAGGAATGTATCAAAATGATTCAAACTGGTTACAGACTGAGCGACAATGTCCACAAGAAGTTCGTTTGGCCAGTTGGCATGACCAGTTGAGTAGTTTTGCTTTTACCGATATTTTAAGGCAAGTACTCTACACACTGACCCACTTTCTACTTATTTTTAAAAGCTAAAAATATGTTTTATATACATGTCGTATATCTGAAAATGTTGTCCTTTTTTGACTAGTATCGTTATTGTCTCGATATAACTAGTAATATGACTGTTCTTTTTTTACTAGTATCGTTACTAGTCTTGCTACAACTGGGAATATGACTGTCCTTTTTTGACCAGTAACATTACAACTAGTAATATGACTGTCCCAAAGCGTATGTAGTTGTAAATTTAGCTGCTGGGTTATGAAAATCAAAAGCATTTTGATATTCTTTAATGTTTCCCCTACGTATATAGGTAACTATTTTTTTGTAAACAAACGCACACAAGCAGACACATATGTTGAAGCTAAATACTGATCTGTCTAGCACCAGCTTAAGTTAGAAACCGCATGGAAAACATATTGTAACGTAACGGTAAAGCAACTTGGCGGAAAATTTTGAGCAAGGATGTTTAATTTGTTATATTTTACGTGGCTGCTAAACATATCAATATTCTGCTTCAATATATATGTTTGTGTGCGTTTGTTTACAAAAAAATTGTTACACATATATTGAAGAATATCAAAATGCTTTTGATTTTCATAACAAACGCACACAAGCACATATATTGAAGCTAATATATTGATCCGTCTAGCAGCCACTTTAGATACATACATATCGTCATATAAATTACAAAAGTGCCAATCTACATTCTTAAAAAATTTTCAGAAAAGGTAAAAAACTTAATAAAAAGCTATTGTAATTATAAAAACTGTTTTGTCAGCATAGTATCATTAATTCCGACTTTATTAATGATACTACCCAGAAAAAATAGGTTTTATAATCACAATAGTTTGCTTTTCATTAACAGCCTAACCCACGATGTCGATCGACAACTCGATCGATTGACGACAAGTCACTCATTATAGTTCGTTTGAGCGACCCACTAACTATCGACTTGTCGATCGTCAAGCTTTACGTTGTTCACGTAATGCATTTACTCATTATCAAATTAACATTTTGCCAAATCAAAGATTTCACAAATACAACGCTACTTTGAAAATAAAAAGCGATGAAATGTAAAAAGTGTACCATAAGAAATGCAACTCTATGCTAATTTAAGTTACTACAAATGTAAACAAAACACATACTTACATATGTATGTATGTTTCAATATTGTGACACAATATTGTGAAACATTTCTTTATGTGATTTATAAACACATTTTTGTTGAAACCTGTTACAAGAACCATTCCAAGTTTAATTCAATTGTCTAAAATGCTGCTTCAGCAGCATCTGGTGCTGTTTTAGGTACAAGCTCCATTGGCGCCACTTCGGAAGCATCATCAGCTTCAACCACCCAATTACCAACACCTGTTAAAAAGAAAAAGCCCGCTCGCGATTCCAATGAAATTAAACGTCGTAATTTGGTAAATATTTGTACATTGGTGGTAAAAGAATTACTCGAACAATCGGTGCGCTAATTACGTATGTTGGATTCTGATCATTTAACTTTGAAACATTTCTTTATTTTTATTGAATATGTTCTGGGTCATGGTATGCGTACAAAGAAGGGACCAAAAAAGAACTCTGGGATCTATTGCAATGCGTTGAGACCTATTTTCCTGAAGCTCACGATATCACAGCAAGTGTTCGTGATTTACCAATTCTTCACACTCATATAGGTCGCGCACGTACTTGGCTTCGTATAGCTTCGATGCTCTTATAGAGCATAGGGAAGATGCTTTATACGAATATTATGAGCCACTCGCTTTAATGATGACCGAGGAGATTGTCATCATTATGGGTATTTTAGTGGGTCTTAATGTTATCGGTTGTAATTTGTGTATTAAAGAGGAGGATCTCGATTCCCAAGAGGGTGTAATAGATTTTTATCTTTTTTCCGTTTTGAACCAAAAAAATTATATAGCAGAATTAAACAGACATTTAAATGCAACCGTAGCAAATTTACAAGCCATGTTGAATCGATTTAGCTATTGCTTCAAGTAGTTTATTAGCTTTACAGGCAGAAAATCAAGCAATGAGACAAAACTCTCAAATAAATGCTGGCCCAACTTCAATGAACTCAAACCAAACCTCCAGCTTCACTCTTTTCAGTTATAAAACTTCTAAAACAAATTTTTTAAACTTTATTTTATTATTATGTATTCATTCTTATTATTTAACTTTATTTTATTATTATTAATAAATTGATAAAACTGAAACCATTCATTGTTTTACTTTTTTATTTGTCGACATCAGGAACACAAGCGACTGATTTTGACATTTGTCGTCGCTTGACTTTTCTAAGTGGGTACCAAATTTGTATGAAAACTATTACGTTGTCGATCGCTTGCATTGTCGATCGACTTGTCGTGCTGAGAGTTTTTACTGGGCCGCAAATCAGCTGTTTGTCGTTGAAAATGCAAGCGAGCGATAGCGGTCGATATCGTGGGTTAGGCTGTAAATTTTTTATCTCTCCCAAAAATTTTTAAAAATGTAGATAGGCCCTTTTACATTTTATATGACGATATATTAAATCAAAAGTAATTGCGATTTTTCATATGGGCAGAAAAATGAAAAAATTTCCTATAGTGCACACTTGCATACTTGTTCAATAAATATATTTGTAAGAAAAGAAATTTTTAATATGTCGCAAAATTTTTATTTTATAAAATTTTTAGTTAATAATTAAATTCATTAGATTAATACAAACTGAAAATACAGCGCGATGGTATGCACTTAAAATCCGTATATGCTGATTAAAAAAAGGAATTACAAATTAATTTTATTCAACGAAACAAAAAATTAAGAAACAAGTAGATTATTATAAGTATGTATATTAGTCCTTACATGTAGGTACAAATGAAAGAAAAATACAAGTAAAGTTGGAAACTTATGAACTAATTACTATGTAAGTCACAGTACACACATGAAATTTTTGTTGCAGCATATTCTGAATTTGTGGGAGAGTGTTGGAATAGAAAAATATACCATATCTATATTACTCTCTTGCTCTGTTTGAAAAATGAAGAGTTGCTGTAACAAAAATTGCACGTGTGGACCTAGACTTAAGTGAGTATACAATTGTGGAGAAGTTTAAGCACAGCAAATGAAAGTCAAAAGAGGTTAGAGTTAATAAACAATATAAAATGTGTATATGTAAATAACTATACGAAAGAAAGTAAAAAAGAGTAAATAAAATAATTAAAATAATTCACAAATCTTACTATCCGACTAATATTATCCATACCACGTTAACAGTCCAAGGTAAAGACTGAAGAGTGCTCCATGAGTACGCACACATTTCTTTTTTATGGTCTGTTCTGTGAAGTCCAAGTCAAATAAACGATGTTCTCTCAACGTCCACAATTTTAAAGCTCTTTAAATTTGTATGGATAAACAGCCCACATATGGGCAGTGGACTGCTGGTGCTTTCCGTTCACATCCCATATATGGGCTGTGGACAGTTAATGTGATATGGTTGGTTGTATATTTGAATGTGGTTTGCTCAATTACACAAAAACGGTTGAATGAATTTTAATTAAATTTGCCACACAGATAGCTTATAACACAGATTAACATATAGTATACTTTCTATCCACAATTTTGAAGTCCGCGCGGGTATACACGAATGTCTGTGTGTTGGAACTTATTTTAAGTCGTAAGTCTATTGTACGTGTATTATTACACAGCGCAACAAAATGGAGACTTTTAAAATTTTCTAATATCGCTGATCCTCATGTATTGTCATTTGCTGATTATGATGGCATCATTAGTTTTTCATCAGCAGCTCTAGTTTTAAAGTTGTATTGACTTTTAATATTTTTATAATTTACACCATTTTTTGTATTATACGTCCACTAAACCTTAAAATACTTTCTGGATTATTAATATACACAAAAATCTCTTTCATTTAGTGAGTTTATCAGGTTATCTTACTGTTATTGCAAATAATAAACTGTTTATATAACGTGTTTTATAATGACTAGAAAATTGTCAAATGTGACATATGTAAAAACCATTTTCTTTTTGATGGCGTTAGAAAAAATATATTTTTAAATAATGTTATTTTAAAAAATTTACAGAAAAAAACGTTTTAAGAACTAAGCCGGAAACGCACGATTTTCGACATTCTTGCAATAAAAGTAAGATATCCTAATGTGCCCACCACTGTATTTTAAAGTTTGGCGGACCATTCGTGAAATATTAAGCGAATAGTACAAAAAATTTTGTAAATTCCGCAAATATTAACTGCCTATTTCACGATGTCGAAAAAATTTTTCTTTCGTATAATTAAATTTGAAATAACAACCATTAAAAATTTGTTTTTGTTTTAAATGTAATTATAAGAAAGAAGGAACTCTTTCGACATCGTGAAATAGGCAGTATATGTCACTATATATTCAAAACTAAAGCTGCTAGGGAAAAAATAATGATGCCATCGTAATCAGGACTTTTAATTTAATCAACAGCTATGAACAGGAGTCTTGAAAAATTTAGAGTATTGCCGTGTTACACCCTGCGAAAGAAAAAATACCTGGCAAATTATGCTATTTTTCTGGTAGATATTGCCGATACACACACAGATTTTTCAAAGTACATTAGGTATACTCTTTGAAAGGTCTCAGCTTCTTCTTTCTAAATCGGCTGAGAAATTTAAAATCGGTTGATATTCTACTAAGTTAGTGACTTATGAAACTGGATTCACCCATTGTTTCCGAACAAAATTTTTGTGCCGACAATATTTTTTTATATGGAGTTTGACGTCCCTCTTCTTGAGATAGAGAAAATAAGAGATATACATAATTTTGTTAGGAACATTTTCAACTTGTTTAATTTTGTCCAAACAAAGTTGAACTAAGAATGTTTTTATAGCAATTCCTTGATTTTCTGTTTTATTTATATAAATGTGCTATGCAACTAATATCATAGTATTTAGTTTAATAGTTATTACGATAAACACTTGTATTTAATTCAATTGCTAAAAAAATTTGCCCAAGATGTTTATTTTTTATTTACATATAACATATGGTAGCTTTGATTTTCCAGACAAATTGTTCAAAATGGGTGAATCGTGTTGCAAAAAAATAAGTAAAAAAATTTGTCCAGACAAAAATTTTGTTCGTAAATAATGGGTAAATCCATAAAGGTACAAAAACGGGACTTTACTGTAACTCAAGATTTTGAAAATGTTTGGAAAATTTCAAAAACCGGTTTTTATTGTACTCGACAATACCTACCTGAAAACTGTGTCACTTCCAAGGTATTTCTACTTCATTATTTTTTGTGCCACTGTGCTATTATCGTCCTTTAATGTTTAACACACAAAAATAAAATCCAAGAATAGGAAATGAACAAATTCAAAAAGAAAGAAAATATGATATTTGAAACGAGGGAAAGAACGAACGCACAAGTATGTTTGAATATAAACAGACGGCAAAATAGTTATAAAGTGTAACAGGCTTAACATTAGAGTAAAATAGTCAAATGTATTTCTAAAAGCATTGCGTTTAAATATTTTTTACATGGGAGTGTTTGTGGATGTTTTAGTAAGTAGTCCCGTACAGTTTTTGGATTTTACTAAGCCAGTTGGGGACTGTGTGTATGTATGAATTTTAAAATATTGTTTCTTTTCTGTTTTAATAATATATAAATACATTACAAAATATCATCTCATAAATATCTACGATGTATCCTTCTTTGAGGGGATACTAAGATTGTGTCACCATAAACTAAAGAATCATTTCCGGGCGATAAGCTGCCAACACTCTCTGGGGTACCACGGATGCCTGCAATGAAAAATTAGAAGAAACAATACAAAATGAATGAAGCAATGACATACATATATACAAACTTATAAAATAAACAAATAAGGTAGAAAAATTCATCAATTAAAAGGAATTTGGTCAAACAAAGAATAACAGGAAGACCACATTTCAGGGTGTATAGAAAATAAAATGTGTTTTTCTCATATTGTTCTAATATGTATGTATGTATGTATAAAGTATGTATGTAATATGCACAGAAACTTCGTCTCTTGGGCGCTATTCACATATTACGTAACGTTCCAAGGAGGTGGGATGTTAAAGCTTTGTTATCGAATAGGTAATTTATACAAAAAATTTTTAAAAACCGTTACGGGTCGGGGGAAGGGGCAATCGCAAACAAATAGTGTTACGTAATACGTAAATAGCCCCTTAGGGTATCACATGAACTACGAACATGAAGAAGAGTTGTGCCCCTATTACGGCTTACAACACAACTCTACTTCAGTTGAAATTTTGCAATTTGGTATTATCGATAACTTAGACTGTCAAAAAATTTTAAAATAAAGGTAATTTGTATCGCCTTACAACTTTTTTCTGCTATTACCGTTTGCAACCCTGCAACTTTTACAACTTTTTTAACTTGTTTCAAACTAATTTATTAATGCGATTTGGAAAAAATTTATAAAAAAGCTACAAAAAGGGCAGTTAGAAAAACTTGTTGAACTAATGGAGAAGCATCCCGAAACAGGACGACGCAAGCCGCAATTTGGATGCAGCAAAAATAAAAACAAGGAATTAAATGAAGAATTCGCCCCTGAACGGACGGACTTATAGTAATTATGAAATTAGACCAATACACAATAGACCGTACCACGCACAGATTTATGCAAATGTTCCTTCTTTCTAAGAAAACCATTTCACTAACACCTTTTCTTATTTGGTCCTTGGAAATTCCTCGTAATTTGAGTGATTATGGAGCCTTTTTCGCATGCGCAGTAGGGTGGTCCTTATTTAAAACAAAAAGATTTCTCCTAGTATCACCCCCTCACGACCAGTTTGGTGAGAATTGACAAAATAAGAATAATCCTGCCAAATTTTCAGATCAATCGGTTTGGGGCAACCGCTCAAATTTGGGAAAATCATAAAATTTTGTTTTCTTGCATCATAACTTCAAAAATAATAATTTCACATTAAGTTTTGTACGAAGAAAATGTTGCGTATGAAATTTCCAACATTTCATACCCTGCCAACTTTTCTCTAAAGGTGCGTTTCCGCCGGCAACGAAATTACATACATTTGCTACGAAAAAATTTTCCTTCCAGAAATCGGCGTCGAAAATCAGGAACGTAACAGCTCCGTTCAGCAACGAAAAACTAGTCATTTGAGAACGGAACGAAAACAACATCGAGTAGGTTGTTTTCGTTGCTGTATCAACGAAATATAATAATATTTTTACATCTTACTAAAATATTTTGAAGTAAAAAAAAAATTTTATGTATGTATACACTCCGCACAAATCTTGACACTGAAAAAATTATTATTATTTGCAAAAATATAAATGCAAAAATCTACATCAACCCAGCAAAAAAAAATCGGAACTAGTTCCAAAGGCTTACCATTTTCATTGAATACCAATACTACTACAGGTACTGAATTTAATATTCTAAGGCTGTTGTTTATGTCAAAAATTGTTCTAGATAACCTTTTAAGCGCATACCATTCAGCTCTTTAGATCACTTCCGTCCTATGACAAGCACGTGTTAAATTCATTGATGTTTCACCAGATATATAACTACTTTAAGAGAGTTCATCAGTGCTGTAACTAATGATTTGTATGTTAATGTTTGGGAAGTCTTGAAATTGATTAGAAAACGCTTTAACTCTAAAAAAGGCAAAGCCATGGAATAACACATTTTTCCCGAAAATGTTGACATTTCGCATAAAATCACAATACTGTAAACAAGCCATACATTTTTTTAGAACTCGCTAAAACTGTAAAGAAAGTCAATAGCTCGGGAAAAGCGCATAATTTTCCAAAAACTTTGGAAAATTATGCTCTTCGCGAAAATAGCGGAAAATCGTGAAAATTGCTAAATTTTCAACAAGTCATAATTTTGATTAAAAGCTGCTAAAACTGTAAGGAATGCCAACAATTCTGTGAAAATCGCAAAAATGGAGATTGTGCGCAATAACTTGCTAACAACGACATCAAAGCAAAGTCCAATATTGTCTAAAACTCATGAAAACTGTAAACAAAGAATCTCAAAACCTGCAAAAATTCGCTTTTAACGCGAATATTGCAAAAATTCGCGATAAGTTTCAAAATCGGAGACAAGCCCTAAAATTAATTAAAAACCGTTAAAACTGTTAGAAATAAAAACTCAGAAGGAATGCTAAAAAATCGAAAGATCGAGAGAAATTGCTAAATATCCCAGTGGCTGAGGGGTAGCGACTCTAACCCGTCAGTCCAGAGGTCGTGGGTTCGATTCCGCCATAGCCCGTGGGCCTTTTTCCGCAGACAAGCTAAAAAAATATAAAATTTAACTTAACACTGTAAAAAATAAAATCTCAGAAAATTAGATATGTCGTGGAAATTAAAAAAAGTCGCAAAAAATTGTTAACATCGCTGAAATTGCAATGTCTATTGAATTTTTTTTGTTGTAATCCATAATAAGAAAATCACAACTACAACTCAACTACATATCAGTTTAGTGGCGAATCATAGTAGGGGTCTACGTAATTCCGTTTCAGTTTCTGTCTTATGCAGCAACGCTCCTAACTGAAACGAAAATAATTCAGAAACGAGACAGTGATGAACAACTACGGCTTTCAGTTTCAGTTTTCGTTTTCGTCGCCGATTTCGTTACCTGCGGAAATGCCCTTAAATCTAATAGTTAAACATTTTTGTTTAACTTTTAATTTATTTATTGAATCTTTAATTGAATATGCAATATCGAAAAGGGCACATCTCGCATATTTTGACAAATACGTTTTTTTGACATCAATAAGTTCTAAATCCTTCCATGAACGATTATGCGTGAAAAGGAAACACTCCTGGCATTCGTTTTACTGTCGTCGTCATTGCATGTACAGAAAAAGGTCACAACTCTTAAGAGATGCGCCTTTTTCGAAATTATTGTTTAAGCATCGTGTACGTAAAAACGCAGCGCCGCCCTTATTGCTCTTTATATTTATAGTAGCTACCCAAAATAGGCATTTCTGCAAATTAATGTTGTTTTTTCCTTTAAGTTATGCATACTCAATACCATAAATTTCGAAAAGGGCACATCTCATTAATTTAATATATATAAATAAACATACATAATAACGTTAATATCAAAATATTTCTGTAACTTACGATTGATAATTGGCCCCGATATATAATCCATATATAAGCTTCTTATATATTATACTTCATTAGCAAATAATTAGTTTTTTTTCATTTGCTGAAATGTTTAACATTTCAAATTTTGAAATTGCTAATTAATTATAACTTGAACTAGCAATAACAACCACAAACTGTATACCGTCTGAATTACTTTACAGTAGTTGGTCAATTACTTACTAGTTATTAAAAAAGCCATTGGCATGGTTATATGAATAGTTTTTCATTTAAAATTAATATGAAACAATAGTAATTTGAAACCACCAGCAGTAAATTTTCGCTGGTAATTCGTTTTTTGCCGTCTACATAGCCGACACATGTAAGAATAAACAACAACAAGTCGCACAACTAAGCACAACAGTGAACTGTAGCAAACCAAAACATTCGAAAATAATATCGCATTCGAATGTTGCGAACACGTTTCTCGGACAAAACACTCGCGAACGACTATCGAAGTCGGAAAGAGCAAGAGCTGCTAGAGCTCACTCGTCGCTCAGTTTGTGGCAGCAAATCTTTCGATTTCGATGCTTCGCTGACAAATCAATAGCGAACTAATATCGAAGAAATATCAATACCACAAAAATGCAGGAAAAAATAGTTTTTCAAGATTGTTATCTTTATTTTTTAATTTATCTAATTTTTATAAATGACATAATTATTTATTTTAAATTTTAACTTACGCTGCATTCAATCAGATTCGAGCACGGTACCTGCAGGATAACAAATTAGCACACATCCACTAGGCTATCGTGGCAAATTTTTTTTTATTGAATTATTGCACACATGAATGCAATCGCCATGTTAAAGTAATTAGTTAAAATGCCAAAGTAGAAGTAGTGAAGGGTATGTTTATTAGCGTTTTAACTCATCACTTTTGCCATCAAAATTTTTCCTGGGAATTACGCCCAGTGCTGAAAACTGCATTTCGCAAAATAAATACGATTTCGAATCGAAGTCACTAAATTGGTGTGTTGGAAATCGTAATCACAACAAATTTTGCTGTTTCAACTGACAAGCAAAGAGTAAAGTGAACTCTAAGTGAACTTGTGTATTAGTGATGTTACGAATATAAATTTTTAATATTCGCGAATACGAATACGAATATCTGAAACAATATTCGCCGAATTCGAATACGAATATTCAATCTAAATAGTTAGTACCACTTAATATTTGAAATTTAATTGAAAAAAAATCTACCCTTTGCGTAAATAACAATAAATTGAGAAAAACTGGCACAATACTATAGGTATTTAACATTCCGCTGACGGAATTTGAATTTATTAACTTAGCACCTGAATGCCACTTTTTTAAATTTTTTGTGGAAAGTAAATAAGGCAAAATACGAGCTTCTTTTACCTATATCCAGGCAATATTTAGTGACACCAGCGGCGAGTGTTCCGAGCGAGCGAATGTTAAGTGGTGCGGAGCTTATTTCCACACCGCGCAATAGGCTTGATGGAGAACAGACTTAAAAACTTTTATTTTTGAAGTTCAACATTGCTCTACTGAGCTTTGAGTATTACTTTAACATGATTAATAAATTAATTTAACAGGACTTTAATTGTTAAATACCATGTCGTTGAACAATATATTTAGTTTCTTTTTTCTTTACTAAAAGAAGATCATTGTTTTGCGTTATAGAAAATTTTTTTTGTAATATTAATATTTTTTGTTTAATTTTCAGTATTTTTTGTTTAATTTTCAGTATTTTTTATGTACTATTTGTGGCACGTATTTACTAAATATTCGTGAAATATTCCCTTGAATTTGGGGAATACGAATATCATGAAAGAGGCGAATATTCGGCGATTCGACTACGAATATTCGTAACATCACTATTGTGTACATTACAAAAATTTAGTATCAAATAGCAAAAATAAAAGCTTTCCAGTAAAATCTGTTTTTATTTAATAGCACTTAAAAAATAAAATTTTTTTTAGTAATTTTAATACAAAATACTAAACTAAAAAGTATGCTGTTTTAGTTTACTTTAAAAATGGCGATTTTATAATGCACGTCATTATTCTAGACACCTACCTATCACATTTATCAACCAATCTAGTTGCCAAATGCATAAAACGTAAAATATAAAGAAAAAAAGTAATGCCAAAACTAAAAATAGTTGAAAAGTTCTGTGTTGGATACTATGGTTTCAAAAAATAAACAGCATATATATAATAATAAATAAAAAAACACAACGCGCGAGCCTCAGCACATGCAAAAGTGAGATTTAAGATTTTAAACTCGCAAGTGATTTAACAATAGCTCGTTTTCAGCACATGGTTGTTACATGAAGTGAAACAATAATATTAATTAATATTATAAGAAATTAATTATTTTTAATTAAAATTTCATTCAGATGCTAGGTACCATTTTAAGTAAATTTCATTATTTTGGCGGTATATATCATACAACCTGCTTCGTTCAAAATTATATTTTTTAATATTTTAAGTGAGTGAAGATAATTACGCCGATTTAAATGTTTTAACGCAAACCCTTACCCACCTTAAAAAGTTATTACATGGTACCATGTACCAGCTACCACACCACTCTTCTCACCAACAAGGGCATTGATCAGACTTAGCGTTGGCAGAATGATGATTTTATCATATTTTTGATAATTTTTTGACAAAAATATGATTTGATAATTTTTTCCCCAAAATGATGATTTTTTTTTCTTGCAAATGATGATTTTCTTCTTGCTTGGAAATACTTTAAATAGTTATTGTAATTAGGGATGTAACGATACGCCGTTTTGCCGATCCGATACCGACACCGATATTTAAAAATAAATATCGCCGATACCGATTCCGATACGAATATTGAAATTGAGTTCAAGTTTAGATCAACAAAACTCAAGTGCAATTTTTTTATTATACAAAATTACATTGTAAGAGAGAATATTTAAAATTGATTTTATTTAACCCAGTATAAAAAATTGGAAGTAATTTTTAAGGAGCTACATTTTCTTTGCTTCAAAAAAATCTATATTAAAAATATGCAAATAATTAGTAGAAAAGCAAGAAAAAATTTTTAATTCCTTTGTAATTTTAAAAAATACTCGCCATGTTTTTTAAAAAATCGATTTTTTAAAGAACATTTATCAACTAATACTTATCAACAATAACTTAATAGCTTAATTATTAAAAGTCTTCTAAAAGTTTATATTTATTCACTTAAATTTACATGAAAATAAAGTTTTGAGTTTAGATTCGCATAAAAAAATTGTGAAAATTGGTAATTTTTTATCCTTTTTCCTTGAGGAAAAACCATTATAGAACACCGAAAAAGAAATTTGTCCTAGCATCGCTTCCAATTCGGTGATTGGTAATCGAAAAACAGAACTTATTGCAATGGCAAGGATATGTAAAACTAATTAGAAATTATCCAAATTTGCAATACTTCCTGTTCGCGAATTCTACATTTTCATGACTTCTTTGGAGTGTCTTTTTTTTGCTGGAATAAGATTTAAAAAACAACAACTTGAATTTGAATTCATGGTAATTTACAAAATAACAGCATAGAATATTATTAATTTTTAAAATTGATATTAATAAGATTTAAAAAATAACGAAGTGAATTTAATTCATGGCAAAATTGAACAAAAATAAATTATTTGTTAAAAAAAACTCTGAAAAAAATTTTAAAAGTATCGTCGTATCGACAGTAAAATATCGCCGATACCGATGTATCGGAAAATCTGAAGTATCGCCGATATATCGGTATCGGTATTCGTTACATCCCTAATTGTAATACATATTTATGTCTCATTTTTTTTAACCGACTTCAAAAAAGAACGAGGTTATCAATTCGTGTGTATGTTCCTTTGTACACGCGTAACTCTGTCATTTGTGAACCGATTTTTAAAATTATTTTTTTATTGGAAAGGGTTTGCCTGCAGTTTGATCCCATAATTTTTTTTTCGAAAATTGGAGGGGGGAAATTTGCTCCCCCATGCATAACTCTGTCATTTGTGAACCGATTTCCAAAATTCTTATTATATCTTAAAGGGTTTGACAAAAATTGGTCCCAAAATTTTCTTGTCGAAAATCGGAGGGGGAAATTTGCTCCCCCCATGCATAACTCTGACATTTGGGACCCAATTTTCAAAATTCTTGTTTTGTTTGAAAGGGTTTGACAAAAATTGGTCCCAAAATTTGTTTGCCGAAAATCTGAGGGGGAAATTTGCTCCCCTTCCCCCCACCCATAACTCTGTCATTTGTGAACCGATTTTCAAAATTATTTTTTGTTTGAAAGGATTTGCTAGCAGTTTGGCCCAATGAAAATTGAAGGGGAAAATTTGCTCCCCACTGCGCCCCTTAATCCATAATTGTCATTTGTGAACCGATTTTCAAAATTCTGGTTTTGTTTGAAAGGGTTTGACAAAAATTGGTCCCAAAATTTTTTTTAAGTCGGAGGGGGAAATTTGCTCCACCCAATCCATAACACTCTTATTTTTTTACCGATTTTCAAAATTCTTTTTTGTTTGAAAGGGTTTGCCAGCGGTTTGGCGCAATAATTCTTTTCGAAAATGGGAAGGGAAAATTTGCTCCCCCTCCGGCCCCCCCAAATCCATAGCTATGTCATTTGTGAACCGATTTTCAAAATTCTTGTGTTGTTTGCAAGGGTTCGCTAGTATATTGGCCTGGCCCCACAATTCTTTTCGAAAATGGGAGGGGGAAACTTACTCCTCCCTCCTCCCATGCATAACTTTGTCATTTGTGAACAGATTTTAAAAATTGGTTTTTTTGTTTGAAAGGGTTTGACTACAGTTTTGTTCCATTGTTTTTTTTTTCGAAAATCAGTTGGTACCATAATTTTTTTCTCTTCCCAAGAAATATTGATTATCGCATAGCTCCATTCATGGGCCGACTTCCAAAATTCTTTTTAACCGACTTCAAAAAAAAGGAGGTTATCAATCGTATGCATGTTCTTTTTTTTACTTTTTTTATGTTTGTACACGCATAACTCTGTCATTTGTGAACCGATTTTTAAATTTCTTTTTTTGTTGGAAAGGGTTTGCCTGCAGTTTGGTCCCATAATTTTTTTTCGAAAATCGGAGGGGGAAATTTGCTCCCCCATGCATAACTCTGTCATTTGTGAACCGATTTTCAAAATTCTTATTATATTTTAAAGGGTTTGACAAAAATTGGTCCCAAAATTTCTTCGTCGAAAATCGTAGGGGGAAATTTGCTCCCCCTCCCCCCATCCATAACTCTGTCATTTGTGAACCGATTTTAAAAATTCTTTCTTGTTTGAAAGGGTTTGCTAGCAGTTTGGCCCAATAATTCTTTTTGAAAATTGTTGGGAAAAATTTGCTCCCCCCTCCGCCCGCAACCCATAACTATGTCATTTGTGAGCCTATTTTCAAAATTCTGGTTTTGTTTGAAATGCTTTGACAAAAATTGGTCCTAAATTTTTTTTTCGAAAATTGGAAGGGGAAACTTTCTCCCCCAATCCATAACGCTGTTAATTTTTAACCGATTTTCAAAATTCTTTTTTGTTTGAGAGGGTTTGCTAGCGGTTTGGCGCAATAATTATTTTCGAAAATGGAAGGAAAAATTTGCTCCCCCTCCGGCCCCCCCCCAAATCCATAGCTATGTCATTTGTGAACCGATTTTCAAAATTCTTGTGTTGTTTGCAAGGGTTCGCTAGTAGTTTGGCCCCTCAATTCTTTTCGAAAATTGGAGGGGGAAACTTACTCCCCCCTCCCCCATGCATAACTTTGTAATTGTGAACAGATTTTCAAAATTGTTTTTTATTTGAAAGGGTTTGACTACAGTTTTGTTTCATAGTTTTTTTTTAATATCAGTTGGAAAATTTGCCGTAAACCCCCTTGCAGGTTGGTACCATAATTTTTTCCCCTTCCCCCGAAATATTGATTATCGCATAGCTCCTCCATTTATGGGCCGACTTCCAAATTTCTTTTTTTGTTTGGAATGGTTTGCTTAGAACTTTTTTGGTTTGATTTTATACTTAAAGTATATATGAACATGTAAACATGTGAATTGTTTATTAATATGATTATTTCGAACGTATTTGTGTGTGAATCCAAATTGATTAATCAGCTAAGATTGGTAACGTTTAATTCAAAACGAATTAGGGATGATTAATATTCTAAGGCAAGAGGGAAAAGTTAACACCAACATAATTTTTCAACGTACACAGCAGGACTGAGTAGCACCACTTTCTTAAGCCGCTACACTTCCATCGTCAGTGCTCACTAGGGTATTAATTTAATGGGGCTTCTGCTTTAATCGGTTAATTGCACAATTACTTAATCGAGGCTTTGGCTTAATCCGTTAATAATTGGTTAATTTCGGTATTAACCGTTTAACTGATTAATAAATTTTTTCATAAATAAAGTAATTTCAACAAATAAAAATGCATAAATTACACATGTATCGAAAAACTTTTTCGTTCGCTAGAAATCAAAGTGGTTTCTTTAGTTATTTGGAACGCTGAATGCGAATCTGCATTCCATTTTTTTCCATCAGCTCTAGTTTTATATCTCGAAAACTAGAGCTGATGTAAAAAATAAAACCACTTTCACCACATATAGTAAGTAGCATAACTTCAGAAGGGGTTTCCCTATTCAGTAAAGAAAAAAACCGAAATTCGACAACAAAATAATCTTGAGGCCGTGCAAAGATTGTTTCTAAATTTACTCAGTACTTTTAGAGATATCATAAACATTTCACCTAAAATAATAAAAATTTTAGAAAAATTTTTTATTTTTTTGTTTTTAAGAATGCATAAAAAATAAAAATACAACAATAAGCTTATTTTTTGAATTGGTTGTTTGTAGCTAAATTTATTCCAAAAGAATCGAGACCTTTTTTATTGAAATTGGTGCACAACGTTGGATTTAATACATAATTCAGCGAGAGAACTGTATTGATAAAAATTCAATTTTCATACAACAGCAATTTCTGACTTTACGTTTGTGTTTGCTACTGTTGTATGGAAATTAAAATTTTATCAATTCAGTTCTGTCACTAAATTGTGAATAAAATCAGAAGTTGTACACCAATTTCAGTGAAAAAGGGCTTGAGCCCTTTGGAATATATTTAGCTACATGCTACTGTACAAAAAACTGGACCGTTGTTGTATCTTTATTTTGTTATGAAGTTTTAAAAACAGAAATGTAAAACAATTGTATAAAAAATTATTTATTTTGCTCAAACTTATGCGATATCGCCGAAATTTCTGTGCAGATTTAGAAATAATGTTTGAACAGCTTAAAGATAATTTTGTTGTCGAATTTTGAATTTTTTATCTTAAGCAAAACAAGAAATCAGAAAAATGGGAATAAAGAAAAATAAACCAATAGCAACACTGGGAAAGTGCAGTTTAATATCAACTTGAAAGTGATTTAATTTTCGTATTCAATTTTCATGAAAATTTGTATATATGCGTAAGAATTGAAATCACATTGAGCAGAGCCACGTGACAAGTGGTGATAAACAAAATACACGTGAGCACTGACGATGGAAGTATAGCGGCTTCCGAAAGTGGCGCTACTCTTTTCTGGTGTGAACTATCGTAGAGTAACAGGACGTAATACCTTAAAGACGCGGTATGTCTCATCCTGTCGTCTTAGGTTGTCCAGAAATCGGAAAATCCAACAGAGCAAATAGTACGAAGTTTATAAAAAATTAAAAAAATTTTTACACATAGATACAATTCTTTCTCGGGGGCCAAATCGTTGCTTTCGATATCGAACTGATTCGATCGAATTTTCTTAATTTGAGACTATGTCATTCGCTATCGAACAATATAAACACATTGTTTGATATCGAATGTCATAATCTAGATCGAATCAACTCGATATCGAAAGGGACGATTCGACCCCAGGATTTTTTAAATATCGTAGAAAGACAGGATGGAATACCAAAAAAACGCGATATGTCTCACCCTGTCATTAGTCTTAGTTTGTCCAGAAATCGGAAAATCCTCCAGAGAAATAGTACACACAGAAAAAAGGAATGTAATATCAACATGACTCAATTGTGATTTGAAATCATATTAAATTTACAAGAAATAATTTGTCGTTTAAGTGTGTTAGTGTTTATTTGCTTTGTTCATTGCTAGATTTCGCTGTTGTGTTTAGTTGTGTGACCTGTAGTTGTTTATTCTTACATGTGTCGGCTATATAGACTGCTGCTGGCTTAAAATTACCATTGTTTCATATTAATTTTAAATGAATAAATATTAATCTAACCTTAAATCTCCTTGATTTTAAATTTTCACTGTTAAAACAACTTTGTTATAAACGTTACATTTGATTTTAAATCAACATGACTATAACTTTAATTTCAAATAGGTTTTATGTTAAATGATTATTTAAATCATGTTGAATTGAAATTCATTCTACATACGATGGGTATTTATTTAGTGTATAGTTAAAGTAAAGTTTTGAAGTTGTTGTGGCTGCACTGGTTAGCGCGTGCATTATCATGCAAGTGGCACGAGTTAAAATCTTGGCTCGGGCTGCCAACTACAACACAAAGTTTTCCAAGGCCTATGCTAATAACCATCACGTAAGTAAAATAATTAGTAAAATAGCTACATTAAACTCATATTGTTTCAGCTTGATATAAACATAAATGAACACGATTCTTATAGCCTTATTCTATAACTCAAACGTTGGCTCTGTTAACGTTAGTAAATGAAATTTTAATATTTTCTATTCCATAAAAATTTTGTTTTGAAAAAGTTGTCATTTAACAGAAAAAATATATGTTATTGAAAAAATAATGTAAAATTGAACCAAAATCATGTTCTACAGCCAATTTTAATACGAAAAAAACTGTTAACTTCAACGATAGGTATTTTGTATGTGACAAGGAAAAATACGTATGAGCCATTTTATGTTTGGAGTACTTAAACAACTATTAAAACATATTCTTAAAATTTTTTTGCAACTTTCTTTCTCAAAAGAACCAAATTATTCGTCAACAAGTTCGAACTTTGCTGCCATCAATGTTTTTAAAGAAGATTTTTAAAGAAGATTTCGAAATTGGTATAAACATTTTTAGGACGATTTAATATGAAAAGTCACACAATATTGCTGTAACATGTTATTTTATAATCAAATAAAACTTCTATAAATCACATAAATTTAAAAATATGTAGTTTCTTCTATATTCCATCGGTTTTACAATTGTTTTGATTTCTTTTATACACAATCCAAAAGAAAAAAACTAAGAAATTAAAATTTTTTTTATTTTTATTTTAGAATGGCTCAAAAACAAGAAAATAAAATTAAATTGAAATGTATTGCCAGAATACACAATTTAGAAGCTTTAGAACAAATGTTTTTTGAAAACCTGTTGAAAAAATATGTATCTGGTAATTTTTATTTGATTTTCTGATTCACAAACCAGTCTCTTGCAGTACATAAAATGTTACTTGTCACAAGCGCTGTAGAATAACAACATTTTATGTTAACGTTTTCGTTCTGTGAAATAACATAATGAACGAAAAAATTACAGAATTGGGCTATTAGTGTTGTTTCAATATCAAATTCTCGTTGTTTCAACTTAAATTAACTTTGATTCAACACGATTCTTCGTGTTGTTGCAATATAAAAATCACGTTGTTTCAACTCGCAATAACTTTCGATTCAACATGATTTTTCGTATTATTTCAGCATTGTAGACGGCCGTAAGAAATAAAACACAAGTTCTTCGTTCGACGTTATAATTTATTCTGACTTATTCTTCAAAGCAACGTGACAACCGAAGTTGTAACTTAAAGCTATGTCTGTATGTGTATTATATAACAGGATGGATATACTATATATGAGCATGTATGTGTACACTTAAATTAGGTGAGTGTGAGGATTCTACATCGAGTAGGGCTGCCAACTAATAGGAAGCAACCACTGTGAGCACATGAATAGAAGTGAAACTACAATTCGGCCATCCTGGCCACAAGATCCCCTAATCTCGGTTCAATGCACCGGGCGACACGCTACCCCTGAACCACGGACGAATGTTGCCAACCGCGCATACACCCTTGTAATTGCTTCGGGACACTTGAAAACCCTCAATATCCTCCAACAGGTACCTATCATTACGTAAAACCTTCGACACCCTATAAGGACCTCTAAACCTCGGAATAAGCTTTCGGGATACACCAGCGTGCGCATGAAAATTCTTGACCATCACATAGTCATCAATGTAATATTTGATGGGCTCCCTTCTCCTCGCGTTGACATAGTCCCTATTATAGGTCTGCAATGCAATCTGTTTTGCCGAAGCCACTTCCCCGACCTTTGCGCGATCAACCCGTCTCTCCTCACCTAACTCTTCCACCAAAGTCTCCTTCAATGAATTCATAACACCACTCCTTTGTCCCACACCAAACAACATATTGCCTATAGTCCTATGTACGGTATTATTCGGGGAATGTTCAGCCCTATCCAATACCGTATCCCAATATATTATGCACTTCAGACAATTCCTTATGTGACACAATGCCTTATCCCTAACTTTCGGAAACCAATAACTCCATGAAATAAGTTCGGTCATTTTATCAACCCCTACGTGACCGATTTCGTCATGATATTTGTACAGAACGTGAAGTTTCATATCCTCGGGCACACAGAACAGCAAACCATCATTCGTTTTCTTGTAGACGACTCCGTTCCTCATTTCGTATATTTTATCTTGTTTCCTCTGAAGTTCATCCTTTAATTTCAGCAGTTCCTCATCCTTATTTTGGCATATAACCGGATTTTCTTCAAGTGTTGCTCGTAATTAACATAATATTCGGACGCCTACTCAACGCATCTACGTGCTGCATCCTCGAGCCCGCCCTATGTTCCAAACTATAGTCATAGTTCTCTAATTCGAGTGCTCACCTCGAGATTCTTAAGTTCAACTCCTTTTTATTCAAAGTCATAGTCAACAAGTTGCAGTCCGTAACGATCTTAAATCTCTTTCCCTGTAAATAAATCCGAAGCCTCCGTAAAGCATTAATTATCGCTTGGACTCTACCTCAGTCGTTCTCATAGAATAAAAAAACGGATGCATCTTACCGTCCTCCTTCTTTTGAAGTGAAACCGCTCCGAAGGCAATACTACTTGCATCACAATGCAACTCGGTCTCGTCCTGCGGATCATACAAAGCTAAAACCGGTGAATCCAATAATTTCCTTTTAAGCATTTAGAAAGCCTCAAGTTCGATTTTCCCAAAACTAAATTCCCTATTCTTCTTAGTCAAGTCGTATAACGGTTTAGCTATCGTCGAGAAATGCTTCACGAATCTTCTGAAATATGAATATAGTCCCAAAAAACTCTGAACAGTATGTCTATTCGTTGGTAACGGAAAATCCCTTACTGCTCTTAGACCCCTATCATCTGCTCTAATACCCTGACCATCAATCTTATATCCCAAATAAGTCACAGCTCTCAACCACAACAAGAATATCTAATTCAATAACTATATTCTCGTAAGAAACAAAACATAAACATTTTCCAAAAGTATTCAGTTTACTAAAATTAATACCAAAAAAAGGTGGGCCAACATTCTTCGCACACCCAAAATTCATTTCACCTGCAACGCGAGACCTTCTAACAAAACTCACAGGGCTTCCCGTATCTAGTAGACATTCTAAATAAAAGAAATTGTTGAAATCGTTATTAAAACTAAACTTACAATACCTTAAAATTCGTTGTTGTTCACCTTTTGAAAATTTTTCTCTTCTGGGCGCACTGCAACACGATGATCTAAGCTACCGCAACCAAAACAAGCTCCAATTTTTCTTTTAGGTTTTTCGCATTCAGATGCGTAATGTCCGAAGGAATTACAATTAAATCATCTCAGTTTCTGCTCTCCCTTTGTTTTTTTTTGATGTTGTCGGCTCCTTAAGATGGATTTTGGAGAACGCCTGCAACAGTTGCGATTTGCTCTTATAACATTGCATCATAGCGTGAGTTTTAAGGTTCTCATCAGGTATTCCTTCGATTATACAATCAATCAGTTCTTCCTCTTCCATTCCTACTTTATTTGCCAAAATATTATTCTCATTAAAGTATTCTGAGAAACTGACGTTATACTGCCATTTAAAAGCTTCAAAAATACGCCGCATTACTAACTTGCCGCAATTTGACTTAAACATGTCGACTATTTCCCCAAACAAATTTTCAATATTTTCGTGCAAGAAATTCGACTTTGAGTACAGCCACGCTTGTGCTTTATCCTTCACTTTCGCCATCAACAATGCTTTTGAAGTTTTGTCGTCGACTGCATACATTGCTGTAATATTTCTGAATTGTGATGCCCAAACTTCAGGGCACGTTACACCTTCATACTCTGACAGAAGCTCTTTAAGCAAAGCATAAGACAAAAAATTGTTGCTGTTACTTACGTTGGTATTGTTGTTGTACACGTTGTTGTTGTTAACGTTGCAGTTGTTGTCTGCGTTGTTGCTGCTACTTGCCGAGTTGTTAACCGTGCTGTTGTTATTTTCGTTCATAGCAACACTCACATTTTTTCACATGGACTATATTTTCCAAACCTTTCTTTCATTTTATAAAATCCATTTTCTTTCATTAGAAGTTCTTTTTCTTTTCTTAACAGATCCATTTCACTTTTCATTAGTGATAACTCATTCTCACTCTTTTCAATTCCTTTCATGTTCTATCATATGTGGGGCTTAAAGCACAAGGGATTCAAGACTAAAAAGAAAATTCTGAGTAATTGAACTTTAAAGTTTTTTGTTTCTATGCATTTTATACTTAACATTTTGGCTTTGCAATGCATATAGTTGATTGAGGTCATCATGCAAGTCTGAATTTTTGTAGAGTGATAGGTATTATTATTAAGTATTGATTCCTGCATCTAACTCAATTTTTTTTAGTTTTGGTACTTGAATCCCTTGTGCTCTAACCCTCTCATATGTATACTCGTATTGTCCATATTGTTCATTTCATTTTCATCACTTATTTGTTTGTCTCCGTGCATTTGATCATTTATCATTTGTTCGCTAGCATACTCGACACTAAGGGATGATAAAGTTGGTACAATTGTACTATTTTTGGTACTATTGAAACCAAAAAGAACGATGGTACCCCGTGACTCGTTTGGTACTATTTGCAAAATTTCTCAATTTGTTGGGTGGTATCCATTGATTATACAATAATAATTTATCTCTACTTTGGCCATTAACTTAATTCTCTCTTGAGTCTACTTAGGTCTTGAGAGAGCATCTTATAATATTTGCTTATTAGTTTTCAAGGTCAAATATCAACAGCGATGCTGATGGAGTAGCTTAATGTCAAACTCCATATTCTATAAAAAAATCATTGGTTTTCTTGAATAAAGGCGTATGTCTTAAAACTGATTTTTTCAGTAGAGAAAATCAAAATATTTCTGAAATTGTGTCCACCTTATGAATATCGTCAACTTTTTTAAACATATTTAAATCGGCATATTTATCTTAACTCACTTATAATTTTTTGCTCAAAAACTCTGTAAGCCACATTAACTTTTACTGCTTCTTTTTTTATCGACGGATTTTGATGAAGTCGACATTTTTATGGCAGTTCTGTTAAATCAATAGTTAATAAAGCAGTCTTCCCAAGATACCATGAATTTATACCAGAAACTTCCACGGTATAATTTGTTTAAGTTTATTTTTGGTTTACGCACTTTTAAAAAAGTGTTTGAAGGTTTTAGAAGATATTATTATTGTTATGAAAGTAACTATTTTTTTGTAATGTGACAACTTTTCTGAATAAACATTAGGCCTGTAATGGGGCAACGCAAGATTTGTTAAAATTTGAAACAATGAAAGAAAAAAATTTGTTGTGTCTTTTGATGTACAACAAACATTTCCAATACCAAAACTGGTCCTGCGTTTTACTGCAGAAAATTTGGCTTTACAATTTAGGAATACATGATTGTTCAGGTGGCCAGAGTCATATTCCAGCAAAGTCTTTGCTTACTGGTAGTAGGCAAAAAAGCATATGAGGATTTAAGTCGTAACTCCTTACAATTTGACTCGATAACTACTTATTTTTGTTTGAGAAGTCCGAAAAATAAGGGGTACCCCTTACAAATGTATTTACATTGTCACAGCAACTAAATAGTTATTATTTTGCTTACTTGAAGCTAGAATATAAGTAGTCAAATAAACAAATTAATATTAAAAAATAAGTTAACGCATTATGTTTTATTTCAATTTTTTCAATTTTATTTTATTTATTTATTTATCTAAATGATATTATAAATGATAAATATAAGGCTAATATGTATACATAAGTATATAGCACTAGCTACTTGGGCTATCGGTACGGTGACCATAAATTCCATGGAAATATAGTGTACAAATTTTACATAACAAAACTAATTGATTATTAGGCTAAGGTTCGTAACGTTATATTCAGAAAGAATTCGGCATGATTATAATTCCAAGGAGCAAGTAAAAATTAGCATCAACTTAATTTTTCAACGTACACAGCAGAACAGAATAGCGCCACTTTCGGAAGCCGCTACACTTCCATCGTCAGTGCTTACGTGTATTTTGCTTATCACCACTTGCAGGGTGCCTCTGTTGAATGTAATAATATCAAACGCATGGGTTTCCAGCTAGAGTTTGTATGTAATTTAAGCTGATTTAAAATTTGTTTGCTATATATGTTGGCAATAATGAAAAAAAAAATGAGCAAAAGTGAACATTTGTAAGAAAAAATAATGTACATAAGGGGCATGTATTAAAAAAAGTACAAATAGCTTACACAAAAAATAAAGTGTACTGTTCACTATAATAGTGTACGGTTGGTCACCGTAGCTATCGGCTATACAATTCAATTTTATTTTATTTATTTTTTGACCCAGCTGGGATACGAACCTGTGCTCGTTCTGATATGAAGACAAGAACTTTACCCACTCAGCTATTGTTGACTTATAAGTTTAAGCGACAAAAATTAGTTTTCATATACAAACACATGTATTTTATTAATACGTATCAACAAATTGTAACTACTTTCAGATAATGATAAAAATACGTACTAATTTTATTAAAAACTAAGCAGTAGTTCTTTACTTGTTTATTACTTTATAACAAATTAATAAAGTACTACCGATTACAAAAATGACAAGTTTTTTCTGGGATGTTCATTTAGGAGGAGAATACATATAGCTAAACTAGGTACCGATGAAGTTTCCTCAGTGCTACTAAAATATCTTGATAACAAAAATTATGACGCCAAAATAAAAATCGGATGTTAATGGTGGCTATTCTGAAATACGCGTCGACTTAGTGAAAGTTACATGTAAAACAAAAACAAAATAGCACAAATGTAAAAAAATTGTTTTTGTTTATCATACAAAACTTACCGTTTTTAAAAGAGAGAGCAACGCGTTTAAATTCTCACGTTTATTTCATTATTATATATTGTATTTTTGTGGCTTATAGAGTTATTGCACTAAGCGTCTATATATAAAATTTATAAAATAAAAATCTATTTGTTTTCATTTCATTCTGATCATGAGGATCAGAACAATTAAATAAAAAAATCATACAAACATACAAAATAAATCGTAAAAAATAAAAATTATTATAAGAATTCGCACTTACGGAATCTGTTGGGAGATTGCGATGACGAAGTTATTGGTGAACCCCCCGATGAGCCTGAACTATTAATTTGGGAAGAGTTTCCTTTGCCTTTCATTGTAGTAGAGAATACTGAAAAAAAGGAAAAAATAAATTGCTAATTTAAAATATCTTATGTATAATTTTGAATAACTTAAAGGTAGAGTTTGCCAAACTGGAACGGAGTGGTTGAACGATACCCAGTAAAAAAGTTCATGTTTTTTGAAGCACTAAGGCAATAAAGCGCATAAAAGTAGAGCTTATTGCAGAGCAGTGTATGCATATGAAAGAAACTATACAAAAAAGCAGATTTTTCACTGATGATACAATGCAGGTTTTTGAGCGAGAAAGTTCCATATACTTACAGTTTTAGTGCTGAAAATGGTGATGATTTTCAGCGCCTCAAAAAGCGTTTTGTGTATCAAAAATGTAGAACTCGCAACCGGGAACTCGCCATACAAAAATCAGCAGCGATATCAGCAGGTTTGTAAGCACTACTTTTATTCTCTCATAGTAAAAACCTGCTTTATTTGAAGCAAGTTTTTTACTGGGTATCGTTATGTGTAAAGCAGTTACACAATTATAGTCTACTTAACAGGAATTTACTAGCATGTTAAAATAATACGGCTACTCGTTTAACTTGACATATGCCTCTTTACCTTTTAAACTTTAACGTCCGTATTTATGAAAATATTTTATTTTTATTTTATGTCTATTATTCTTATTTGACAACTTTCTATACAATAGTAGTCACATAAACCTTTAATAAACACAATACATATATTTTTTATAAATAAGGCAGTAAAGTAAGTGTATGAAACGCTTTTATACAAGGCTCTAAAAATTTTATGTAACAATTTTGGCTATTTAATTGCCCATCAATTTAATTCACTATAAATTAAAAAAATTAAAATGAGTTCATTTTGTCCAAAATATTAAACTCGTACAAAACTGCTTTTGTCGCGAAAAATGGTGAAAAATCGCGAAAAATTTCAAAATTAAAAACAAGCTCTAAGGTTGGTTACAAACCGTTAAGCCCGTAACAAATGGCAAAATCTTGCTAAAATCGCGTAAATGGCGAAAATTGAAAAAAAACTTGCTAACATCGTAAAGATATCTTAGTCCAACATTACTAACACGGCTTAAACTGTTTAAAGCTCATAAATTTGAGGGTTGTGTTAGCTGAGTAGTTAGCGCATGAAGGCACTGATTACTTTGGCAGTACCGGCAGCGATTAATACTAACATATCCTAATGCACTTGACAGCACCCTCCTTCGTCGGTATTGTAGCAGAAACGTCGGTGAAGTAAAAGGACTAATAACTACATAGTTTAAACAACTCAATGCCTCTACTTGACACCATAGGGCCTTACAACACTGCTATACAAAAAACGCGCAATAGCAGAGTTGTAAATTAATTAAGCTGTCTATCTCTCTCCCACTTCACCACTTGTTCTCTCTACACTATCCCTTTCCCAAAGAATGCAACACACTAATTAATTGCCTGATTGTGTTACTTCTCTTTAAAAAAGCGCCTTTATCGCGAAACCCCGAAAATATTCGCGAAAAATTTCAATATTGCCAAACAGCTTTAAAATGGATTAAAAACTATTACAATTGTAAGGAATGCCGAAAATTTGGAAAAAATTGCGAATATACGCAAAAAGTAACTAATATCAGAAAGTAAGCAACGTCTAATATAGCTAAGAGATCTTTTGAGTTATAAAAAATGGAAAAACTAAAAAAATTAAATTTTTCGCGAAAATAGCGGAAAATCGCGAAAAATTGCCTAAATGTGATTATAAATCGCTTAAGCCAGTGGGAATGACAAAAACTCAAAAAATAAATCAAGGATTGCTAAAGTTACTACTTCAAAAGGGTGCCCCTAATATTTCCTTACATTTCTACGTAACATAGTGTTATCAATGTGATGATTATAAAAATCACCTAAATTGAAAATAGTATACAAAATATAAAATTAATTAAAAAAAACAGAAATCTTCGTTTGTTATATGGATATAAAAAAATCTTAACAACCGAAGTATTATTTCATAATTGGCCACAAATACATTAAAAGGAAACACTTCTTGTTCAATTCACAAACCTATCGCAAAAATGTTGCAAACTAGCAAAAAGTCGTAATGTTGGAAAGAAGTCCTAAAATTAACTAAAACCCGCTAAAACTTTAAGGAATATTTAGAACTCGGGAAAATTCGCAGAAAAATGCTAAAAGTTGAAAGATTACAAAGCGTAATATTGATTAAAATCACTCAAAATGTAAGATAGCCAGAGACTTTGTGAAAATAGGATATATTTGGGGAAATTCGCAAATTAAAAAAAAACATAAGAAACACGAATATTCTTAACAACTTGCTAACAGCGGCTGATAGCAAAGTCTAACAGCATGCTTACCGAACCCAATATGACTATAATATGCGTAAGAATATTAACGTAAATCATGTTTGCGGTTGTATATCGGAAATGTCATCGCACATTTGTAAAAAAACGTAACACCTGTCATTTTTTTCTGTATATAGATGACGAAGTGTGACATCACCGACGTCAAAACAGCCAATTAAAAAATTGCAGTCGTCTTAACAATTAATTGTTAAAATAACTTCACATTAACACCAAAAACTGGAACTCTACCATTACATGAATTAAAAAACTTTATTTTATTCATTCGTGTTGTTGAGTCATTTAGCATATAATTGTCGTATATGCAAAACGAAAATCTTTAGCTAAATTCTCTTTCTTTTGTTTACAAGCAGCAGCTGTTAAAGCTCCCTTCAGACTATAAGATTTAGTACTAGTACTTGTCAAAAACTCAAATATTAAGTAAACATCCAACAGTGTGAAAACAAACCGTTACGATCTGTCAAATAATATGTAAAGAAATTTGACAGTACATATTATGATATTCGTAATTTTTAAGAAATTTTCTAAGCAATCACATTATTCATTTTATCAGGGTTGTGTTTTGCACAAACAGACATGGGAATAACAAATATTTGGAACGATATTCCGTCATCCCACGTCAAATTTGGTTTGTAAACAGACCGGTTTCGGCTATGTGCCATCTTCAATGTTCTATTGAATATTCAATAGAACACTGAAAATGGCACATAGCCGAAACCGGTCTGTTTACAAACCAAATTTGACGTGGGATGACGGAAAATCATTCCAAATTAAAAAAAACCCCCCGTCGGAAGAAAAACACAACACTCAATAACAAAAACAGTTGTGTATTTGCTTGCCGGCATAAATAAGGAAATAAGAAGAACGGAAAGATTTGCATTATTGCAAATTATTTATGTTACGTTTTATTTAGAATGTGATAGTATAGAAATAAAATGTAATGAGAAGATTTTCTTTAAGATTTTTTGAGTCAGACTGATTTTGATTTGATTTTCGTCTTACAAAATCTAATAAAACTCTTAAAGCTTGTATTACAATGTGAAAGGGCCTTACATAGCGTCTTGACGAGCAAATTATTTGTTATAATAATTGTTAGCACAAGATTTTGGCACGTCTGGACCGCTGTTGTTACTGTTTTGTCATTGCTATGACATCGTTGTTAAAACCATTGTTATAACAACGATGTCTTAACAACAAGCATTGTTTTCAATACGAAAAAAAGAGACCGGAAACAAAAAAAAAATTTGCTATCTCTGCCGCACCACCTTAAAATAATATGACTAGGCCTAACAAAAACATTGTACGTACTCTCCACAACAAAGACTTTAACAAATATTTGTTAACAGCTCTGCCGACGGTTTGTTCATTGTTATAACAAAATATTTGCTGGTCAAGACGTAGTGTTAAGTAGTGTGAACCATTAAAAGGGTTACCGTTATTTGACGATTCCTATTCTAAACGTACATTTTTGTGTTTTTTTAAGTAACTAATATATATGCATATGAAAAGAGAAGATTTTCATAGGATATTTATTTTTGCCTCATTCAATGGTCACTGAAATAAAATTATATTTTTCTATTTTTGAAAATTTTTGTGTTTTGAACGTTACATTTCCTTTCGCGGTTGTTCCAGCAATGATTTTTGCGAAAAAAATTCAGCACAAATAATTCTGGAAAAAAACCGACTTGAATACAAAGAGCGAAACTTTTCATGCCCTTTCATATAACAAATTTTGAAAATCGGTATACAAATGAGAAGTTGTGCGATAATAAATATTTCGGGTGAAAGCGGGGAAGATTCGCCCCACCGGTTTTCGTAGAAAAATTATGCTACCAAACGTTTTTGGAAACCGGTTCATAAATGGAGGAGTTTACGATAATCAATATTTCGAGGGAGCAAATTTCCCCACCGACATAAACATTTTATGGGACCAAACTGCAATCAAAGCCATTCAAACAAAAGAATAATTTTTAAAATCGGTCCATAAATGAAGGAGTCATGCGATAATCAAATTGCACCACCGATTTTCGAAAAAAATATGGAACAAAGCTGCAAATACTTTCAAACAAAAAATCAATTTCTAAATCGATTCACAACTGATAATTATGCGTCGGGGGTAGCAAAGTTCCCTACCGATTTAAAAAAAATTATGCGGCCAAACTGCAGCAAACCTTTTCAAACAAAGAAACAATTTTGAAACTCGATCCACAAATGACAGAGTTATGCGTAAGAGAGGGGGGGGGGGGAATTCCCCCACCGATTTTCGAAAAAAAAATTATGGGACGAAATAGCAGGCAACCCTTTTCATGCAAAAAAAAGAATTTTGAAAATCAGTTCACAAATGAGAGTTATGCATAAGGGCAGAAAATTTTACCTTCCGATTTTCGAAAAATATATGGGTCCTAACTTCAGGCAAACCCTTTCAAACAAAAAATAATTTTGAAAATTGGTTCACAAATGACAGAGTCATACGTGTAAAAACATAAAAAAGATAATAAATAAATAAATTGATAACCTTCTCCTTTTTTGAAGTCGGACATCTGCTCTTTAAAAACAAAAAATTATAATAATCGCAGGACGAAATTAAAATTTTCAATTTTAACTTGGGTTCAAATGAAGAAATAAAAAGTTTGCATGCTTTAAAATAACTCTTTACAAACGTTTATAGATAAGCAAAAAGTAGGCTAACTCTTCTTTTAAATAAGTCATATTTTAATAAAATTAACCAACAATGTCAAGAGTTATGTCAATTTCAAATAATTTTTTTGTAGGTATGAGCCACCAGCGGTGGTTATGGGAGATACGGAGGTCATTTAACCTAGAGTAGAATATGCAGTAATGACGCGGTCATACTCTGATTTAATTTGGGAATTTTTAAAGAAGCCTCCATTCATTTCGTAAAAATTGTGATAGTGCAATACTTCGAGAATGGCTAACATTAAGGGTTTTCGGGAATTCGCGTTTGAAGGGCAGTGCTACAACGAAACGTCCATCATTGTTCCTAAAGGTTGTGTATTGAAATAATTCTTCGCAATACGAATCTTCAGGAGAGCGTTTGGACGGCCACGGTATATCCTCAAGTTCCCAGAAACGTTGGAGCTGATCCCGCAGAGCAAGTTCATTAAAGAAAGATGAGATCGAGGGGTTGGTGGAGTTAGTTTTTACACGACCGGTGAGAATCCAGCCAAAAACACTCCTTTGGGCGACGAAAGATTCTGTGCTGTTCCATTGTAAGCCGTCCTGAATTATTTTGGGATAAATATCGCCACCGAGCAATAGATCGATCTCGGAGCCATCCGGCAAGCTATGTGTCAGCCAGTTGAAGGTGTGCAAATTCATTCATTTTGAGGTACGCTTTAGGGTAGTAAGGGAGTTGATTAGTGAGTTTTTTAGCGAAATAGGCAGTCGCGTTCATTTCAAACGGAGGTTCGATTGGAGCGCCGAGTCTGAGGCGGCACATCTGAGTTGACGTAGCCGTGATGGAGTCATTTAGACTTTGACCTGAGAGGAGTGGGTTCGAATATTCAACTTGAGTTGCAACCTTTTTGATACAAAGGTGGCTTCCGACGCGGAATCAATGATCGCGCGAACAGTGCATTTGACATCATCCAGATAGATATCAACGAGGGCAGTGCCAAGGATAACAGAAAAGTGAGGATTGTAGTTGAGTCGAAAATGAGTGTAAATTTTTATCTGCAGCTTCCCTTGATGTAGATGGAAGGGTCGCTAGCGTGTGAGGGGTATCGGATACTTCAGAAAGTGTATTAACAGAGGCGGCTGGAGCATGGTTGTGCACTCCTGGAAGATTTTGAGTTGATAAATTAAAGTTAGAGCGGTGGAGTAAAGAGTGACGCTTCTGTTTGCAGATATTACAAACAAAACGACTTTTGCACTTCTTGTAATCATGAGAAATTCCAAGACAATTGGTACATCTTTGTTGTTTAACAGTGTTGTCGCGTTCGTCGTACTGACATTTTGATGAATGATGGGCAAAGTCGGAGAGGATGTATTTGACAGCAGAGAGAACATCCTCCTAATGTGTCAGTAGACATAGTATTGTTATAGCTATGAATCCTTTTGTCTTAAGGGGGTTCGACTGCTTGGGGCTGTTGGCCTTGTGAGTGAAGGAGGAATGTCCCGTAGAAAAGGTGGATTGAATATCCGCAACAGAATCCATGGTTTTAAACCTCGATGTTAACAACGCATCCATGGCTTTCCAGGTAGACAAATCGGAGCTATGGGGTAAAGAATGCTCCCACAGGCTAAGTGTGACAGCGTGCAAGCAGATTGAGCAGAGATACACAAAAATGGTATCCCAAGTCGATGTATTGATTTTGAGCAGAGCCAAATTCGCCACACAGTCATTGATAGTGCGCCGCAGACGTCGGATATTTGGTCCAGTTTCCTTGGCAAGTGGCGCTATGTTAGAGAACCTTGAGTTGAGAATTTATCAGAACTCTTTTGTTTTCGTAACGGGTTACAAGATTACTCCAAGCCATGTCGAAGCCATCATTAGTAGTCGGGCAGGTTTTTAGTAGTTCACGGACCTCTCCTTGCGTCTTCTTGAGTAAATGACACATCTTCTCAACGTATGAATGACGGGGATTGTTGCGGTATAGGGCCGTGAACATATCACAGAAAGTAGGCCAAGATTTATAGTTTCCATGAAAAATCTCGGTATCTTACGGGGGTAGAGAGATTGAAGGCGTATGGGCGACCGGGGGCTTAGAACGGCTTGTGTTTGCTTCAGCGCGAAGGTTGCCAATGAGTTCATCGATGCGGGACAATATATTACTATGGACCTCGAAGGAGGCGAAAAAACAAGCTTTCACAGTTTTAGCGTTGATTTCCGTTCCTAGTTCATCGAATTATTCCATAAGTTTTCGTAACTTGACCTAAAGGTGGACCATAACAGCATAAACTCACTCTTTTGAATTTCTAAGGTATGAATTGTGTGTTCAGATTCATCACGTCCTTCGAAATAGATTTGGAAGTCAACCAGACGGTCAGAAGCTCAAATTAAAGCCTTTAACAGTGCCATTTTATTTAGTAGGATATATGGCGTAACGGGTTGACGCTATGAGCAACGACCAGTTTTCGAAACGAAAAAGGTAAGTTTAATGAAATTCGAAGATGACCCTCGCAGAGGTAGAAGTCAAAAAAAATTTTGCCAAGCTAACAGGTTACCTAGAAATGAGATGGTATTGTACCTATCAAGAACTTGGTCCTTATTTTGATCTCAGTACTTTTTACGGCCGAAATTTTTGGATAGGAACTTGGCCTTATTTTCACATTTATGTTTTTTGCGGATCTCACGTATTTTTTCTAAGTTATTTTTGTATAAATATTTATATTTGTATGTATATATAAATTTTTTTAATATAAAATCTACAGACGGTTAGGTTATTTAATATGATAAAAACAATTTTTTTTTTTCGTTAATTGCTCACCAACCTGTATACCAAATTTCAGCTTTCTAGCTACAATGCAAGTGCCCCATACAAATAGCGGCCACCCTGTCTCTTTCCGGTGAAAAGTCCCAATTTTCAGATTTTTCTGATTAATTGTTCGCCAAGACCTACCTGCATACCAAATTTCAGCTTTCTAGCTATACTGGAAGTGCTCCATACAAAAAGCGGGCACCCTAGTCCCTCCCGTGTGAAAAGTGTCCATTTTGAGATTGTTCTAGTTAATTTCTCACCAGGACCTACCTGCATACTAAATTTCAGCTTTCTAGCTATACTGGTAGTGCCCCATACGAAGAAGGGGAACCCTACTCTCCCCTATACGAAAAGTGCCACTTTTCAAGTTTTTTTGGTAATTGCTCATCAGGGCTTACCTGTATACCAAATTTTAGCTTTCTAGATATAGTGGAAATGCCGCATAAAAGAAGCGGGAACCTTAGTTCTTTCCGGGTGAAAAGTCCCCCTTTTCGGATTTTTCTGGTTAATTGCTCGCCAAGGACTACCTGCATAACAAATTCCAGCTCTCTAGCTATAGCGGAAGTGCCCAATAATATTGATGAGTCAGTGAATATGTACTAAAATATGCACTTTTTACACCTTAATATCTCGGGAACCTTTTACGGTAGAACTTTGAAATTTCACCTATGAGGTTACCTATGTAGGCAGACCTAATGTTTTAAGTTTCATTATTTTACGATAAAGTAGAGCGAGGTTATGAGGGGGTTAAAAACAGCTCGAATGCTTTCGTGTAATATTACACACTGTGTGGCTGGAACTTGGCCTGGCGCACTACCGTGCGCCTAGCTAAATAATATTTCTAGGAAATATATAAAGGAAAAAGTTTACCGAAACTTTTAAAAGCGAAACCTCGTAGAAGCGACAATACATGGCAAATGCAATTAGTATTTCTCGGAGAGAAATTAAATAATAAAATAAGAAATGTATTTTTCAAGGAGAAAATGTAAAGAAAAGTTTAAAGAAACCATTAGATTGCGCCTCTTAGAAGAGACAATATATGGTAAATGCAAATAGTATTTTTTGGAGAGAAATTAAGAATAATAATATAAATGTATTTCTCAAAGAGAAAATATAAAGGGAATATTTTAAAGAAACTTTTAGATTGGGCCTCGTAGAAGGGACAATATGTGGTAAATGTAAATACTATTTCTCGGAGAGAAATTAAAAAAATTTAAGTATATGCATTTTTCAAAGAGAAAATATAAAGGAAAAAGTTCTAAGAAACTTTAGATTGAACCTCGTAGAAGCGGCAATAGTAAATATGAATAATATTTCTCAAAGAGAAATAAAGGAAACGTTTCAAAAAAAATTTTAAATTGCGCCTCGGAGAAGCGGCAATATTATATATGAGTAATATGTCTCGAAGAGGAATAAAATAGGAAAAGTTCAAAAAACTTAAATTGCACATCGGAGAAGCGGCAATATTAAAGGCCTCGTTACTCTTACGTAAATGTATACGTCACGAATCAGCTGATCCGTTTCCCTTATGAAACTTATGTATGTGCAAATAGGTACACTTTCGTAAACGTGTCGTTGCGTTGCGGATGAACCTGATAAAATTTGATTTTCTATCCGTTTTTACGTATCAGCTGTGCTTTGTTTATATTTTCGCTCATAAAAAATGTTGCCAATAAAAGTCTTAAATCTGTATTTTGTGCTTATGTTTCGAAATTATAAATTAGGGCAAAATTATTAATGTTTAATGTAACGAATCAAGTGGCTACGAAAAAATTAATTATCATAATCATCTTTAAATGATTAACGTAAGAATTATAGTACTTTCAAAAATATTTACACTTATATTAAAAACTAGCTATATCCGGCGTGCTACCCCATTGTTGTGCATATATAGAAAAATTAATTAACTCGTTTACAAATAACCACAAAATTGGTTAGTTTTTTGGCGATCTTTTTAGTTTTAGCGAATTTTTGCATTTTAGCGATTTTTTCATTTTGGCGATTTTTCGTTTTGACCTTTTTAATTCTTGAATTTTTTAGTTTAGTTTTTTTAAATTTCAAGAGTTTGCCTCTTACGGTTTCCAAGATACAGCAAACTGTTTAAGCTACATAGTCAAAATTACATTAACTTTCAGAACACCCTTTAATTTTTGTTGTGTTAAATATTCTTCAGACTAAATAATTAACACTAACTTTGAAAATTTCGAGAGTCTATATAAAAGTGTCTGTATATTACATTAGTATTTCAACATGTTTCGTTGCTCGTTTTAGAACACCCTTTAATCTTTAGCCCGTAGTTCTTACGGTTCTCGAGAATACAGCCTGTGACAGACAGCAAGACAGATGGACAGCATATCGAAAACAATAAGATTAATTTAAACTTTTGGTGTACAGAGCCCTAAAGAGAACCTTTTCCAAAAAGTAACTTTTCAAAAAGTAGCCATTTTCAAAAGAGTACCATTTTCAAAAAGTACTCTTTCCAAAAAACATTTTTCAAAAACTACAATTTCTTAAAACTATATTTTCAAAAAAGTAGATTTTCGAAAAAGTACCTTTACTTTGAAATGTAAACAGTTAACAAAAAAGTATCAAAATTATATTTTTACCCTTTTTCGGCCCCTAAATGTACAAATTTCAAAAAATGTACGAAACATTTATCCAGTCATTTTTCTATCTTATTATGACGCTTTTGGAATTTTATGTCTACCTTACTTAGATTCGAAGATATAAGAACGCCGAGTTGACCCCTTTTAATACCGTTTGAATTTAAGTTTTCAAAAATTCGTTCTTAGAGAATATATACAAACATATGCATTCAGTATGTGTATCAATGTGCATAAAAAAGAGTTGTATGGAAAAAAGTACCTAAAAGGCACTAAAAGGCTACCAATTTTACCCATTATATATTCAAATTTGAAAATATACAAAACTGTTTTTGAGGGATTTTTAAGGAGAGCAGAATGAATTTCAAGTTTAGTTTCTAACTTTATTACTTTAGGAGATAAACTGTTAACAAAATAAGTACCTAAATTATATTTTTACCCTTTTTCGGCCCGTAAATGTACAGATTTTAAAAAAGTTTCAGACACCTGTCCGCTCATTTTTCTGTCGTATTATGATGCTTTTAGAATCTTATGTCTGTCTACCTTACTTAGATTCGAAGATATAAGGTTACCGATTTTACCCCTTTTTACCCCTATTAATCCCCTTAGAATTAAAATTTTCAAAAATCCTTTCTTAGTGAAAATATACAAACACATTCATTAACTATGTATATCAATTTGCATAAAAAATAGTTGTATGGAAAAAATACCAAAAAGAGCCACCAATTTTACCCTTTATATATTCGAACTACAAAAAAATACTAAAACATGTTTGAGGGCTTCGTACGGATAGAAGAATGCATTTTAAATTTAATTTCTATCTTAATTACTTTAGGAGATAAACGGTTAACAAAAAAAGTACCAAAATTATATTTTTACCCTTTTTCGGCCCCTAAATGTAAAAATTTCAAAAAAGTACCAAACACCCGTCCGCTTTTTTTTTAAACTTATTATGCTGTTTTTGGAATTTTATGCCTACCTTAGTTAGATCCGTAGATATAAGGTTATCGAATTTACCCGTTCTTAACCCCTTAGCGTTTGAATTTCCCAAAACCCCGTCTTAGTGGATCTATACATCCTGCGGGGAGCCCATATACGAAATTTCAACTTTCTATCTTTAGTGGTTTGGGATGGACGATGATGAATCAGTCAGTCAGTCAGTCACTCAATAACGTTACTCTTTTATTAATATAAATTAATATAGTTTTAAATTTTTGGAGGAAATGAACATATCGTCACCTTAAATGCAAACGGACGTAAAAATTTAAATATGATTGAAATTGAGTTTTTGATTGCTTATGGTCCCTTTCTATTAAATTATATGTTCGAGCCAAATTTTCGATTCCTACGATCAAAAATTGCGACTTTATTAAAGAAATTTAAGCGGATGTAACTACATGTACACGTATTTTTTTAATGCAAAAAAGCGCATGAAAAAGCATATAAACATATGCATTTTGTGAGCTTTCTTGTTCTTTGTGTTTTTTCTTTTCATTTACAAAATTCTAATGAGCTTAAAATTTTAGTTTTTTGCTCCTTCTGTAACAAAAATTAAAGTGTAGTTACGTTTGTTTGCGTTTGAGGTGACGATATATAGACGAGTACTTTCTACTTAAATACAAGAATTGATTTACAAATCCTGCATGTAAAAGAAATAAACCCAACTTTTTAAAACTTTGTATAACATGGATGGTGGTCTTTCATAGTAAGGAATCATGAAAATTTGACATTCAAAATTTTATTTATAAAATCCGTTAACCCGATGCCACCCAAATACACTTTTCGTAGATTTTATTGTGACATTTAAACAACAGCCAAATGTTATGTCCTAACAGAAATTAATCATTGTTAAATTTTTATTATTGTGAACTAATCTCATATATGTACATTACTCCTCTCAATTAAATCATTCAACAACAATAGCAACAAATCTGTGGCAAAAAAGGATTAGTGCTTAAGTCGGCATAAGCTCATTTTCAGCTAATTATCTTTATGAAAAAAAATACTAATACTAAAAATTATGCTAACGAATATGCTAAAAAATATGTGGTAAAACAAAGGCAAAACAACATTTTAATTATGTAATTGCAAAAATGAATTGATTAAAACCGAGTAAAAACTAAAAGCGCATTTTAAAGCGCTTTAAAACAATGTGTGACAACACTGTTTGCAAACGTTTACGTATATTAAGTAACTAATAAAATGTAGAGTCCGCAAGGTTTATGTATCCGCAACATTTACGTATGAGTAATGGAGCCTTAAGTATGAAATACAGGGATGCAAAATGTTATTTTAATATTGTACTAATTTTCTAGAAAAATTTTACTTTTTTTAGTCCGATTGTACTAAATTCTTGTTCTTTTATTTTAAAATATTTTTTACTCAAAATTACATGTAGATGTATGTAAAAACTTAGCAATTGACAAAAAGGCACATTCAAGTAAATTTGCACTAGTCATACATGATGATCCGGATGAAAAGGGTTAGCTAAATTTCTCAAAACGAAATAAAATTTGGAAGCAATACCGTTTTTCGTTTAGTTTACGAGTGAAAACTGAAGTAAAGCATAAAATCTTTTGTATAAAAATAGCATTTCGGAAAGGAGATCCTAACTTCCCCAATGCATTCCATATGAGGGAAGGTAAGGCTCCTTTCTCCCTAAATGTAGAGTTTGAAAAAAATCTTTTTTTAAGTAATTTTGTCGGTCAATTTAGGGGCAATTCTACTTGTGAATTGGGGAACATGCCTAAACAGTGTTACCAACCATAATCTCAAAAACGTCAAAATTTACTCAAGCAGCTGTTTTGGTTGTACAGAAAGCTCCTGTTGGGAAGATAAGGCCTCTCTTCATCAGGATCATCACATATGTATGTAAATAAACTTAACAATTAATATAAATGTTTAATTTTAAAATTCAGACAAAAGACTATAAGTTGTTGAGATCTGAATATAAAAGAGTTATTTATAATATACTTCTTGCTAACAAACTCTTACGCAATTCTAAATTGTAGCATCATGAATTAGATGACTTTAGAAAATCATTTGTTTAGATTAGATTGGAGACATTCGAATAAATATCTCTTTAGTTTTCAATATGTTTTGATATCTTTTCCATATTTGCAGATGAATGTGGAATGCATAATACTCCCCTGGCAATTCTGTAAATATCAGTTACATATTTAATTCATCTTTCATTTATACCTTCAACCAAAAGGTACATATGCTGTCGTTTCTTAAAGACAAAAAATCGTTCCATATTCAAACAAACCCCGTCACTCCAAATTTTTTAAATAGTGCTAAATTAGTCATTGGGGTGCTATTGTACTTTTGACTTTCAAATAGTGCTAAAAAAAAGTACATTTGTACCAACTTTTGCATCCCTGATGAAATAATATTTCTCGAAGAGCAATGAAAGAGAAACGTTTGAAGACACCTTTAAATTGCGCCTCGGAGAAGCGGCAATGTTAAATGTGAAATAATATTTCTCGAAGAGAAAGGGGAAAGTTTAAAGAAACTTTTAATTGTGGCTCGGAGAAGCGGCAGTATTAAAATATGAAAATATAGTTCTTTTCCATTTTTGGCGATTTATTTCGATTTTTGGCGATCATTTTAGTTTTGGTGATTTTTGCGTTTTAGCATTTTTTTGTTTTAGTGCTTTTTTTTGTTTTGGTGTTTTTTTCGTTTTGGTGATTTTTCCATTTTTGGCGATTTATTTAGTTTTTCGGCGATAATTTTAGTTTTGGTGATTTTTTTGCGTTTTAGCGATTTTTTGTTTTGGCGATTTTCTGTCGCTTTTTTCTTTTTGGTGCTTTTTCTATTTTTGGCGATTTATTTCGTTTTTTTGCGATATATTTAGCTTTGGCGATTTTTACAAGTTTTGGTGTTTTTTTCCCATTTTTGGCGATTTATTGTGTATTTTGGCGATCATTATAGTTTTAGTAATTTTTGCGCTTTACCGTTTTTTTTTTGTTGCTTTTTTGGTGCTTTTTTTGGTTTTGGCGCCTTTTTCGTTTTGATGATTTTTTTCCATTTTTGGCGATTTATTTCGTTTTTCGGCGATAATTTTAGTTTTGGTGATTTTTTAAACTATTGATGCTTTTTTCTTTTTTGGTTTTTTTGTTTTTGGCGATTATTTTAGTTTTGGTGATTTTTTGCGTTTTGGTGCTTTTTTTTGTTTTGGCGCTTTTTTTCGTTTTGACGACTTTTTTCGGTTTTTTGCGTTATTTTTTTAGTTTTTAGTTTTGGTAATTTTTTGTGTTTTAGCGGTTTTTGTTTAATTTTGTTGCTTTCATCCTTTAAGCCATCGTGCTCTCAATAAAAACGAGATTACCCACACCAGAAAAAGCCATACATCCCCATACCATCACGTGGCCTCCTCCATGGTTTACAGTTGGGGTCAAATTCTTTGGATTCATTTCAGTATTTTCAGTATCTTCCATCTGAACCAAAAACATTGAATTTACTTTCATCACTGAAAATAACGCGGTCCCAAAACGAAAAATCTTTATCAATATGTTCAATAGCGTAATCCAGTCTCTTTTGCATATTAACTTTTTGAACATATGGTTTCTTAGGGCTAACCCGGCCATTATACCCATTACGTTTAAGTACGTTTCTTACAGTTTGGGGGTCTACAGTTATTCCATCGCTAGTTCTTAAGTTTCCTGCAGTAACACACGCACTTATTTTGGGATTATTATTCACCGTTCGTATAATTCTTCGCTCCAAATGATGGTCTATTTTTCTTGGGCGGCCAGATCTTGGTTTGTTTGCTATTGTTCCAGTTTTTTTTAAATTGTTGGATAACACACTGAATTGAGGAACAGGTCTTTCAACAATTTCACTTATTTCGGACAGACTTTTTCCATTATTTTTATGATCAATAATAAGTTTTTTAATATCGATAGAAATTTGCTTATTTTTGCACTCCATAATTAATTTTTTTTTTAAATCCCATTTTTTTGGAGTAAACACTACTATATTTGGTAAACTAAATTTTTAAGTGTTGTGTTTTTCTTCCGACGGAGTTTTTTTGAATTTGGAACGATTTTCCGTCATCCCACGTCAAATTTGGTTTGTAAACAGACCGGTTTCGGCTATGTGCCATCTTCAGTGTTCTATTGAATACTATAGAACACTGAAGATGGCACATAGCCGAAACCGGTCTGTTTACAAAACAAATTTGACGTGGGATGACGGAAAATCGTTCCAAATTAAAATTTTTAAGCTTATACAAACCTGCTGGAAAACAGTTCTAATACAAACAAACAATGTACGGAAACTTTTTTGGTGTAAAAAACAGTGTTGCCAGCAAATAATTTTTTATTCGATAAGAATCTATTTTATTTTTCTACACCTTTACACAATTAGAAATCCATTGGATAACAATAAAAGTACTTATAAGGCAAAATGAAAAATAAAATGCAAATTAAACCCGTATGATATCTATTCGACATGTTGTCATAATTTTATTTGAAAAATATTTAAAATAAATTAAATAAATTTCATTTAAAATAAAATTATGACATGTCGAATAGGTTTTATAAAGGTTTAATTTGGACTTTATTTTTCATTTTGCCTTATAAGTACTTTTATTGTTATCCAATTGTATAAAGGTGTAGAAAAATAAAATAGATTCATATCGAATAAAAAATTATTTGCTGGGTTTTGTATAGTTTTCAAAGCCTACTTTGCTTATTTTTGAAAATCATTTACATAATAGTGAATTCTCAAATGGTTTTCGAAAGTCTGTACATAAGATAAAGGGTTTGTAACTGTTCAAAATTGTCTACTGACGATTTGGTAAAGCACCAATGAAATGTTGCATATAGACAATGCTTAAACACCACAAATAAATTTCATTTAAGATTTTCATCAAATTTAGAGTTTGCCATTTAGCAGGTTTTTGTGAATTTGCACCAATTTCGCAGTTTTTATTGAATTTTTCGCATTCCTTGTAGTTTAAGCGAATATTAATCAATTTTACGGCTTTTATGATATATTGCAAATTTTCGCGAATTTTCACTTTTTACGCGGTAAGCCTGATTTTCCAAAGCTTTGGCTTTCCTACATTGTTAGGGGCAATATTAAAGTTTGAAATCTTTCCAGTATTAGCAAGTTTTTGCGAATTTTAGTAGCGTCCGCGATTTTTACCCCCAGTTCTGGATATTCCTTACAGTTTAAGCGAGTTCTAATCAGATTTAGAGCCGTTTTCCAATATTGAAATTTTTTGGGAATTTCCGCTATTTTCGTCATAGACGTGATTTTCTCCATATTTTTGCTGATTAGAGTTTAAGCGACTTTTAATTGTTTTTTTTTCATATAATTTGTTTTATACATATCCATATACACATTGATGAGAAAATACATATGTAAATTGTCATAATTTAATTCTTTGTTTATAAGTAATCAAATTAACGATTAAAGATTAATGATTAACTTTGTTAGTCACGATTACGATTACCATATTTAATAATGATTATTTTAATCAGGATTAAATTAATCCGATTGACAATCAATCTTATTAACCAATCGATTGAAAAATCAATCGATTAATGCCAACTCTGGTAGCAACGTACCGATTTTCGCCAGCGCAATAAAGTCATATTAATTAAAGCCAAACGGACTTATTTCTCAAATAATTGCGCAATAATTTAAAATGGCCTTATTACCAGTGCAGAGCAATTACGGCCTTATTTCATTGTAGGGCTGATGTTACACTGGCATTTTAAAAACGCACGTTTCTGAATTTTTGAGCTTAATTTATGGCTTTTGAGCATTACATGCTATTATAAAGTATTGTATAAGTTATTGTAGACAAGAATGAGAGAGGCGAATGTAGTCCTCAAAACCAGCTTATAAGGCTTATAAATCTTAAAGTGCGTTTTGAAAACGCAAGTGTTGCCTCAGGCTTAGTTGATATAAAAGATTTTTGCAGATGGATTTATTGCGGGAGCCGACGAAAATCGGTACACTGCACCGATCGTAGGATCTTAGCTTTAGAATTTTTTACCTAATTGAGCGGGCTATATTGAATTTGAGGCATTCAGTAATGTTCAATTTTATTAAAATATTAGAATATATGGAATAAGTACACTTACACCTACGCCATGAACAGGTTATAAGTGGTTTAAGTCGATAAACAGGTTTATTTTCTTGTTTATAATCCGTTTTTCAATATAAATCATAAACTAGTTTGTAACCTGTTTATCAGACCTATTTAACAGTTGTATACAATCAGTTTTTCTGAGTTATCCTATTCATAAACTAGTTTTTTTCGCATTTGACTGGCAATACTAAAAAAAAGAAAATAAATTTTCATATTGAGCTTGACATATCATTCTATGAACTCATAAAATATTTTCAATGAGAAACCTAATAATTGACAAAAATGCCAATGTAAATGGTATAGTTTTTGAAAACCGCTTGAAGCTTTAAGCCAGTTTCCGCATTGCTGATGTAAATGTACTATAAAAGCTAATGAATTTATATACATCAGTGATATTATTTGGAGAGTATTTAAGTGAATCAGTGAAATAACATGGTATTTTTTAGGTGGCATGCAATAACGTTCTTGGAAATAATGTCCGTGGAAATTTTTTCACATTAAAAAGGAAAAATGTACATGGGCATTGTTTCCATTTCGAAAAGAATATAATAACATCCAGTGTACTCATTTCACAGACTAAAATGTTTTTTTCCTAGCCCGCCTTCGGCCGGTCTTAAGGATTTTTCTCGTCTGAGTATATCGAATAGTGGCTTCGCTGAGTAAAGATTTTTTTGCTATGCAACGTGGAAATAACGTCCATGGTCATTATTTCCATGGACGTTATTGTATGCCACCACTTTTATTTAAAAGTTATCAACAATTTTGACAATTCTAAACTATGGGTAGGCCCATAAAATTTTGATTTCAATAAAAAAGAAATAATTCTTCACAACATGTCGCTTACGACTAAATCGATGGTTATTACATTGCACTATGGCTCAGACGACAACTTTCGTTGACCAAAACTATTTTAGGTCAAAGTTCTTTATCGATTCTTATGAAACTTTGTAGAAACATTCCGCTCCTGTGACAGTACAACATAACGACGAAAAAAGTAGACAGTGCCACGCCCATTCATAGTAAATATTTTTTTAAACTACTTCCAATTAGCCGAACCTTATGAAACTTGGCACACACATTAAGCTCCGCTATAAATGCAATACTATGCTTAAAAAAATGGGCAGTGCCACGCCAATCAAAGTAAATATATTTTTAAAACTACTTCAACTTAGCCGAATCTTATGAAACTTGGCACACACATTATGCTCCGCTATAAATGCAATATTATGACTAGAAAAGTAGGCATTGCCATGCCCATTCAAAGTAATTATTATTATTTTTGTTTTTTAAATTTCTTTATTAGTTGTTGGAATTAGACGAATAATAATTTTTTCCATTTTTGGTCAACTCTTTTACATAAAAAATATACTTTATCTCTGATATATGTATGTAAGAAACTCCTCAGAAATGTTTTCTGTACTGATTTTTCCAGAATATAACTAAGAACTGCATTGTTTTTATATTGTGCTTTCCCTCGTAACCATGTAACCAAAATTTCTGAATTTTTTAACGAATAATCCATCTCTAAGAAAAAGTTCGTATGAAAAGCCAATTGGCGTAAGATCCTAATATTCCAGCAAAATGATGTCGTCGTCCGTTACTGGTTAGATAAGGAAATTTGCTTTGAACCTTACGTACATAAAGCTGATAAGCGCATCAGTTTTATGTATGTATCCACATCATTATATATTTTATGTTTGATCTTTTAATAATTAAAGTACTTACGATAACTTTTTTCTTCCATAATAAATTATTTTAACAAGAACATTTCAAATATATGTATTTGGAATTGATTTAGTTACGATTTGTCGTTAAACATTGAACAAATAATATAAACCAAAGTATATTTATTAACTAAATGGATTTCCAGAAAAAATCATTGTTCTCGCCTGATTGTTCCTTTTTTGTATGTTTAAAGTACAACATACTAGATTGTAATAACAAGAGTAGATATAACACAATCGACTTTTTTCTGTTAAGACACTTCATGTCAAATAAAACTTGATAGCGACAACAAATAAAATATGGAGTGACATTTTATTGTTGGATGGCTGAGGGCGGGGGCGGGTTGAGTTTGTTGTATTAGTTATGCTGAGACCAAAGATCTTTCACACAAAGCAGTACAAATGTGAAAGATTTATAGAGTTTTAGTAGGAGGTGGAGGATAATATATTTCCCGCCACTAGATCCGGGCGTGGCTATTACAATCTTTTCTTGATCGGATTTTTTTTCAATATATGAATTGAAATCTTCTTATTTCGATGTTTTAACTATTATTTCAAACATGTTTGAACATTTTCAACGGACTATTTTTAAAAAGGTTTTATTTCCTCGAATATCGCAAAAAAATCACAGAAAACGAAAACTGGATTAAAATGGCAATATGTACTCTAATTCACCAACTTCTGGCAGCCTTATGGTGGAAACAGGTGGCAAAATTTTTAAAAGCTACATTAAAAAAACCGCGATTTTATAGGTTATGTGCAACACTAAGGATTTTGAATATCACAAACCTTTTTTAGATTCTATATGTCGCCATGATATAATTTTTTTTCTTTTATGTACCCGTCTAGCTAATAACTCCTATTAAAAGCTTCAAAAAATCTTATATTCCAATTAAAATTATAGCTTTTTAGAAAAATTAAAATTTTGATGGATTAAATTTAAACAGTTAGTTAATGTTAACAAAAAAATGCATTTTTAGTTCGTCTGAAGTGTGGCCTACTAGATTGCAATAACAAATGCATCAAAAGAGAACATAAAAAAAACATTTTCACGTAATTTTTATTTTGAACTGAATAGTCTGAAAATTTTTATTATTTCGCCTTTTTTGTTCAATATTTGAATTAATGTAAATTCAACTTATTTTCATTAAGAGTGGAGTGTTGGAATGTTCAAATCAGATTAGCAGAACGGATCAGTACTACTGATTTCGACAGGCCGCTACACCGTCTCATTAGCGTTCTTGTTCACTTTTACCACTTATGAAGGTGGATGCTTTTTACAAGGAAACATCAGCTATTTAACTAATTCTTGTCAGCAAATAGAATACAAGACTTTTTTCATGTAAATTCTTGCATGTACCTCCAATATTTTTCTAGAAATTGTAGTTCTGTATATACAGGATTGGAGGAGGTACTCGCCTACCCCCTTCCATACCCCAAACATTTTATTGAAATTTTGTCTTTGTTCTAAGAGTTACCTACATCAAATTCAGATAGTGTCTCTATTGTAGTTCTGCATATAAGACAATTAACAATTACTATGTATGGGGGTATCGATATTCCCGCCCCCCCCCCTTATACCGCCAAGATTTTGTTGAAATTTACACTTTGCTCTAAACGTTACCCACATTAAATTTAAAGAGCCTCACTATTGTAGTTCTGCAGGTATACTAAAATTAATAACTACTTTGTATGGGGTAGCCGCATCCCCCTCCTATACCAGAAAGATTTTGTTGAAATTTGTTCTTTGTTCTAAAGTTACCCTCCTCAAATTTAGAGAGCCTCACTATTGTGGCTCCGCAGATTCCCCCTCCTATACCCCCAAGCTTTTTTAAACTTTCACTTTGCTCTAAAACTTGCCCACATCAAATTTAAAGAGCTTCACTACCGTAGTTCTGCAGATATAGCAAAATGAATAATTACTTTGTATGGGGTGGTGCACGTATAACTCTTCCTATACCACCAAGATTTCGCTGAACCTTTTACTTTCTTCTAAAAATTACCCGCATCGAATTAGGAAAGCCTCACTATTTTTATCTGCAGATATTGGAATATTATTAATTACTTTGTATAAGGGTGCTCTCCCCACCCACTCTTATACCACCAAGATTTTGTTGGATTTTTCACTTTATTCTATGAGTGGCCCACATATAATTTAGAGTCTCACTAATGTAGTTGTGCAGATATAGGTAAATTGGAAATGGATTATTATGGGTAGTATACTCTTCCGCTAAAAGTTTAAAAAATAAATAAGCCTATTTAAATTTTCCAATCGTCAGTGAGACAGTTTCAAAATTTCAACGCGATCGGTCTTACCGTTTGGCTTCCTGTAGGGACTAAATAAAATAATCGGCTTACAGCGCCACATGCTGAGAAATTTTCGACTTTTTTTCCCAAACCTTCGCGGGACAATTACGAACAAACCCGCAGAAAGAAGTATATAGTTTCATCCATTCGTTTTCAAGTTTTAACCAGTCGAATAAACCAAGATTAATTTTTTATACGTACATAGATATATAGATTAAAGACATTGAAAAAAATGGCCTGAATAATTTTTGAAAATATGTATGTAATTGTGTATTAACATTTTACAAACGCATTACATTATATTTAATTACTATAATACAAAAAAGATATCAATTCATATCATAAAAGTAAATTTTTGGTTAAAGGGAAAATAACAACTACATTTGTTGTTTATTTAATGTGGCAGTTTCAAGTTCCACATTCATTCACACATCATAAATCTGACACTTTATACAAAATGTGTCTGTTGCAAATAAAAAAGTGCATATAACTGCTGTTTATGTTAGAATATTATTTTTATATGTGTGTTTGAAGTTTTTATAAAATATATGTATGTGCATAAGCTCATTCTCTGCAGTTACACTAAAGATACTTTATTTATGAAATTAATTTGCATTTAACCTCAAACGACTTTATAAAATGATGTTTAAAAAGCTAGCATGCACGCCACAGTAGCCATTCATTCATAGAATCATCTATCCACCTATACAAGCAGCCAACCATCTATCCATTCATCGTGTATTGACACTATGTGTTGTGTAGATACTCTTACGTTGAGGGTCGTTATAATTAAAATGTAGGTTACACGCTATTGAATTCAAAACACTGAGATTTTGAACCACTTCAAATTGGAAAGCAGAAGCAAGAATCAGTTGAACATCAACATGTACCCCAAAGACAGGGATGATATATGAAAAAATTTATTTCGAGTTTCTACAATTGTACTTTTTATGTCCGGTCTTTTTTTTAATTATACTACTTTTGTAGTGCATGTGCGATATGACAATAAAAATGAGTTTACATATTACAGTCGTAGGCAGCATAAGTATACATATATTCTGACAAATCGACTGTTTTTCTTCTTTTTTTATTTCCAATTTTATGTAACGAAAAGCAGAAACCAAGGTAGATTGAACAGGTACCACTAAGAGATCAGCTATTGATTTTGACACACCTCTGGTATGTTTCTATCAACAACGGGCATGTGTAAATTTGAGGGAGCTTATGAATGTGTGCAACACACAGACAATAGATTTGACATATTTCTAGTGTATTTCTACCAACAAAATACATGTGTTTTTTTGGTGTTGTATTTATTGTATCATGGCAGGAACTAAAACTTTTTAAATGAGTAAGAAATATTGTATAATATTGGAAAACAAACAACTCTACACATTTCAAATGTTTTGTTAAGTTTTTTTAATTGAAACTAAAAATAGAAGAGTTCAGTATGTGCTATAAATATTTTGACATATCTTTGCATAGTATATTTAAAAGACGTGAGAACTTTCAACTAAAGAAAAATGCCCAGCAAAAACTTTGATTAGTGGTAGACAAAAAAAGTATATATGGGTTGAAGTCGAAACTACTTACAATTTGATTCGATAACTACAAAGCAGCGAGATTTGAAAAACTTCAAATTGGAAAGCTGAAGCAAGAATCAGTTGAACATCAACATCTACCGCCGAAAGCCAGGGATGACATATGAAAAAATTTATTTCGTACCAACGAGTTTCTACAACTGAGAGGCTTAGTGCAATAACTCGATAAGCCACAAAAACAAAATATGGAATAAATCGACTTTTACGTTTAAACAAAATTTAAAATTGTATCGTTTTTGGAATTTTCTACTTTGAATACGTAGCATAATTAATTGCAAAACACTAGAATTTATCCAAAAAATTCTCTAGGATGCAAAGCTATGTTTCCTAGCAAGGAAATGAGCACATAAAACCAATTTTTGATTTAATGTGGCTTACCGAGTTATTCCATTCAGCCCTTTAATTGTACTTTTTAGGGTTTTTTTTTCATTATACTACTTTTGTATTATTATAACTACTTCAGATAATGAAAAAACTACGTACTAATTTTATTAAAAACTAAGTAATAGCAGTTCTAATTTAAAGCATATTCATAAGATAAATAAGTACTACTAATTAAAAAAGTACTACCGACTAAAAAAATTACAAAAGTTTTTGCTGGGTGACTACTACTAGTTTAAATTAATCAAAAATATATTCCTCCTTTAGCATTTAAAACTTTTTGAGGGCGGTTTAAAGCAGAGTCCACCAGGGACTGGAGAAAATCTGTTGAAATCCCATTCCACGTATTTGTGAAGTCCGTGGATCTATTTCGCTTTATGTGACACTTCGCTTTTATAACATTTCCCAGCAAAAACTTTGCTTTGTTGTAAATACGACTTCAGCAGCAAATTATTATTATTCTTATTTCATAAATACTTTTAAGAAAATATTATATTACTTTATTAAATAAATACACTTAAGTGAATACCCATATTAGTTTAGTACATTCAGTGAATATATAAATGTAGTTTGTGCTTTTGGTATCTCCAATTATACCTCGTTGTTATTGGTTGATTTACCATAAATTTTATGTAGAGTAAAGTCAGCACATTTAAAAATATAATTTTTGTAAAATAAGCTAAATTATTCTGATTGGTCAATACGACCAAAAATGTGTACGCAAGTACACAGCACATTTTTAGTATAAATACTTTATTCAATTTTAAGTCGATAGTTGTGTTCAAGTTATAAGTAAAAAATTTTTTTTAACAAACAACCCGCGAAGCGATTAGCTTGTCTACAGAAAACACCCAGGGTCTAGGCGGGAATCGAACCCACGGCCTTTGGACTGACAGGCTAGCATCGCTACCACTCAGCCACAGGGGCACAACTATAAAACACCATTACCCTGCGTGCTGCTACGGCACCCACAAAAAATATATGAATATAAATAAATGAATATCATAAAACAATAAATTCAACGTGTTTCATTTTTAAAATGAAAACATCCTTGTTGGGGTTCCATCGTCGGGAACTTCAAACATTATGTAGTGCAGTCGGTAAAACGGAATTTTGTGAGTGGGCAACAATAGTTTCCAAGAGTGGAAAACAGAACTTGCAAATAAAAATTAAAGAAACCACAGAGAGCCGATACAAAGAGTGTGAAAGTCTTAAGCATCCGCATTCCGGTACGCCTTTTGAGTCTGAGTAGAAGTTCGAGGTGGTGGACATAATAATACTTTACGACCAAAGTGGACCACGACAGGAAATTTTGTAATTAGGCACAAAATACGAAGGAATAAGAAAACAAAGTGGTGTGAATATTGATTTAACGGTTATGCAGTCGATGAATCAGAGTTTGTTTCCAAGAGTGGAAAACTGCAGCTGCGAATAAAAATTGAGAAAAACACAGAGAGCCAATACGAAGATTCTAAAGGTCTTAAGCAGCCGCATTCCGGTACACCTTTGGAGTCTAAGTAGAGGTCCGAAGTGGTGGACGAAATAATATCTACCTTGCCGCAGTAGTTGACGACGACGTGGTCAAACGCAACGGAAGAAGAAAGCTTTAACGGTCGTGAACGCGAAAATTTTTAAGAAAGCGAAATTACTAAAGTAAAATAATAAAAAGAGAAAGGATTACAGGGATTTAATAAGCAGAGACCAGCAAAAGTGTTAAGTACATAATGAATATTCTACAGAAACAGACGGACAAATTGATAGGTGAACTGAATGACCATAATCTGCATGCAGGAAGCATAGAGGAGCATGTGTGGACAGAATTAAAGAACATAAATTCGGATAAAGAGTTTATAAATAATCATAAGGACTTTGTAAAGCATAATAAATTGACTAAATTAGAAGAAGTAATTGAGGTACTGAATGAAAATAAATCAGAGGAACTAGGCAAGTGCACTGAAGATCTAGAAAAATCCAAATTGGGTTTAGAGAGACTTAGCAAAAAATTAAAAAAAAGATATAGATTACGCAAATACGTTGTTAGATCAACAGGATAAAGAAAATGAATAATAAATACAAAGCTAAATCAGCAGGGACTGAGTGAAAAACAGTATGAAACACAATTTAAAGACCAACAGTTATTGGAAGTAAAGGACGATAAAATACATAAATCATCGGTTTCTTTGAATAGGAGAAACACTTGGTAATTATGACAGCCTTTACTACAAGGAAAGATGATGAGGAAGAAGATTGTTTAAATTGCTCAGAATCGGAGCTACAACTACTAAGGGGCTATTCAAATATTACGTAATGCTATTTTTGGAGTTTTTATACCCCCCTCCCCACACCGTAACGCTTTTTGTAAAATTTTCAGTATAAATTATTTAATCTGTAACAAATCCTTACCCCCTCTCCCTCCCTAGAGCGTTACGTAATATGTGACTAGAAAAAGGGGACCCTACTAAAAGTTCAGATTATGCTTATATGAATAGATGAAATGCCAGAGAGATGCTAAATACATCACGGCAGAAGATAATGTCATTAGTCTATTTTTAATAGAAATTATGACAGCCTTTGCTACAAAAGAAAAATGATAGGGAAGAAGATAAGTTACATTTCTCAGACTCAGAAAAAGAGATACAACTACTAAAGAATAGGAGAAACCCAATTAAAAAAATATTATGTTTATATGAATGAATGGAATAAAAGAGATGCTAAATACAGAACGAAAGCATATATTCACCCCTATCGTGAATATTTTTTCCCTCGAAATGTTTTCCCTTTCCCTTCTTTTGCGATCGTGAATAAGAAATCGAAAAATACCCCTTATCATGAATGATTTTTTTCACGTAGATTTTTTCCCGTTTTTGTTCCCTTTATTTTAGCAGGCGAAATGGAATATAGAAAATTGTCATTCAGGAAAATCTGGAACCATTATGTACCATATATCACCATTATGAAACCCTCCGATGACTTATGCAACGTTTGCAGAGGTATTTTTAAAATAATTTATTATTATGTGTAAGAAATGAACAATGTGTAACTAATCATTGAAATTCTTTGTACAGAGAATACGTTGTTGATTTCTCAGCTGAAAAATTGCGGAGATGAAGAAAAAGAAAAACGAATTTCTTCTTTCATGGATCATATTCAAAGAGTCAACGTGCCTACTACAAGAAATTTTGCACAGAAACCAATGAAGATGCCGATGTACGGTCTTTTGATTTTGCACAAAACGTCAATTACCCCGTCAGTCCTCAGCAGCTGGGCAGTGCATATTTTAAGGCTGGAAGAAAGTGCTCACTGTTTGGTATTACTAATGAATTATTGAAGAAGCAGGTACCTTTTCATTCATTATTGAATTTTTTAATTCCATCACAGAATGTGACCTTGACGATCTTAACATTTTTTTTTCTTTTCAGTTTTTCTACTTGATTGATGAACAAGACGAAATTGGAAAAGGCCCAAATTGTACCATCAGCTTATTGCATCACCATCTTTCAACCTCATCTGTACCTGGCAAAACCTTGATATTATTTAGTGACAACTGCGTTGCGCAAAATAAAAATAATGCGGTTCTTGGATACCTTATGTGGAGAGTGGCCAGAGGATTAAACAAACAGATATATTTCAACTTTCTTCTAACGGGGCACACCAAATTTTCGCCAGATAGATACTTTGGAATTTTTAAAGCCAAGTACGCCATCAGTAATATTGATACTTACGAAGATATCAAGAACTGCGTGACTGCCTCTTCTCCCTCCGGCTGCAATAAACCACTGACAATGGAAAACGTCACATGGTATGATTGGGTTGAATATTTCAAGAAGTTTTTGAAGCCATCAGTTGGAATTATGACCTTTCACCACTTCACCATTAGTAAGAATGGCGTGGAAGCGAAATTATTCGCAGATAGCCAGGATACAATAAAATTTTAGCTACGTATCTGCACCGATGATTTATCCTATCCTAACGTTATTACTCCGGAAGGATTAAACTTAGAAAGACAATGGTATTTATACAAAAATATAAGAGAGCTTGTTTTCGATAAGAAAAAGTGCGATGATGTGGCTCCGAAGCCACAAAAACCGATGAAGAAGAAGGCAGCGAAATCCGAAGAATTTACATCAACCGAAAACAAGGCAGTCACCAAAAAAAAAAAATAAGAACAAAAAAAACTGACTAAAAACAAAACTGAGACTCCTAAAAAATCGGTAGCAAAAGTGGAAAAACTCCCTAAGAAGACAGCTGCAGTTGAAAAAGCTCAAGCTGATGTGAAAACCAGAAACAAAGACGGAGATAAACAATCTATAAAGAAACGTGCTACAATGGTGAATAAATCGGAAATGAAAATAACAAAAAAAAACTGGAAGAACTTCCTAAAAAAAATCAGACAAAGTTGAAAAGCAGCAAAATACAGAAGAACCACCAAAAAGCGTGTTAGGAGTAAAAAAGAGTAAAATTTTGACATTTTTGTAATTTTGTACCTTTGATATTGAACTTTTTAAATTTCAAATATTATATATATTATCTGTTTATATCACATTTTTAAATTTTTTCATTAATTATGTTCATCTTTACAGGTGATTTGTAAAAAAACTAAAAGACATAGAAACTTTCGGTTTGCGGTATTTGAAAGAGCGTTTTTTTCCTATAATAATCACTCAAAAAGTAAAAAAAAATTTTTCGGCGCGGAGGTCTCTTTTCGTGGAGCAGGTCACATATAGTGTTCGTTTATCTTAATACTAATTAAGTAATCTTAACACTTCCTCCATGCAACACCTTCCCGGCACACATGAACTAAGTTTCGCGATGATGGAATAGCAATTGACTTTTTCCGCGTCTGTAGAGAGTCATTCATCGCGTCCAATATATATAGAAATCCAGTTTTACTTACTTTTGAGAAAATTTAATTTAACACCAAGACTATTTGATTGAATTAGTCTGCCTGCAATGGCTCGGGTACTCCAAGGGATTGGATGCATCTAGCAATCCTGGACGAACAATTCGATTTTGTTTAGATTCCTCGTAGAATAAAAAGATAATTGCAATTCTTAGCACTGATTTTTTTATTTTTTTACAAAAATGTCTTTGGTTTTTAATTTATTTTATTAAGCTTCTTCCTTATTTACATTTACTAACAACTGATAGCGGAAAAAATGTTCACGGGAACTTCAAAATAGCAATTTTCCATCGAAGGGAAATGAAAGTTTCATGGGAATATAAATTTCACTTGTTATTCGCGATAGGGGTGATTATCATTATTTAATTTTTTAATAGGAATTTTGATAACCTTTGTTACAAATGAAAATGATGAGGAAGAAGATAGTTTGGATTGCCCAGAATCAGAAAAAGAGCTACAACTACTTAGGATAGAATAGCAGAAACCCTACTAAAAGTTCAAAATATGCGTATATGAATGGATGGAATACAAGAGAGATGTTAAATGCAGCACGGAAGCAGGTATTATCATTATTCTATTTTTAATGGGAATTTCGATAGCCTCTGATATAAAAGAAGATAATCTGAATTGCTCAGAATCAGGCAGAGCTGCAACTATTAAAGAATAGGAGGAAGCCTACTAAAAGTTCAGAGTATGCTTTTAGAATAGCCCGATATTGGAATTATTTACGTTTGAAACTTAGAACGTATTCCCAATCTAATAATGCATTTCGCCTGAAACTCATTAGATATCTTTCGAACTAGTATTACTCACATAAAGGCTAAGAAGGAATTTTATTTTCATAAAATTAGACATTATTCAAAGATGACAAGATTTTAAATCTATTTAAACATTGGAGTATAATTTTTGTCTCGTGTGCATAGGCACTATTTGAACTTTTCTATGTGCAGCGGCAGCAATTTTTTTTTTGGTATGCATAGCCTGACCAGACATCCCGCTTTAGGCGGGATTAGCCCTCTTTTTAGAGGTCGATCCCGCCTAAAATTGTTATCCAGCTTTCTCGAGTTTTAAAAAATATAGTTCTGTTATTTTAATTATTCCAAAAAAACTCATTCAGTTAAAGGAACTTAATTTGAAAGAAAAGTGTTTTTTAAACATTACTTCAAAACTCAATACTTAAACATTTCACAGAAAAAACTATTTTTTCACTTCAAATACCAAGTTCCCTGAATCAAATGTAAATTTGTCCAATTTAGGTCCTATAAAGAAATTTGTAAATCCAAATGCAAAAATTTGTAATAATTTGTTTGAAAAAAAATCTGATGTTTTCAATAAACAAATCGTTTCAATCAAAAAATGTTTTAGAGAAATATAAAAAATTAATCAAAGAATTTCATAATTTTATCAGGTTGCCAACATTGGCGGTAGGTAAATGAAATTAAATAATAAGTCATACAAAATTATTTATCAAACTAAATAGAGACAATAATAAGGATCTCAAATCAGTTTCAAAAACATGTTTGTTTAAAAAAAAGCTATCATAATTTTTTCTGTGTTCTAATCCAAACATACACAGAAAAAACGAATTTTTTACTTCAAATGCCAAATTCTCCGTAGCAAATGTAAATTTGTTCAATTTAGGTCCTATAAAGAAATTTGTAAATTCAAATGCAAAAATTTGTAATAATTTGTTTGAAAAAAATTCTGATTTTTTCAATAAACAAATTGTTTCAATCAAAAAATGCTTTAGAGAAATTTAAAAAATAACTCAAAGAATTTCATTAGGTTGCCAACATTGGCAGTAGGTAAATGAAATGAAATAATTAGTCAAACAAAATTATTTATCAAACTAAATAGAGACAATAATAAAGATTTAAAATCAGTTTCAAAAACATGTTTGTTTAAAAAAAAACTATCATAATTTTTTCTGTGTACACAGAAAAAACTAATTTTTTACTTCAAATACCAAATTCTTTGAATCAAATGTAAATTTCTTCAATTTAGGTCCTATAAAAAAATTTGTAAATTCAAATGCAAAAATTTGTAATAATTTGTTTGAAAAAAATTCTGATTTTTTCAATAAACAAATCGTTTCAATCAAAAAATGTTTTAGAGAAATATAAAAAATTAATCAAAGAATTTCATAATTTTATCAGGTTGCCAACATTGGCGGTAGGTAAATGAAATTAAATAATAAGTCATACAAAATTATTTATCAAACTAAATAGAGACAATAATAAGGATCTCAAATCAGTTTCAAAAACATGTTTGTTTAAAAAAAAGCTATCATAATTTTTTCTGTGTTCTAATCCAAACATACACAGAAAAAACGAATTTTTTACTTCAAATACCAAATTCTCCGTAGCAAATGTAAATTTGTTCAATTTAGGTCCTATAAAGAAATTTGTAAATTCAAATGCAAAAATTTGTAATAATTTGTTTGAAAAAAATTCTGATTTTTTCAATAAACAAATTGTTTCAATCAAAAAATGTTTTAGAGAAATTTAAAAAATAACTCAAAGAATTTCATTAGGTTGCCAACATTGGCAGTAGGTAAATGAAATGAAATAATTAGTCAAACAAAATTATTTATCAAACTAAATAGAGACAATAATAAAGATTTAAAATCAGTTTCAAAAACATGTTTGTTTAAAAAAAAACTATCATAATTTTTTCTGTGTACACAGAAAAAACTAATTTTTTACTTCAAATACCAAATTCTTTGAATCAAATGTAAATTTCTTCAATTTAGGTCCTATAAAAAAATTTGTAAATTCAAATGCAAAAATTTGTAATAATTTGTTTGAAAAAAATTCTGATTTTTTCAATAAACAAATTGTTTCAATCAAAAAATGTTTTAGAGAAATATAAAAAATAAATCAAAGAATTTCATAATTTTATCAGGTTGCCAACATTGGCGGTAGGTAAATGAAATGAAATAATAAGGCAAACAAAATTATTTATCAAACTAAATAGAGGCAATAATAAAGATTTAAGATCAGTTTCAAAAACATGTTTGTTTAAAAAAAACTATCATACTTTTTTCTGTGTACTTAATTATTCAGGCTTAATTAAATTTATTTTTATATTTTGTTTTGATTATCTATAATAATCGGGCTTTTAAGGTCTATTTATCTATGGATGTAAATAAAAGATTATATTTTCATTTTTCTTCAATCCTACGTTTCGTTGGTATTTTCCAACTTCTTCAGGGATTCATTTATTTTATTTTGATCTGGCAACCACAACATATAAATGTAAATAAATATTTTTTTAGCAATCAAAAATACACAAATTATTGCTTTCTAGAATAATTAAACTTACATATTCTTTTATAAATTCAGTACATTTCTTAAAATATCACAGATTTGTATGTATGTGTAAAGGGGACAAAAACACAAACATAATAAATTAAAAAATGTAAAAATTAAACTAAAAATATCACAGCTCGTTGATTGTTCTTCAAATCGTCGGTATTAAACTAAAACTATGTTGTAGTTTGCACTGGTATTGTCTTTATCTTCTTTAGTGTTTATTGCATTTTCTGATCTTTGTTGTATTCGTAAACTCTCCATTGTATACCTCTTGTTTACTTTTTTCTCTTTGTCCAGTATCCTTACTTCGTCAAAATTGGGTTTGTGTTTATTTTCAATACAATGTTGCGAGAGCGCAGTTGAATGTTTTCCTTTTCTTATATCTGCCTTGTGTTCATCTATTCTCACTCCTAAATTTCTTTTCGTTGTCCCAACGTAAACTTTGCCGCACCCCTCGTTATCATTACCAATGCATTCAATCTCGTAAACAACATCACTTTGATCTCTCTTTTCAATCTTAGTTTTTGTTTGTGTAAACAGATGTTTTATTGTTTTATTCGGTTTGTGTGAGAATGTTATGTTTTCGTCTTTAATTATTTCTCTAAGTTTGTTGTTTTCTGTGAGTTTTGGTATAAATGGTATACCGTAGTATTTGGTGCTGCCAGATGTGTTTTCTCTGTCATTATCCCGTCTGTTCATACTGTTTGTTACTTTGTTGATTAAATTGTTTATCATATGTTTTGGAAAATTATTTTTCATCAGGATGTCTTTTATAATCATAATGTTTTTTGGTTTGAATCTATTGTCACTGAGTATCATTACTCTGTTTATTAAATTGCTTGCTGTGTTTATTTTCTGTTTCATTGGTTGTGTTGAGTCATAATTCATTAAGCGCCCAGACGCAATTGATTTTGAATACCAGTCAGTGATTAATTTTTCTTTTTTACGGTATATTTTCATGTCTAGATACGGGATTGAGTTATGTTCTTCTCTCTCTATTGTGAATTTTAATTTTGTATGATAGCTGTTGAATGTTTTTAATATTATCTCTTCATCTTTTTGTTTAATAACAGCAAACAAATCATCAACGTACTTCGTTATAAGTTTGATGTGTACATTTTCTTTGCGTAGATCTTGAATGCTATTGTCAAGAAGTGTGTCTAAAACAATGTCTGCGATTGTTGGTGAAAGAGGATTACCCATTGGCATACCGTACGTTTGGTTAAATATTTTTCCCCCATACATGAAATAATTATTTTCATTAAGGCAGAACTTTAATATTTCTAGAAATTTGGTCCTTGGCATTTTTGTGTGTATTTTTAATGTATTCCATTTCGTCATAATGTTGCTTATTGCTAGATAAATAGGTATGTTAGTAAATAACGATACCGCGTCTAGAGATATTAAAATTTCATCCTCGTCCAAAGATATGTTGTCTACTTTTTCTTTCAGCTCTATTGAGTTCTTAATATTGTACTCATTACTTACTACATTCTTTAAAATACTACCAATATATTTGGATAGGTTGTAACATGGTACGCTTACTGATGACGAAATTGGTCTTAGTGGTACATCGGACTTATGTATTTTCGGTAAACCATATAATCGAGGAGCTGTTGCGGAATTTGATGTTAATTTTATTTTGTCCCATTTCTCTATGTATCCACTTTTGTATAGGTCCATAACTATTTTGTTGTTGGCTCTCTGGAGTTTTTGTGTTGGGTCCACTCGAGTGGTTTTATACGTGTTTTTATCATCCAATAGTTTATTCATTTCTCTTTCGTAATCTTGTTTATATAGAATTACTGTTTTATTTCCTTTGTCTGACTTCGTTACAATAATTTCATCTTTATACCTCTTCAAAAATCTCCTCGTGTCTTCATAAATACTTAGTATGAATTTTTCTTTTTGATCGTTCATAAAAGTCCTCTTGTGCGTCATTATTCTATTGGCAATTCTTGATCTTATTCTTTCTTTTTCTCCGTTATCATTCAAATTTTGTACCCATTGCTCTAAATCTGCTATAAGTTGGATGGTCGAAATATTGTTGCTATTAGTTGGTAATGCAAATTTTGGTCCTAGAGAGAGCAGCCATTTAATGTCTTCTGGAAATGATATAGTTGTCTTGTTTATAAACCATTCTGGGTTCAGTTTCAAATTATATTTTTCTTTTTGTTTCTGTCGTAAGTGATTAATTTTAGACGAATGGATGTTTTTATCTTTTGCTATAATATGAGTGAATCTATATTTTTGTCTAGCCATAAAGTTGTCATATTCTTCATTATTCAGGGAACGCTTAAGTATAAATTTGTCTTTATTTATTTCCCTACGTACGTCTTTTAAGTTATAATTTGTTTCTTTAATTTCTAAATTCAAAACTTTCAGTTGAAATTTTTGTTCTGTTTTCTCTAGTTCCTGAGATATTTTCTCCGAAGTGAATAACTGTCTTGTACTCTTCGTCGTATTCTGTAGATGTTTAGGTATTAGTCCTTTTCTTCGGCAGTCGAGCAAAAATTTCAGTCTCTCATTTTGTTTCGCAAGTTTTTTGACGTTCCTGCAATATTTCTTTAAAATTAAACAGAGGTCATCGTTGTATTTTACTTTTATATGTGCGAAGAAATGTGCCATGTTGTTATAGTATTTGATGTTTTTTTTTTTTTTTTTATTCGGCGGGCCCTCCGATAATATATTTATATAGACTGTTTAATATATCGACCTTTTTTCTATATCTCTGTATATTTTGTTTTGATTATCTATAATAATCGGGCTTTTAAGGTCTATTTATCTATGGATGTAAATAAAAGATTATATTTTCATTTTTCTTCAATCCTACGTTTCGTTGGTATTTTCCAACTTCTTCAGGGATTCATTTATTTTATTTTGATCTGGCAACCACAACATATAAATGTAAATAAATATTTTTTTAGCAATCAAAAATACACAAATTATTGCTTTCTAGAATAATTAAACTTACATATTCTTTTATAAATTCAGTACATTTCTTAAAATATCACAGATTTGTATGTATGTGTAAAGGGGACAAAAACACAAACATAATAAATTAAAAAATGTAAAAATTAAACTAAAAATATCACAGCTCGTTGATTGTTCTTCAAATCGTCGGTATTAAACTAAAACTATGTTGTAGTTTGCACTGGTATTGTCTTTATCTTCTTTAGTGTTTATTGCATTTTCTGATCTTTGTTGTATTCGTAAACTCTCCATTGTATACCTCTTGTTTACTGTTTTCTCTTTGTCCAGTATCCTTACTTCGTCAAAATTGGGTTTGTGTTTATTTTCAATACAATGTTGCGAGAGCGCAGTTGAATGTTTTCCTTTTCTTATATCTGCCTTGTGTTCATCTATTCTCACTCCTAGATTTCTTTTCGTTGTCCCAACGTAAACTTTGCCGCACCCCTCGTTATCATTACCAATGCATTCAATCTCGTAAACAACATCACTTTGATCTCTCTTTTCAATCTTAGTTTTTGTTTGTGTAAACAGATGTTTTATTGTTTTATTCGGTTTGTGTGAGAATGTTATGTTTTCGTCTTTAATTATTTCTCTAAGTTTGTTGTTTTCTGTGAGTTTTGGTATAAATGGTATACCGTAGTATTTGGTGCTGCCAGATGTGTTTTCTCTGTCATTATCCCGTCTGTTCATACTGTTTGTTACTTTGTTGATTAAATTGTTTATCATATGTTTTGGAAAATTATTTTTCATCAGGATGTCTTTTATAATCATAATGTTTTTTGGTTTGAATCTATTGTCACTGAGTATCATTACTCTGTTTATTAAATTGCTTGCTGTGTTTATTTTCTGTTTCATTGGTTGTGTTGAGTCATAATTCATTAAGCGCCCAGACGCAATTGATTTTGAATACCAGTCAGTGATTAATTTTTCTTTTTTACGGTATATTTTCATGTCTAGATACGGGATTGAGTTATGTTCTTCTCTCTCTATTGTGAATTTTAATTTTGTATGATAGCTGTTGAATGTTTTTAATATTATCTCTTCATCTTTTTGTTTAATAACAGCAAACAAATCATCAACGTACTTCGTTATAAGTTTGATGTGTACATTTTCTTTGCGTAGATCTTGAATGCTATTGTCAAGAAGTGTGTCTAAAACAATGTCTGCGATTGTTGGTGAAAGAGGATTACCCATTGACATACCGTACGTTTGGTTAAATATTTTTCCCCCATACATGAAATAATTATTTTCATTAAGGCAGAACTTTAATATTTCTAGAAATTTGGTCCTTGGCATTTTTGTGTGTATTTTTAATGTATTCCATTTCGTCATAATGTTGCTTATTGCTAGATAAATAGGTATGTTAGTAAATAACGATACCACGTCTAGAGATATTAAAATTTCATCCTCGTCCAAAGATATGTTGTCTACTTTTTCTTTCAGCTCTATTGAGTTCTTAATATTGTACTCATTACTTACTACATTCTTTAAAATACTACCAATATATTTGGATAGGTTGTAACATGGTACGCTTACTGATGACGAAATTGGTCTTAGTGGTACATCGGGCTTATGTATTTTCGGTAAACCATATAATCGAGGAGCTGTTGCGGAATTTGATGTTAATTTTATTTTGTCCCATTTCTCTATGTATCCACTTTTGTATAGGTCCATAACTATTTTGTTGTTGGCTCTCTGGAGTTTTTGTGTTGGGTCCACTCGAGTGGTTTTATACGTGTTTTTATCATCCAATAGTTTATTCATTTCTCTTTCGTAATCTTGTTTATATAGAATTACTGTTTTATTTCCTTTGTCTGACTTCGTTACAATAATTTCATCTTTATACCTCTTCAAAAATCTCCTCGTGTCTTCATAAATACTTAGTATGAATTTTTCTTTTTGATCGTTCATAAAAGTCCTCTTGTGCGTCATTATTCTATTGGCAATTCTTGATCTTATTCTTTCTTTTTCTCCGTTATCATTCAAATTTTGTTTATTTATTATTTATTTATTTTTATTGAGAAAGGAAATTTAAAAAAATACAAAGACAAATTCTTGACTGTATGAAGGTCGAACAGAACACCATGATATTTCAAGACTTACCACGATCTCATGATCAAAGCTCTTGTTAGAAAAACACAACAGTCTTGTTATACCTTTCACAGTGTGAGGGTGGTGAAGTCAAGTTAAGCACCTAGTATTGAAAATTATTGATTATTGCAAAAATTAAATAGAACGACTTAAAAAACATAGAGTTCGACTAACATTGATGCCATCAATTTAAAATTTTTTCCATTAAGATGAAACAAAAATCCAGAAAAATCCATCAAAGCCCAAAGTTGAAACTAATTTGGTGCCGAACACATGATACATAAAATACTTAAGAACCGACAAAATAGAACAAAGTTACAAGACATTAAGTGAAAAAACAGAACTGCTTTTGATCAAAAATATTCTTTTGACTATAAACTGAATTTAATAAAAGCTGACTTCGGATTTTTTTACTCACTGACATACATACATACTTCCTTATTTTTGTCGGCTTTAAACAACTTCAAGTTTCATGTGTTAGAGACAAAATTATCTTGAGGTTTACAGCAATTTACAAAATTTTTGTTTCATAAAAATGAACTTTTATAAAACATCTAAAAATTCACTTTTTTAAATTTTAAGGTCTGTAACTCCTAAGAACATTCCGTTAGCTGAAATACAAAATCAAATTACTACACTAATTTTAATTTTATAGGAGAGAGAAAAGAGACTAAACAAAATACTTTCGCTTTTAATCCCAGCGGGAAAAGTAGTCATTGATTACATATATAATGAAAGATATAACGTATTATTTTAAAAGCGAAACAATTCATTCCTTTGGAAGCGAGAAGGTAATTTGATCACACACAAAAATTACACATTCATTACCACGTACTTTACCACATCTTACGAAGAAGGAATATATTTAGGCAGTACACAACAGCGTTCTAAAATGTGTCTTAATATAACGACGTTTTAATTTTAGTCTTTTATTATGGGTTGGCAAGTTTGTTGTTTTTGTTTTGCATGTAAATGAAATTTACTACCAGCGCCCTATTCCACAAAAAACTTTTCAACTTTCACTTTGCACTTATCAATTTGTATTTTTTGGCAAAGTGATAAGTATTTCTGTTCCACAATATTCTTTGCAAATCTCACTTTGCACTAAGCAAAATTTTGCAAAGACTTTGCACTCTTTGCAAAGACTTTGCGCTCTCCTTGCAAAGTGAATCTGTAAAGTGTTCCACAAAGACTTTAATCAACTTTGCATTTATGTCTTATCACTCTTCACTTTGCATTGCTAAATACTTATATGTAACTTGTTAAAATGAGCCGTAAAATGAAAATGAAAAAAAAACTTGAATTTTTACAAGTTATTAAAGCAAAAAAAGGAAATTTTATTTGGTAGTTTTCAAAACAATAAAGTATTTTTTTATAAAATTATTGTAAATATTTAGAACACATTAAAATTGACATTTCATTTTGAAGGTTAATAAATTAGATAAGCAGGCTGCCTGGGAGGAAGTTTTGAAAAAAGCCCAATCCCTGCAACTGACATCGGCAAAAACATGGACCTATGCGAGGGACGGTTTTTTGGGCTTTGAAAGCCGACAAAGCATGACTGCGCTGCGTAGTGTGCTCTAATTTTTTTCTCATTTTATTGAAAATTAAATCAACTTTAATTTGATTTAACCGAAAGCACTCTTTAAGATAAAGTTTTGTAGTACCGAAAAATTAATTCGGTCTCAATAATTTCTTGTTATGACCGCGTCTTCACTTTCTTCGAACAAAAACTCACGTCTTAACATTTTGAAAGCTTCACTAGTTATAACAATATGAATTTGCAAAACGATCGTTTACCTTGCAAATTTTTGACAAACTTATCAAAATTTGCTTTGCAAAAATAGAATTTACAATTTTTGTGAAACGAAACTACATAATTATTTGCAAAGTCTTTGCAGATTACACTTTTCAATATTAACTTTGCACTTTGCACAAGAGAACGTACGTGGAACAGAAATTGCAAAGAGAGTATAAAAATTGCAAAGACTTTGCAAATTACACTTATCACTTTCAACTTATCACTTATCAAATTTTATAGTTCTGAGGAACACAAAGTTTTGCAAATTGACGAAAAATTTTATAAGTGCAAAGTGAAAACTTGATAAGTTGGTTTGTGGAACAGGGCCCAGATGGCAAGTTTAAACGCCCAAGAAGCATGTTTTTTCTAATGCGGCAATATTTTAAGTAAAGAATTTGTGTGTGCTTTAAGTGTATTGGTGTTTCTTTGGCATGTTGATAGGTTGTTTTGTTTGTTGTGTATTTTGAGTTCGTGTTCTAGACATGTAAATAGTGAGAAATATTCGGCAAACTTCGTCCTTACTTTTATTACTTTAATATGCTGTGCTTTGTATCGTTGCTTACAATAAAATTTTAAGGTGTAACGATATTGCTATTTCCAAATTTTAAGATACACATTGTGAATTCCCTAATTGTTCCTACTCGTAACAACTGTTCGTGTTTCCCTCGTTTGTACTTACATACATTTTTGTATATTATTATACTAATACGAATTAAAAAATGGATTATAGAATTCATTCGCTGGACACATTAAAATAATTCATTACTTTCCTAGGACATGTTCTGTGTTAACAATAATGAATTCTGGTATGAAATATTATACATTCTCTGCATGACTCTCTCGTTTACTATTCATTGCCTTTTCCCGCTGGAATGTGATTGATTTTTATGATAATAGTTTAAAAATTTGTAGGGCGCTTCGATGTAATAATCAAAATTTTTTGCTATTTTCTTTATTCCTCATTTCAGCTAACAATATGGAACTGTGTAGTTGCATACATTTATAAAAAAAAATCATATATTACCATCAGTGTACGAGTATTTACAACATCCCGCTTTCCATAATATATTTTATAAAATTCCACTTTTTTGGTCATATTTTCTTCAGAATCCCGCTTTTCAACGTTCTTGTCCCGCTTTTGACAAAAACCTTCTGGTCACGTTAGGTATGCACAACCCAACAGACACGAACAAAAAAGAGTAAACTAAATGTTTTATGTTTTGAGTTTCTACTATTGACCTTTTGTTTGGTTATTTTTGTATAAATGAAGTTCTTTTTGAACTATCAATTAAAAAACAGCAATTTTAATTTTTGTCATCCAACGTTTCGCTTGAGAATCTCAACTTCTTCAGGGATGTTTTTTATTATTAGATCTGGCAACATAAAAAGTTTTTGTGTTTGTTTATTTGCAAATAAATATTTATAAAGCGATAAAAAATTTTAAAATTAAATAATTTTAAAAAACAATTATTTACTTACATTAGTGTCAATTTAATATTTCTAAATTTGTTTTTTATTTTTGCATTTTACATACACCACTACATAAAACACAAATCGAAAACAAACGTCTAACTTAATTTTAACTATATCAAAGCTCACAATTGTTCTTAAATTTAATATCACGGTTTGTAAACTAAAATAAAGCTATAGAATAATTTGCACCAGCATTGTCTTTGTCCTCTTTCATGTTTATTGCATTATGCCCTTTCTGTTGTATTCTACTATTGTATGTTTTATAATACAAATTAAAAAACGTTATAGTTTAATTGGCTCCATGAAAAATCGCCCAAAAATAGAAATGAAAAATCGGCCAAAATTTCAAAATGAAAAATCGCCGAAAAAAATTAAAAATCGCGCAAAATTTAAAAGTGAAAAATCACCAAAAAAAAATTAAAAATCGCCCAAAATAAACGAAATATCGCCCAAAATTAAAAACACAAAAAAAATATATAAAAAGTATAGTAATTTAACTTTTATATTGAAAAAAAAAAGAAAACTTACAGAAAAGCATAAATAGTCTTCGTTTCTTACTGAATTGCAATAAAGGTATGAATAAGAAGCAATATTTTTCATCGGCCAAAAATTATAGTATGGCTCTCCAAAGGTAATTTAGATAATTATCATAGATACAACAAAAATTTATAAACATATAATACAGTAATGATCATTTATCGAAGGCCGGAAATTTCAGACGTCAAGGAAACCGCAGCTCAAAATTTTACATATCACATAGAGTCTAAAGTCCTTCCGCCCGCCAAAAGCGCGTTTCAAATTAAATATTCCAAAGGCAAGTAAGTTAAAAAATTTTCGTAAGAGAAGCCGATATTTGATATACTATGGAGTTTAAAATCCTTCCGCCCGGCCGAAGGCCGGCTACACTGAAAACCGTCGCAAACGTACAAAATTAAGCATTCGGAAGGCTTCTAATATTGAAAAGTGTCGTAAGCGAAGCCGAGATTTGACATACCATAGAGTTTAAAATTCTTCCGTCCGGCCAAAGGCCGGGTAGACGGAAAGTCGTCTAAAGCGTATCTCAAGTTAAACATTCCAAGATTCACTAATATAGAAAATTATCGTAAACGAAGGCGAGTATGTCAAATACCATAGAGTTTAAATCTTTCGTGCAGGTGGAATCAAAAACTGGCTTCGCTTACGACAATTTTCAATATAAGTTGCCTTCGGAATGCTTAATTTGGTACGCGCTTTCGACGACTTTTCGTGTAGCCGGCGTTTGGCCGGGCGAAAGGATTTTAAACTCTAATCTACGGCTTCGCTTACGACAATTTTCAATATTAGTAGACTTTCCGTGTAATTGTCGTAAGCGAAACCCAGACTTGATATACCATAGAGTTTAAAATTCTTCTAACCGGCCGAAGGCCGTCTACACGAAAAGTCGTCGAAGCACGTACCAAATTAAGTATTCCGAAGGCTACTAATATTGAAAATTGTCGTAAGCGAAGCCGAGATTTAACATATCATAGAATTGAAATATTTCGGTAGAAGAATTTTAAACACTTTGGTATGTCAAATATCTGCTTCGCTTACGACAATTTTCTAAACCACTTTTACTGCTATAGAAGCCAAATAATGGTGGAGATGGAACACATTTGAGAAACTTTCAATTATTTCATATAATATAATATTTTAAATTCTATATTCGATTTTGATGATTACCAGAATTTGTGGGTGTAAAATTTTGGGCGATTTTTCATATGAAAAATAACTTAAAATTTGTATGAGAAAGATTTTGGGCGATTTTTCATTTTTATTTTTGGGCGATTTTTCATGCAAACATTTTTAATATGAAAAATCGCCCAAAAATTTCAAAATGAAAAATCACCCAAAAAAATGAAAAATCGCTCAAAATTTTTGGAAAAATTTTTATGGAAAAATTTTGGGCGATTTTTCATTTTTTTCATGGAGCCGTTTAATTACTTTAAATTATGAGTTCTTTACTCCACGACAATTTATCAACTAAAATGTACAACTTTGTTGATTTGGACCACAAAAGAATTTATGAACAAAAGTGGTCAGCTATAAAGAACAACAAATATACGTGCATATGTATGTATGTAAATGATCTTACAATTTTTAGCAAAATTTGTAAATGAATATTAAAAATAACAATAATGTAGAAAGAATTTATACAAACAACAATGTGTACATTGTACATGCATGTATAACAATAGGAATTAATACGGTTTGATTTTAAAATAAAAAGGAATTAATATCAATGACGGCACTTTACTTAGAGAGGATACGGTGATTAATATGATCTGCCCCGAAATTCTCCTCCCGTTGAAACGCCTGTGCATCAAGAATCATTAGAGCTCGGAAGGGGAGCATCCATCGGTATCACTAATTATTTTTGTCAGTGTTGTGGTGGTGTATTATCTTCATGAATGAACAAATCCCCAATCTTGATATTTGGCTGCGTTTTAGACCATTTCGAACTTAGTTGCAATGAATGAAGATAATCTCTAGACCACTCTTGCCAAATTGATTTCTGAGAAACGAAATCTGCTGCCATCTGTCTAGGATTTGTAATTTTATTGTATTTGATGGTGCTTGAGGAACGGATTTTAAGGAGGAACCAATCCAAAGATGACCAGGAGTCAAAGCTTCACCATCATTGGGGTCTTCTGTCATTGGCGCAATAGGACGAGAGTCCTTCTTCTATTTCTGCTATTAGAGTTTGTATGTAGTTCTTCAAATGTAAGACGGTCTTGAGACACCTTCTTCACCCGAAGAGTTTTAGCAGATTTCACTGTTGCTTCCCATAGTCCACCGAAATGTGGAGCACGAGGGGGAATAAAACAAAATTCGAACCCATTATGTGAGCAATATGTTTTAATATCAGCCTTTGTTGGTTCGGAGAGTAATTTTTAATTCAGTTCCCTGAGGTGATTATTTGCTCCAGTAAAATTTGTTGCATTATCACAAAAAATTCGTAGAGGCAGACCACGTCGACTTGCGAAGCCTTTCAGCCAAAGTATGAAGTTATTTGTTGACAAATCCGATACAAGCTCCAAATGAAGCGCCTTTGAGCTGAAGCACACAAAACAGCTACGTAGGTTTTGTAAGGTACCTTTCCTCGAATTCGGTATGAAGTAAGGAACGGACAACAAAAATCAAAATCGGATATCAGAAATGGTCGTTGAACTCTAAAACGAGCGACTGGTAAATCGCCTGTTGTCTTACAAATTAGTTTTGGTTTGTATTGAAAACTGTGAGTACAGGAGCCAATTTTAAAAGTTGAACGATGTTGATCTGAGAGGGAAAAAAATTCTGATTGCCAAAAACGATGCTGCTGAAAGCCCATACGAACGGTGTTTAGCTAAAACACGCTAAGTTTATCATTCGGATTAGATCTCTATAGAATTAATTGGAATTTGCGGTCACGTTCATCGACAAAAAATTGGCGGTACATTTTGGATATGTCAGCAGTAAGAGCAAATCTATTCAAACGAAACGGAAAAAGAGTAGTTGTATTGTTCGGCCAACCATGACTACATTATTCAACGAATAATTCAAAGTTGTGCGAGCTGACCCATCGAAAATTACACGAAGTTTGGTTGTTGTACTAGAAGGCCTTAGTACACAATGGTGAAGTATAATATAATACTGATGACTAAGAAGGGTAATAAAAGTTGACAAATGACCAAGTGCCATATATTCATTCATAAAATCGATATACTTAGATTTTAGTGTTGGATCTACGTTCGAGCGACAAAAATCTTCGTTTTTAATTTTCAAAAGACTCACCCAAGCAATCTGGAAATTGTTTGAAGGGCAAATGAACCATAATTCTTGCATTTGATGTTATTAAAGTGTTTTCTATAAAGTGATTTTCATGAAATCCATCCTTCGAGCAACATACCAAAAAAACGTTTATGCACCCAACAACAAACCAATTTCTTGCGGTTTAAGGAATGATATATCCGTTAATTCTACTGTTTCGGGAATTTTAAGCTTCGATATATCGATCAATTCAGCAGGGTTTGAGCTGAAATTGACTTGGCAACAGCAAATTTATATCGTAGGAGCTAATTAGGGATTTTACGCTGGCAAATACAGAAAATCAGATTCTTTTTTGCACTTCCCTTATCCCGGTCAGATCCTCACATGTGCGTTGAAATTTAAGCCTAAGACTTTTAGCAGCTTTCTCTGTAGTGAAATTAATCTCTGAACAAGAATCAAGAAGCACTCTTACCGGTTAAACAGAACCACAAATGTCCTTGATTAGAGCCACAGCTGTTGGTATTATTGTTTTTCTAAATGATCGAGTAACTAGTGACACAGCATGGTTTGCATTAGTCGATGGTGCTGAAACATTACTACCTGATGGCGATTCTGTTCGGAAGAATATATGTAACAAGGAATGATGAGCTGACTGGCAAACTCGACAATGACTTTTCGAGGGACATTTCGATACTAAATGTCATTTTCGAAGGCAATTTATGCAGTGTCCATTACATTTTACAAAATTAAAACGTTCGGAGAATAAAAGCGACGAAAACGAAGAACAGATGGCAATTTGATGCTCAGCGCTGTTACAGTATGTGAAGGTTAAGTAGCACTTGGAGTTGACTACCGTGTTTGAATTACGATTCAAAATTTGTTTTGGTTTTGCTCCAATATTACTATTATGTTTAATTTCAGGTTTCTTGCCATGACTTTCCAGGAATTGACAGCGATGGCTTAGAATTTCATAGCAGGTATCCCAGGTGTGCAACGATTTAAAATCAATTTTGTTTATCGTGGAACTGACCAGATGCGAGTGGATAATTATCGAATTCATTACGTTCATTTCCGAGCCAAGCGATAAAAGTGATCCAAGAATTGCTGAAACTGTATCAAATATGTTGTGTAACGAGATACTGTCACTCTTTGACATGTCGGAAATGTTGAAGAGGGCTGTAATGTGTTGTAAGACAAATAGCACTTTGTTGTCATAATGCTCCTTTAATCTTTCCAAATCCTACTTATAATTTTCATCTATAACCTGATAGGGTTCAACGACAGCAAGGGCTTGGCCAGAGAGACAACTCAATAAATAATTGAATTTATCGACTGGTGTGAGGAAAGAATTTTCATGTACCATATTATTAAAAGTCGCAATAAATCGTTCATATGCATACCTTCCATCAAAGAGTGACAATTTCAATGAGGGTAATCGAGTTTGGCTAGGAATTCCAATCGAGGTGTTTATAAAACAGTGGTCCATTGAAGCCGAATAATTATTTTTGTTTAAAAACTATATTTTTGCCTTGACTGCAATATACATTTCTTCAAGATCACCTCTAGCGGCGGCTGAAGGACATACCTTTTCGATTTGCGTTTGAATGCGGCTAATCTGCGTAAGACTCCAAAAGCAAAATTGTTGGATCGGCTTTGTCGCCATCTGTTTCGATTTTCTTCTGTATGCTGGAAATGTTTCACTTTGTTGTGGCTCGTTGTTGCTTTAATGAAGCCAGTTCTGAAGCACTAGAAGTATTGGCTGCATCATCATTAGTTGCCATAATTTTAATTTCAATAAGTTGTTCACGACTTTAGACTCACTTCAGAAAATTAAAAAGCTTTGAAATTAAAAAAAAACCAGAATTTTTCCAAAACGTTGCTTTCAGAATTTTTTAAATTGTTAAAAATGTTAGAAATGTTAATTTTATCTTTTTACACGGTGAAAGGCCATGCTTTAAGGACCACCACTAAAATGTTTAGACAAATCCATTCAGTAGTACACTTTTACCATGTGCGCTGTATAACTTGCCTCAAAAGACTCATATCTGTGCCCACAAGGAATAACAGCTAAACTCGATTTCGACAAGTTTTCAGGAGAGCATTTTTAAGCTTAAAATTATTGCCTGAAATCAAGGAACTTGATTGAGATAACCTTTGTATGTTGGATGTTGGCAATTTTAAAATATTTTAATTTGTAACTTAATTTATAATGATAAAAATAGTTAACTTAAGAGAAGTAAACAAAACAAACAGTTTAGTTTTTTTTCCTTCTGGATGTTTTTTTAAAATTTCTAGATCCTATCTCTACTTTAGCTTCAAAATAATTCAATAATAACTAAACTCGAGTTTAGCAACGAAACTCAATTAAATAATTTTCAATTTCTCAAACGGAAGAATGGCTAATCTCTAGTTAGGCGGAAATTTCACGTATGAATGCACTCAGAATAAAATCCTAATTCCTAAAAAAATTTTTTTAACCAACTTGAGTGAGATATGCTATTATTCGAAAATGGTGAAAGCTGCATATGGACTTAGGCTGATAAAATTTTGAGCGGAAGTGCAATTGAATGTAAGGAATACAATGGTAGTAATAACTCAACATTGTCATAACACATATATAATATAGATAGGCGTCGCGAGATATCAAATCTTACGGGAATTTATTTTCGGTGAATATTATTTACCTGTGTTATAAATGACTTTTGAAGTTATTAGAAAAATTTATAGAGAATAAAATTTCTTAGAAATTTCGTATCCGAAATATTTTGCACGATGAACAGTTTTGGAGATAGATGATTGTGAAGAACGCAAGGCGCTTAGCCATATATGCAGACTCTCGCACTGTAGAATATTAAATGAATTTTCCATGATGTCATAGCCCCTTTAAAACAAGTATAGCCTTAATATGTTCGTTCTATCGCTTTTTCCCGGAGTTGCGGGGTTCAAAATTTTTATTTATAATTGGTTATATATTTCATAACATTAACCATTAGCAATATTTGCATCATATTAAAAGCAATACCTTCCGTTTGCTATGCAGAATTAACAAAAATACATTAGCGGTATTAGATGTTTGGTGCATTTTAATAGAAACTGTTTGCAATTGCAACACTTTTGTTACTACATATTAGTGAGTGCTTCTTTTACTCACTTTGAAACACTAAATAAAAATTCACACATACACTCAAATACCCACATACACATGCACTTCTGTGGCTAAATCCACATTCTTTAATTCTTTAATTTTTGAAGATGTTTTTTATCTAAAATTTTCAGTTGTCAAAATATGAGTGCGAGATTGCAATACAAAAAAGCTACACCGATTTGGTATAGTGTAGTTGCAAAAGCGTTGTAAGTAATGTATTTTCTTGTTACACGCAAAGAAAAGATATGGTTGTGGCATGGTTGCGTCAGCAATGTCATGTTCCCAATATAGTTTATGGTTCTGGTAAATAACTTATTATTGTTTTAAATAATTGTGAACCTTAATTAGATTACGAGAAATAAACTCATGTTTACATTCAATCATCACATCATAGAAATTGCAACATGGTTGCATTTAACAATACACATTGTTAAAAAAGTGTTGACTATAATCCTGGTTTATTTAAAAATGCAACATCAGTATGATTCTACAAAAGTAAAATATAGCAAGAACATTCTATCTTAAGTCAGTTTAATTTCAATGAATCTATGGTTATAAAAAAGACATGGCTGTTTGTTTTTAAAACAATTTTTGTTCTTAATTTTTTTTTCATTTGTGTTGGCTTTTTGTAAAAAAACAGATATAGAAATTTAATAAATAAAATAAAAAGGTAAGTTCGATATAATTAAAGTGTTATATTTGAAAATTTTCTTTTTTGAATATAATGATTTTGTCCACACATAATATACATAATCATGTATAATATACATAATCATGTATGATTGTACTTCCAGATTCCGTAGAGACAAACGGGGCAGGAAACTGGCATTAATTCAGTTTCATGAACTTTTTCTACACATTTCAATCGTTGTATTATTGTATAACTGTCGCATTGAATTGCAACTTTGGTATGGTTAATGGAACCATATGCATAATTAAATGGAACCATATGTATGGTTAATGAAACCATATGTATGGCTAACTGGAACCATATTTATGGTTAAATGGTTAATGTAACAATATCTGTGGTTAATTGGAACCATATGTGTGTTTAGTTCGAACAATATGTATGGTAAATGGAACCATATGTATGGTTAATGGAACCATATGTATGATTAATGGAACCATATGCATGGTTAATAGATTAATACGTATGGTTAATGGAACCATATGTATGGTTAAATGGAACCATATGTACGGTTAAATGAAACCATATGTATGGTTCAATGGAATCATATGTATGTTTAAAGGAACAATATGTATGGTTAAATGGAACTAAATGCATGATTAAATGGAACTATATGTATGGTTAATTGAACCATATGTATGGTTAAGTGGAACCATATGCATGGTTATATAACAATGTTATAGTTAACTTACGCAACATTATTATGTTTAAAACAAATTTAGTTTCAAAATAGTATGGTTTGACTGCAACCATATATTCAATCATAGTATGTTGCTCTTCGAGTATGGTTGCCTCAGCCATGTTTGCGTGTAGATTTCAAACAAAAAGCTACGATATTTTGCACTTGCTCCTTTGCAAGACCATTCGCACCAAATACTGAATGCCACCGCTATTGACCCATAGCATGCTAGTAAAAGGTACACACACAGTACTGGCATATGTACATATGTATGTATATAACGTCGATGTTTCTTTTAATCTTTCTTTGCATTAAAGTTATTTTTGTTTGTTTTTGTGGACCAACTGGACAAAAAATAAATTACTTGTGATAATACCAAGGAGTTTCATTGTTGGTGGTGGTATCAAAAAAACTTTTGACAGAACTTTTAGTTTTTGTAATCAAAGCAAGATTTACAAAATGTTAAAACTTTCAGGTGAAATTTTCTGTTATTTGGCATAAAAAACTAGAGATGTGTAAATGTAGTGATTTCTTCGTGTCATGCGTGATCGTGACTACGTTGATAAATAATCACACGTGAGTGCGTAATTTTAAAATCAAATAGCGTGCGTGATTTTAAAAATGTAATACTAACGCACTCACGATTTATCTTTCACTTTACTTATACGAAATTTGGCTCATTCCAAATTTTCGCAAATACTTACGATGTTTCTTAATTTTTTAAGCAAATGAAATATATGTTATGAGCAGGGCTCGGACTTTCATGCAAATGCATGTATTTTGTGGTGATAGATAAAAACGTATTGGCTAGTTATCTATGCGAATCATCAAATTTTAAGTAGTTTGGCATCGATTTGTAGTTGCATATGTTTGCATATTTTGGTGGTAAGTGCATATTTTTGCATTATTTGCCAACAAATGCACATTTTTAGATTTATAAACATTTTTTAAATTCATATTTCTCAATTTTTGAAAAAAAAAAAATATTAATAGGCCGATTATGCATGGCAACCGAGCTACAGTTGGGTTGTCAGTTGCTGAAAATGATACTACTGATGATAACTGGCAACTGAGAGCTGTCAATTTCAGTTGCTATTTAGTGCCTTTCTGGCAACCATTAATTTTCAGTTGCCGACTGGCAACTCAACTAAAGTTCGGTTGCACTAAATAATAGACCCAATTATGGTCGCTTTATGGTTTCTTCTCTAATAATAATAACAATAATAAATTTAAAAAAAAAAATATTTTCAATAAAGCTATGAGTTTAGTCGAACTGTATGGGTTAATATCCAAAGAAATTTTATTTATTTTGGCTTGAGTTCGGTTTTAATTTAATTTTTCAATTAAATTATATTTTTATTTAGAGATAAATGTGAAGCATGTAGACAAAGAAAATTTTGACTGCGCGGAGGGTTGAACTGACGTTTCGGTAACTCTCGCTAATCTCATCAGAGTTCTTTACCGCTTAGACCACTCGACCAAAGTCGGGTGTTTGCAGCCAAGAGCTGAATATCATCTACTTTTAATCAATTCATACTGTCAATCTTAGAACTGTATTTCATTTGATAGTTATTGATATTCAGTTGTTTCTTTTGTCTTGTGTTAAGCTTCTTTCCCCAAGGAAAAATGATGAAAAATTACCCATTTTCACAACTTGTATCTTTTTATGCGAGTTTGAACACAAAACTGTGTTTTCATCTAAATTTAAGGGAATAAATATGTATAAACTTTTAGAAGACTTTGAATAATTAAGCTACTAAGTTATTTAGAAGAATATTATCGGATAAATGTCCTTTAAAAACTCGATTTTTAAAAAGCATGGTGAGTATTTTTTAAAATTATAAAGGATTTACAAACGTTTACTTGCTTTTCTACTAATTATCTGCATATTTTTAATATAGATTCTTTGCAAGCAATGAAAATGTAGTTATTTAAAAATTACTTCCAATTTTTTACACTGTGTTAATATCAATTTTAAATATTAATAATCTCTTACACAGTAATTTTGTATAATAAAAAAATTGCTCTTCTTGAGTTTTGTTAATCTAAACTTGAACTCAAATTCATTATTCGTATCGGAATCGGTATCGGCGATATTTATTTTTAAGTATCGGTACCGGATCGGCAAAACGGCGTATCGCACATACTTCACTTTTTATTTTGTGAGTTGTGTCCATAAATTCTCAAAACCGCCCAATGGCACTTGTTCCTACGGCTTTTGGCACCTATTCAAGCAGATACTAGCTATTGCTCGTTGTTCCAGCAGCAGTGTTTGTGTTTTTACCAACCGAATAAACAGTTTTTTATGTTGCTTTTAGGATTTTTCACTAGTGGTTTTTTATAAGCTAGCTTTTTCTTCAGTTACAAGTAGAAGAGCAAACCCCATAATTGAAAATTTTTTGCTAATTTCGGGCTATTGATTCTTGAAGTAGATAGCTTAAAAAGCAGATGTCAAAAAAGAAAAGCACATAAAATAAGGGATTGGCTTTTTTGCACAAACCAAAAACAAGGCATTGGCTATTGTCATATATTTCTAAACATTTTAATAGCAGTAGCAAAGGTCAAAATAAAAAAGCACTTCGTCATACACACATGGTTTCAAACACTGAAGAAATTCATGTATGCATATTAATCCCCCATTAAATTTAGCTATTATTAAATCATTTATGGAAGAAAAAACTCTTTTAGTTGGTGCATATCTTTCTATAAGTTTTTAATCGTTTATTTTGTCATACATAACTATTGCGAATTTATTTGATATATTGTCCGAATTAAGTTTTCAAAAAATGTTGCTTGCTGTGGGAAAGTTTTTAAACATGATGGTTTAAGGTCTACTCTACGTCTTCACGAGCCATAGACTTGAACATGACATGAACATGACCCCGGCAGAGCAACTGTATGAATATGTGCGATGTCCATGTTCTGCCTTATCAAAGTATTTTGTGGTAGTGCAATAGAAATGTAACATCCAATTTTGTTCTATATCTTTTCTTTCTATTGAAAATGTTTGTTCACGGCGAGTCTCATGGCGAACATTGATGCTCAGCCATATGTTCGGGCATCGACGTCAGAGCACGGACGAAACATGCACATGAACGGTCTACATTAGCCATAAGCGATGTCCGACATGAAGTTCACATCAAGCTCATGGCTAATTTAGATCCCCAGTAAGCACCAAAGAAATAAAGGCTTAACCCACAACCAGCGTTGCCAAGTTTTCCCTTTTCTTGCAAGTTTTTTGAGATGCCAAAAAGTTTTAATTGTATATAGTTTTTTCAAGTTTTCTTATAAATATGTACATAATTTAAAATTTTCAGTATAGTATATCGGATGAAAATATTAAGTGATTGTTTATGCAATGATGCGATCAAATATTTTCTCACTCCCTTATTACTGCAACAGTGTTTAATTGTGTTTACACCCTCTACAGCTATGCCGTTTTTATACATTCCTTAAAATAAATTCCAAGTACACTTTTTTGTGTTTTCTTTTAAAATTTTGGCACTTTTTTGGGCAAAAAAAATTTCTTTTCAGAAATAAGAAGTTTAAAAAAAATATGGTAACGCTGCCCACAACTAACAAAAATTTTTGAATTATATATACATATTAAAATTAATTTCATTAATATTTCGGTCTTATGTTATAGAAACGAGTGTGTTTGTAATAATTTTGCTGTGAGTATGTCAGATTGTGAAAATTTTACTAATTACTGTATGAGCGTGATTGAATGAATAAATCATGTTCGTGAACTTGTGTAATGAAGAGAATGAGAAAATTTGTTGCGCGTCAGTGTGCGTGATAAAAAAATATTCTTTTCGTGTGTGTGTGATCGTGAGGTAACTATAGCTCACGCGGAAATCTCTATAAAAAACACAAAACAGCCACAACCAAAGACTTTAAGACACAATAACGACTTTGGTTTACCTTCTTAGTTTGGTCCTACGTTATCAGACGCACACAAATCATATTTTTTTTAACAACTAATATACAACAATAAACACATATTTATTATTAGTTTATCATGAAAAATGCTTTCTTTTATCTTATTGACTTTAAATACATATTAGTAAAACATTTCTCGGAATATAATATCGATGTGTTTGTTACAAACGGATTGATAAACTTTTCCTTTATGGAGGCGTGTTACTTCTATCCCTATATTCACTATAAAATATTAACGGTACATAAAAACTTTTTCTTTAGTATATGTTTTATATTTTTTTGTTGTGGTGGTTTTTGTTTCTGGCTTATCATATTCTAAAGTTTTTGTCGCGCTGACTTATTTTCACCAATACCAAATAACGGCCAACTTAGCACACGCATACCCAGAACTATACACAATGAAAAAATAAATTAGTTTGAAAATAAATTTATATTTTAGTATCGCGTTGAAACGTTTCTAGAGGAAAAGAAAGAAAAAAATAACTTAAGTCATAAATATAATTTTTGGTATGACCCAAAATAAACTCGTGAGCGAGCGAGTATTAACTTGATGACTTGCTGCTGTTGCGGAAACATATTTTCACTACTTTGGTTTTACCACTCTCTACAAGACTGGCAATTCGGTAGCGGTAGATGGGTGGTTTGATCATTTGGCAAATGGGTTAAGTTGAAGAGTCATGAATACCACCACTTTTGCTGTTGCAAAGAACAAGTTTTATGCTACTGAAATATAATACTTAAATGAAAACCAACTTTAACTAAAACAAACAAACAAAATATTTAAAATCTGTTCACAAAATAGTTTTTGCTTCCTGGAATTTTTTATTTCTTCCCTTTCCTTTAATTTTCCTTATGCATTCATTTTAAGTCAAAGATCCTAATATAACGCTTATTTTTATAAAGAGAAGATGGAAATAGTTAATTTAACTTACCGTCTGAATTGATTTGAGTCGTGCCACTTGATGGATTCAAATATAAGTACACTGTTATAAAAATAAATAAAATATAAAATTAATTTAATAAAAGTAAAAAGTTTAAAAGAAATAAACATTTTAAGTACATATATAAAATTAAATTAAATAAAGAATAGTATGGACTATCGCATATTCAAATCAGAGAACTATTGTTTTTACTAATAATTTCGTTATATATACGGTGACCATATTTTTAAACAACAAATAAAGGACCCAGCAAAAACCACTGCTTCAGCCGAAGCAGGTTTGTAAGCGAGAGAATCTGGTTTTTGCTGTGTCTCCTGCTTCGAAAAGCGCTTGGAGCATGCATGATTTTTGTTCGCGATGTCTCACTTTGGAGCTCTTGTTTTTTATATAAAACTGCGCTTCTCTTAAAGCATAGAAAATGCTCTGAAATCATATTTCTTCGTCTTATTGCCTCATCCAGTTTTATCATCGTTAAACTACTTACTGACAAAACAAATCGTGTTTATTATAAATCTCTCTCTTTCATACAATGAATGGGTGAGAAATGTAGAAGGAAAGCATACTTTAAATCAGTGGTGTCAGAAATAAAGCTATTGTTGTATTGGTGAGTAAACACTGAAAGAAAAGTTGTCTCATCTAAAAGAAGTACTATCAAGTACACAGAAAAATAAATATTTTAAGACATGTATGTATGTTTGAAGTTAACTCAGGTCTTATTATAACTTTATTTATTTTCATAGTAGGGGAGTTCACGAAACATTTGGTAACAGTTTATTCATTGAATTGGTAAATTTTTCCATATATTTTGCTGCTGTAAAATGTATCTAAAAATATTTTAACGAGCAAACAGCAAATTTAACGAGCAAACAGTTACCGATGTTGTTGTATTTGTTTGAATTGTTTGTATTTGCAGTAGGAATGCGACGCTTGTTTTTGATATTCGCATTCGCTAAAATTGATGCGAATATTTAAAGCGAATAGTAAAATTAAAAATAAATCAAAAGTTTTAAAGATGGCAAATTATTTTGGTGGAAAGGAAGGGCAAATTACGTTTTCTCGTAACAAAAATGTTTTCTATGTTAGTTATTAGCATTTTTTAAAATAAGGGAGTGATATGTAAACAAAAGAACGTAAGTACAGTTTCCAATTTTTCATGAGTGTAAAAATACTATGTGCCAAGGCCTATTAATAAGGTCGTGTTGAAGGCACATTTAATTATTTCGATGATATGGCTTGTGGTTTGTGCTATATAAAATTTTTTTCTTGGCGCAACAATCAAGCTTTACAGCGATAGTCCTTTGGTTCAATTTGCCGATGCGGGTACCATATTATTCTAACTTGTCTTGGCGTTAAACAATAAATAGAAAATTGAGCGATAAGCGATTTCATTAAAACTTTACTCTTGTAGCTAAAAACTTATATAGATTCACGGGGCTTATTCCATTTTTTCAGTTGTTGTCCGATGTTTTTACACTATAATTTAAGTTATTTTATATCGTTCTTGTGTCTCAGTAATTCATATGTAGTACGTAGCATATTCAAAATTTAATTGTATAGAATATGACTTAAATGTAATTATTCGCATTCGCAAAAATTGAAATTTATTATTCTCATTCGCTAAACTAATATTCGCTACTCCCCTAATTTGCAGTGAACAAAATAGTTTAATTTTCACAAAAAAATATTATTTTCATTAATAATAATTTTTTTTATTTTTTCCTTTGAATATTGCTTATCATAAAATACTTTTCGCATATAGTGAATTTGCGTAAATTTGCCTTTCTTGTGAACAATTTTTTTTACAATTATTTCAAATAATAGTCCAGCCCCCTTATTCCGTAATTCGCTTAAAATAAAGCCAAATCTCGAACGCTAAAATGCCGAACAAATACGAAATTAAACATTTTTGGCGGACATAAAACACAAAAACTTCGGCGGATTTAATTTTTAAGACAATGCCTAATTAACAATACGCGTTGGAAACTTGCCTTCGTAGCCCAAAATCGATAAATCGACTTTATAGATTTTTATCGATGGCGAGTTAGCTTTAGCGAGTAACAGGATAAGGGCGCAGTAAATAAGAATTTAGCAGGAACCGAAAATAACGAATATTTTTAAAATTTACACTAAAAAAATCAAGCTGAAATATAAGTGCTACGTGCATAAAGGATACACCAAAATAATCCTTGTTGCATGGACTACCTTTAGATGCATTCATTTTTATTTGATTAAGTTTTATTAAAAAACTTAACTTTGCCGATTATTTTCTGAGTTTTATTTATTCCTCAGTAAATACAATTTAATTTCTTTAGTTTTATTTATTCCTCAGAAAATAAACGTTATTTCTTGATTTTTATTTATTTCTTAGAAAATAAAAGTATTTTTTCCAGTATTATTTATTCCTCACGAAATAAAAATTATTTTTTGAGGGTTATTTTTTACTTAGGAAATAAAAATGACTTTCTGAGTTTTATTTTTAATTAAACAATAACAGTTATTTTTTGAGTTTTAATTTTTGCTTAGAAAATAACAGATAATTTTTTAATTTTATTTTTTGCTCAAAAAAGTAATTTTTAAACTGAATAAAATATAAACAATTTATTTAATTTAACAAATAAGAGTTTTCGCAAAAACTCTTGTATATTTTTTTTTACAAAAACTCTTATTTGTTAAATTAATGTCTCGATTATCGATGGCAACCGAACTGCAGTTGCGTTGCCAGCCGGCAACTGAAAATGTGTGGTTGCCAGAAAAGCAACTGAAATTTACGGCTTTCAGTTGCCAGTTGTCATCCGTAATATGATTTTTTGCAACGCAACTGAAGTTCGGTTGCCATCGATAATCGAGCCATAAATTATTTTTTTTATATTTTATTAAGTTTAAAAATTGCTTTTTTTAAGCAAAAATACAAATAAAACTCAAAAAGCAACTGTCATTTTCGAAGCAAAAAATAAAACTGAAAAAATTATTTTTATTTCCTGAGGAATAAATAAAGCTCAAAGAATAACTTATTTTCTGAGGAATAAATAAAACTCAAGAAATAACTTATTTTCTGAGGAATAAATAAAACTCAGAAAAAGCTTTTATTTTCTAAGCGAAAAATAAAACTCAAGATATAATGATTAAAAGGTAATTTTTAAAATAAAACTTATAACCGTTACAGTCACTGGAATTTAACTAAATGTTGCGTTGAACTTTTTCAACATGTTGTTTTTCTAAAAAAATGTTATTATTTTTCATTAAAAAGCTTTAAATTCATTATGAAAAGAATTAAAATGCCGTTTTAATAAATACTCATTTGTTTCCTTTAATGTTTTGTAACATAAGACACATTGAATATTGCTAAAAGCATTTATCAACATAAAATATTTTTCGCATACACATATTTCTTTTCTTTCAGTGGACTAATAAAAAAATTATAAAAATTGTAAAACAGTCCACTATGCATGCGTTATCGTCGCTGTCTCATTGACAACTAAAGGAAAGAGAGTAAAAATGTGTGTGAGTATGGCTACCACAATTGTGCTATGAATCTGACTTCACTGCTTTAAATGTATTAGGGTTTATTTGAAACAATTCGTGCGACAATTCTCTAGAACATTGCTGCCCAAAAATATTTTGCAACTGTATTGCTGAGAGAATTTTGAACTACAGTAACACGATAAAGTAAACGCAAGGATGTTCATTAACATTTTATCACAAGAAATTGTGTTGGTCGTATTTATGTATAATAATGCAGTTCACACTGAATTTGATATTTTTTTACTTGGTAAAATGGAGAAATTTTCAATACATTTTGCCCCAATACCCTTAAGCTGGATTCACCCATTATTTCCGAACAAAATTTTTGTCCGGAGAAAACTTTTTTCATATGTAGTTTGGCGTCTCTCTTTGTGAGAGAGAGAAAAGAAGAGAAATAATTTTGTTCGAAACATTCTCAGCTTGGATTGGTTTAATTTTAATTAAGTCCGGACAAAGTGGAACTGAGTTGCGACATCAAATAATGTTTTTTTAAAGCAATTCTTTCATTTCTTTTTTTATTTCTATAAATATGCCATACAAGTAATATCATAGTATTTAGTTTAATAGTTAATAACATAACACTAATATTTTATCCAATTGCAAAAAAAAAGTTTGTCCGAGATGTTTATTTGTTATTTACATATAACATATGGTAGCTTTGACTTTCCAGACAAATTGTTCGAAATGGGTGAATCGTATTGCAAAACACTCTCAGCAAAAGAAATTTTGTCCGGACAAAAATTTTGTTAGGAGACAATGGGTGAATCCACCTTTAGTTTATCCAAAAATATCTGTTTATTTCCAATAAAAAGCACTTTCTTTTCCATCATTTATTTTACACATTGTTTGTGGCAAAATACCAACATAGCTACTATGCATGTACACTCGTCGCTCTAACGACTAAAATAGAGTATAAAAAGAAATGAGGTATGGATGCTAAGCAATTGTTTGATGAAATAGGCATATTTTCTCTAGAACCTATTTTGTTGAAAGCTACAATGCTACTGCATATGATTTTGTTTATTTTGGAGATTGTGTTGAATAATTGTAAAATGCTGACTAACTTTGTAATTTAATGATAGATCTCTGCCTTCTTTTTGAGCATCCTCGGAAGCTCTTCAAAGCATCGCATGTGCAAGACATGAATGATTTTTACTGCTTCCAGAAACCTGATATTTTTGCTGGCTATTTTAAGTAGCAGCATTTTAAGTAGTAGCATTAAGTTTATGTGATATATTATATGTATATGCACCCCCGTATTATTTATGTCGAACTCGAATTTGTGACTACGACAAATTGTCATAGAATAAAGAAAACATGTAAAAGTTTTCTTTATTCTAGGACAATTTGTCGTAGTCACAAATTCGACTTCGACATACATAATACGGGTGAATATATAGTAATATAATTCAAACTGTGTAATATTATTGAGTAATACAAGTAGTAAGTAACATACATACTTATATTTTAGAGTTAAAAAAAATTAGTAATAAAAAAAGGACAATTCAATTTAAAAAAGGACAATTCAATTAAAAAAGGACACTTTTATTGAAAAAAATGAAAGGACATCGTGTCAAAAAAAGGACTGTCCTCTTTAAAAAAAAAAGGACGAATGGTCACCGTAGTTATAAAGGCTCTTTCAATTAAAGCAGCTCGATGTTGACAATGTGTGCTTGCCATGTCGTTTTGGTAACTTCTGCAAAATACGAGCTGTTATTTTTGAAAGTAGTATAAGTCCACTTTAAAAAAATTTAGTTAACGTTAGTTTTAATAAGATATAGACACCTTCTGTCTATATTCATCAGCATATATTCAATAAAGTACGATTTTACCATAAAATAAATTCCTTTAGGCTATAAAGTTTTATGGCAAAAATCTTTTTTTTTAAGTGGAATAAGTCCATTCCTAATAATTATATTTAAAACAACTCTCTTATTGCAATTATTATTTGATTGCTATGAGTTTAGTGCACACTCTGCTTTAACAGATATTACTTAGTACGCAGCCACTATTGGACATACCCAGAGAAGAAAACAATTAATCCCATCCAAAGCCCGGGTATGCAGTCAATCTTCACTCTGCAGTACCATTTACATGAACTTTATTTACACTTTTTATGGTCATTATTTCTTTTTCAACGTAGCAATAACGTCCATGGACACTATTTCATTGGACGGTATTGCATACCACTTATATATTCGGGAGTTGATTTAAGAATGCCAGCCTTTCATCTGTGCAAATATAAAATGTTGGGCACCAAGACATATTTTGTGGATCCTATTAGGAACAAATCAGCAAAATCGCATAAATAGCTTAAATATTCAAAACACGCGACTATTCTCGTCCTGCTATTTTTATATGAATGCAAATAAGCCAATGAGAAAAATTTTAAAGAAAATAAATGAAATTTTAAATCGCAAACGAAAAATTTTTTACATGTGGAAAAATTTAAAAATTTTCGATGACAAAACAGACTTTTTAAGGTTTTTTTTAGTAAATATGCATATTGAAATTTAAAAAAAGGCAAATAATGCAAGAAAACAGCCAAATATGCCGCAAAAAATAGAAAATTGCCCTAAATATGCGACTAAATGTAAAATATGCAAAAACATGCTGTAAATGGTAAAATATGCAAAAATGTGAACTAACAAATCGATGCCAAAATGCTTAAAAAGTACTGAAAACGTATAAATATCTTATTTGTGCCTACATACATCGCACAGGAAAAAAATGCAATTGCATATTTGCGGTTTCCCTGTTCATTAGTATTAGTTATTTTTTAGCTGAATGAATTCCACGAATATGAAAATTGTTTTTTAAATAATTATTTTTTTGTTTGTGTTATGTATTATTTTTATATTGCATGTTTTACTGAATATTAAGATAAATACATAATAATATTATAATATTGAAATTTTGCGTTATTATATTGTTTGAAAAAGTGTGCACTTTTATTTTTTTGTTTGTGCTCTTTTATAAGCCGACTGTGTTCTTTTCGCCTCTTCAAAATCTTGCATCCCTAAGTTTACGCCAACGCATTACACAATCACAATATGATAAAAAAATGCTCAAAGCAATTTTGTGTGCAAAATCAGTTTGAAAAATGCAAGATCTAGCATTAAATATGCTAAATTGGCATTATTGCTGAGGAGCCACTTGCCCTCGTGCTACCATGAACTCCATACAGCACTATCGTATGCCTAATGTATATGTATAATACCTAGATGCAGTGATACATAGGGAAAATCCCTACTCATAGGAATTTTCGTCAAAAAAATTACTGTAGGGGAAAAAAGGAAAAATTTGTCTAAATCATTAAAATGCAGTTTTAAAATTTTAAAAATTTCAGTTTTTCGCTTTTTTAATATAGCATTTTTAAATTTGTTTCGATTTCGGTCCATTATGGCTTAACGTTTTTTTAATGGACTATGCAAGAAAATTAGAAAACTTTAGATTTTTGTATTATTTTTGACACAAAACACCTTCCGAATGACACCAATTGGGGAAAAACATTAAAAATTGTATCCACTATAACTCAGCAATTTTTTATTATATCAAAGCCAATTAGCCAATATCCAATGCGTAATTTAGTAGATGGTTTACTCGTTTTAATCGAACAAGCCTATGACTCTGGATGACGCTTTAAAGAGAAGTAAACATCGAAAAACACAAATCTGGCCACTGGCCGAAATGAAAAAAGTGTTTATGTTAGTGCATCCTAATTACAAAAAAAAATTTATTATAAAATTTTAAACTTTCCAAATATAAAAATTTGTAAATCAGTGTAGTTCATATAAAATTGCATATCTTTAAATAAATTTTACACACATTAAGCACAAGGATTTTATTTTCATTGATTTATTATTATTATTTAAAAGTTGTAGGGATTTTTGTATTTTTTTTCAACGAATTTTTCTGAAAAAATTATTTGTCATATTTCAAAACCATTTTTTATATTTTAAAATTCAATTTCCTATTATTTATTGCTGACGATGTTAACAAATTGTTAACGAAATATTGAATAAATAAATAAAATTTGTAACGATTTTATATAAACGACCTCGAGCTTAATCAATATAATATATATATATATATATCTATATATATATATATATATATATATATATATATATATATATATATATATATATATATATATATATATATATATATATATATATATATATATATATATATCTATATATATATATATATATATATATATATATATATATATATATATATATATATATATATATATATATATATATATATATATATATATATATATATATATATATATATATATATATATATATATATATATATATATATTATATATATATATATATATATATATATATATATATATATATATATATATATATATATATATATATATATATATATATATATATATATATATATATATATATATATATATATATATATATATATATATATATATATATATATATATATATATATATATATATATATATATATATATATATATATATATATATATATATATATATATATATATATATATATATATATATATATATATATATATATATATATATATATATATATATATATATATATATATATATATATATATATAATTTTTTCGTTGGTTTTATATGGAATAAGTCAACTATCATATACTTTTTGCTCGCCCAGAATGCGATTAATTGCATCATTATTTACCACAGAGTAGTTATCATTGTATATACTTATATACATTTATATCTTATGAGATTGTTGAGACTCCGCCGGACAAACAAAATCTGTGTTAAATTTTAATGTTTAACCCAGGCAGAAAGGTAAATTTCTGTTCGAGATTTAGCGTTTGGTATTTTCACGTTTTCAGTGTTGCCGTTGTGGTGTTTGGGGAACTTCTGGGATTTTGGGGATTTTTAGGTCAAAAAGTATATTGTGCATATCTAGAGAAAAATACCTTTTAAACCATATACGTTTCAGTAATATTGGTGTACAATAACATACCTAAAAGTGTACGACAAGAAATCGTGTGGCATATTTATATATAAGATTAACTACTTCATTAATTATTTTGAACAAATAAATATTGCCTTTTATTTATAAAAAATTTTGATCAGTTCGAAGAAGGAAATAAATCCAAGAAGTTTATTTGTGTATATATCAGTAAATATTAACATTTGCAAGTCTGGCCTATTGTTATGCAATCATAATTAATAGTATCTCGATTTCATCCAAATGTTATAAAAGACTATGTGAAGAAGATTTATTGCCTTCTTCCAAATGGTGGTTCAATTATTATACAAAAAAAACATTCTTGGCATTTAAATATATTTTTAGCTTTCCACCATTAATAATAGGAGGTCAGTGAGTTCATGCCAATTTTCGCAAATTGAGTTTTCATCAGATCTCGACGTTTTGAGGTCATGGGAATCTATTCTGACTACTTTTACGATTATGTCCGTATAGACCATTGAAACGCACGCTATGCCACAATTGTGGAAATTATCTCACACACATTCTTCACAAAGATTCTTATGCTCTTCATTTAGTCATCGATGAGAAAGCGACGAATGCATATGCGGTGGATGCTATACATTTTTTTAATATTTTTTATACTCGTGTTTCATTTCCAATTGATGATATGCGAAAAACATTTTATTATAAACAATGCATTTGGTAACATGCAACGCCTTTTATGTTGTCAAATATTTAAGTGAATATGTACATATATCATTAAAAGACATTTAGCCAATTCACAAAGTGTCCTATTGCGTTCTATTTGTAGTGTTGCGTAAAATTTTATGACTGTGATAAAAATGCTGTTGTTATTTTTCATATTAAAATATAATATGACAATACTATTATGTTACCTATGTTTTTTCAGCGTGCTATTTAGTCAGCTGTTTTTTGTTTAAAATTCAACGCAAGTTTTTATTATCAATATTAGCTCGGTTCGAAAAAATTATCGAAACACGAAAAATTCAAATAAAACTGGAACATAAATAAAAAGTGAATGAATAATTATTATAAAACTTGTGTCTTGTTAACGCAATTCAACTAAGAAATAACATTTTTAGAAACCAATTGATTTGTTTTATGTGTATTACTTTAATTATTTAGTGTTGTGAAAATGCTAAGTACTTGACTACTTGGTACCGCACTTGTCTTTAATTTAATCAATAGAAAAACATATGATTATGTACTTTGGAATAAATTTAAAAAGCAAATGGGAAAGATGACGCGAAATAAATATCTTACATTTTGCTAAAGCTCTCATGTTATAAAAAGTATTGTATCGAGTATGCATAAGAAAGAGTTGAATAGTCAAAAGTGTCAATGTTTTTCAACTCTACATTTATTTGCCATCAGTTGTTTTCCTAATGTTACTAATATGAAAAAATTTTCCGTTCACGCATTTTTATGGCTTTTTTGAGAGTAAATTTTGCACTTTATTCAGTAATTTCTTATTTAGTGCATTTTAGTATAACAGTAAACAAACGGACCTAATATTATATTTTACTTTTATCGCTTACTAGCTGTGCCCGCGGCATTGCCCGCCCAGAACTATTTTTGGATTAGCTATAAAAGTAAAAATCAGCACATAATACATTTCTTAGAAGGATGACAAATTAATTATATATTTATAGATTTATTCATTAATTAAAGAAGAATCTAAACATGAATATATATAGAAATATGTATGTACATATGTAAGTACATCACAATTCGTATCTTGTTTATATATTTATAGCTTTTAACCGCGATTCCCCTTGCAATTATATATAAAAAAAATAATTGTTCTCCTACCCCATCTTTGCCCAAGTTCAGAAAAAATTAAAAAAAAAATGCTAAAAATAACGATCTATTTATGTTTAAAATTTTGTTGATAGTTTCGGAAAGGCAGAAATCGCCCAGCTACCCTCCCTTGATACTAGAATTGAAAAATTTACAATTTATTTCCCCGCCTACATTTTAATCTATCATAATGGAAATATACAGTCACCCATCGCTGATCATTAATTAACAACCATGTTAATCAACCTTATTTATAAGAACGATGTAGATCGATATAATTTAGTACGAGTATGTATTAAGAAGAAGGAGATAATAAAAGTCAGTCATTGAGTAACATCCAACTAGCTAACATCTCGTTTTATTTATTACATGGCGACCAAGACAGGTGCGAAAAAGAGAGCCAAACAACAACAAGTGAAAGCACAGCGGGAAAATATCAAAATTAAATTGGCAGAAATTCAAAATTGTGCAAATTAATACATTTTAATAAAAAGGAAAGGTTATATTTTTGTTTAAACTGCTAAAAACCCATTCAACGGTCTAAGCGAACAACCTAATATCAAAAGAAACTGGAAAAGACATAAAGGAAAAAAACGTTAATATACGAAATCGAAAATTCCAGAGTTTAAAACAATACCAAAGAAACTGGAAAAGATATAAAAAAAAAGAAAAACGTTAATATGCGAAATCAAAAATTCCAAAGGCTGAAAATAAAAGAAGACAAAAGTGAATAATATCAAAAGAAAATAACTAAAGAGAAAAAACGGTAGAAGCCAAAATCAAATTAAAAAATATATATGTACATACTTATGTATAGTAGTGAAACAGAATTAGCGAAAACCAATTAAACCACAAATCAACATCACCAAGATGAAGAGAGCGCTGATGAAAAAACATTCCTTATAAACATGGACATATCATAGGGCTGCCAGAAATCTAAACCCGTCGACCAGGACATTTATAATACATATCACAAACGAATGTACAACAAAACCTTATATATTCCTAGAACTAATCATATAAAAATGAACCGCAACAAATTTTTATTTTGATACATGTATCAACCATATATTACAAATTGAAGTCCAACAATTAAGCAATAGATACAAAATTTAACATGTAATTCATACATAAAAGCAATAAACAAAAATAAAAATTCATTTAAAATAACGAGGGGCGAAAATAAACACATGTGCTGGCGAGGCGACCTGTGCTTATTTCATCGAGTAGTTGAAAGACGTAAGCCCCAGGCTTTGTGTAAATTTGTATATAGAAATGCTCACTTTCATGCGAAAGCTTTGATTTTGATGGGAACTGTAAATCACTAATTTGAATAAATCCAAATATCGTAATGAAGAAAAAAATCACCACTATTATTGATATTATTAGAAATTTCAGAATTTTATAGATTGAAAGTTCTTGCATTTGAACAAATATTCATAAAGATTGAAATTGATTTATATAATTTTTGGCCAACAATTTCTAAAAGGCGATTCCACAAAGGCTTTTCCAGTTTCAGCAGAATTTAAAAAAAAAATTATGGTTCTCCTACATTTGTCTGCAAATATCGGACAAATATTTAGCTCCGTCAATTTAATAAACGCACACACTGGTTAAGCCTTTTTGAGCTTTTCTGCAGAAACACCCGAGTCTTGGTAGGAATCAAACCTGCGACCTCCCAGTTAATAGCCTAACACACTCTTCAATACGCGGGTAACTAAACTAAATTTCGATGTTCCTTAAAAAATTAAACTTTAGAAGGAATTCTTTATTCTACATACTATTTGAAACTCGTAAAACCAATTGTTTTGGTACTCATATTAAAAGCGATTTTGCAAAAATTATAAATTCAAAAATGTATTCATTCTGAAAATCATTTATATTCCATGGTACATATATATTTAAGCTTGTAAAATCATTTTGTATGCATTTATGTTTATAAGCCACATGAAATTACTGGCGATTGCTATTTTTTTGTTTCCTTATTAATAAAAGTTTATAAAACCATGAAAAATGCTTAGCTTTATTTCTGCCGATTTTCTCTCCGATTTTTCAAATTGACGTGTCGATTTTTTCCACGATAAGTGCTGATTTTTGATCAAAATCATTTGGCAGCCCTGGCCCCAGGCAACAGATCGTCAGCTTATTATTGGTTTGCTGCTTTCTATGTTTATGGGTCAAACCAATAATAAGGTAACGAAATGCTGGTAAAATTGCTTCATGTAAACAGCGTTATACCAGAAAGCTTAACCTCTGTTCATAACAAAAATCAGCAGAAATTACATTTTTGTCTGCATTGACCTGTATCAAAAAACCAGGGGCCGAATTACTGCATACGTGATCGAGTAAAATTGTTCCAAAAATTTTTTTTTGGGATTACGGCATACGATAATCGAGTAGCTGCTGTTTAAATTCCACTCGTTAATACTAGAGCGATCGAATACAATATTTTTTAATTCTTTTTGTTTTGCAAAAAAACATGGAACATTACCTATAACCTAGCTACTAGAAACACAAAATTTTTATTTAATGTATTACAAATTCTTAGTCGATTCAACAACCGGTATAACATAAACTTGGTACACTTTTTAAACATTTCCATACGTTAGCTATCGAATACGTGACGAAATTTTATTCGATACGAAAGCCTGCTCGATAACGAATGCGGTAATTCGGCCCCAGGACAATTTAAGAGTGGACCAGGACACCAGGACAATTTGTCTAAAACCAGGACAATCCTGGAAAACCAAGGCGTATGACAGCCCTAACATATCATCATCTACGTGAGCGTATTATAGAAGCGTAAATTATAATTAATCAAAACATATACATATATATTTATAATTTAATATAATTAAGTATATATATTTTGTAGTTATCATAATCCTTACATACAAATTATTATATACATATATTATTAATAATGAAATAAATATTACATAATTATTACACATATGTATGTATGTAGGAACCCACTAAACCTGAGATTCGAAATAAAAGAAGGTTCGCTAAAACGAAGAATTTTCGAAACAAATTTGTTCGATAAATGCTCGTGAATCTAAAAAAAATACAATGTTCGCAAATGCGAGCTTTTGTCGATAATGTAGCGACAATAAGCTCAATTGCAAAATTTCATAAAATGTGAATGTTCGCAGCATCGAAATATGTCTCGATAAGAAGCGCAATTGCCAAATTTCATAAAATGTGAATGTTCGCAGCATTGAACTATTTTCGATAATTTATCGAATGTGTAATTTACATTCATGTGTGCAATAATTGAATAGAAAAAAATTTGCCACGATAGCCTAGTGGATGTGTGCTAATCTGTTAGCCTGGCGGTACCGTGTTCGAATCTGGTTGACTGCAGCCTAAGTTACAATTTTAAATAAATAAATATTCCATTTACATTAAATTAGATAAATTAAAAAAATAAAGATAACAATCTTGAAAAATTACTTTTTCCTGCATTTTTGAGGTATCGATATTTCTTCGATATTGGTTCGCTATTGATTTGTCAGCGAAACATCAAAATCGAAAGATTTGCTGCCACAAACTGAGCGACGAGTGGGCTCTAGCAGCTTTTTCTCTTTCCGACTTTGATAGCCGTTCTCGAGTGTTTTCTCCGAGAAATGTGTACGCAACATTCGCATGCGATATTATTTTCAAATGTTTTGGTTTGTTGGGAAGGCATGAATAAATTAAATATGTATAAATTTATCTATATGAACTTACACAGGGTGTCCCATTAATCAACGCCAAGACGAAAGCGGATGATAGGGCAATTAGTGACTGCTCCAAAAAATGTTGAAAAAAATCTATGTCACTTATTTTAAAAGGTGTTCCCATTTTAAAAAAATCACCCTGTAATGATTTTTCTATTGCTGTGGCTACAAATCTTCACTTTTCTTATTTATTTTTTCTCCTATATCATTGGCAGATATCCTTCTAAAAAAATGTATTTTTGGCACGTAAAATATGGCATAATAAATGCGAAATAAACACTAAAAACAACAAAATATAAGTGCATATTTTGTTGTTTTTTTAAATTTTATTCAAACAAAAACATAACATTTTAATTCACTCTCATTAGGTAAATATAAATATGAGGGTACATAAGGTAAAAATACAATATAAATTAAAAATTGTTCTTATTTATTTACATTTAAAAATAACATTTGATTTATATTTTCAACTGTAGAGTTCAATCTATTTGGTCTTAAAAAGCTTTTATACATTGAAAAAGACCTTTCAACATCTACGGATGTGATCGGCGCATATTTAAATAATTCTAATTCCCTAATGAAATATATTTCTTTAACGGAATAATCACAAGGTATTGAATCAAAAATACCAGTTTTATTTTTTGAAATCCATTTTTTTTAATAACGGCATCTAGTTTGTCCGAAATTTTTCACTAATTGTGCCTTGAACCGCATTAATTGTCTTTCTTGCTTCGTCAATTATTTGGATTTGGCTGTGTAATGAATTAAATTGTTGAAGCTTATCGATTGTATTAATGAAAAACGCATAATTTGCATTAACAAATACCAATTGATCTTTATTTGAGTGCAAATTAAAATTTTTTTTTTAACTTTCTTTATTGCTATAGCGTCTTCTTCATTTAAAGCTTCCACAACATCTTTAAATTGATCAAAGTAGTTTGCATAGCATAGCATAGCCTCCACCCGCGATCTTGATTTGAGAAATATTTTTTCCACAAGAAGTCAAAAGGTCTATGTCTTCAAATTGAGTTCTAATTTCTTTTGCAACCCTATGCATTGCATGGGATAGGCAAGTGATATGAAATTGGGTAAAATACATTTAAATATTTTGCAGATTTGATCATATATGGTGCAGCATCAGTCACGTATAATAATATTTGCTTTTTATTGAAATTGTCGCCTAATAACGCAAAAGGCTTTGGCAATCGTAGCATGATTTGCTGTTTCTAATTCTGCCACATTAAGAAGGAATTTTAGTTTACCTTTCTCTTCGTCTGCATCCAGTATACCAACAATTACATTGATAATAAATCGCCCTTTGATGTCGGTTGTCTCATCGATAGAGACCCAAAAATAATTTTCTTTTAATAAATGTATAATTTGGTGAAGTTTTTTATCATACAACTTACTCACATCCACTTTTCAGACGGGTTCGTCTCGTTGGTATTAGTCTAAGAGCCGACTGCAAATTTCGGCACTCATCTTTTTTTTAACGAAATAAATTTATTAAATTTATAAAACCACCGAAAAAAGCGTTACGTAATATGTGAATGGGCCCTTAGATAACTGTTGTTTACTTTATGTAAAGGCATGTCGGCAGAGACATAGTTCTATGCTAAACGAACTTGTTTTACCTTTATTCGGTCTACTAGATATTAATACCTGAGAGGCATTTCCAATACTTTGTGCATGTTTATCTTTGTGCTTTTGATATTTTAGATGTTGATCCACCGTAAATTTTTTTTAAAAAGATATTGATCTGTCATATATTTTACAGAAAAGCACTAGTCTATTAGTTTTAAAGACGTCATTATTTTCTGACACTTGTTGAAAACAATTCTGGTCGGCGGCTTCACTTTTGTAATTTTTTTTCCTAAAATCAAACATTTGTAGTAAAATTGTCAAATATAATGAAATTTTCACAAAATATGACACCATAATATGCATTTACAACAAAAATATGCAAAAATTTGCATTTTCATCAAAATATGCAAAAATATGCACTAACAAATCGATGCCATTTTTAAGCAAATTTATTATTTCTTAAAGATATTTCGGTTTTGCCATAATCCGGCTCAGGGGAAAAACATGAATTTGCATGAAACTCCTGTCCCTGGTAATCATATTATTACACAGTTCAAAGCAAAATGCTTAAAAAACGTGAAGTGATTTGAAATCGTCAGCCTGCTAGCTGACCGGTTTCAAATCACTAGATTTCAAACATTTTAGTGCGCAGAACATCTTTTCGGTGATTTCAAATCACTTTCCGATTAAGTGATTTTCAGAGCATGCCTGATAACCTCCCTTTTTAAGTAGGTAAAAAGTGGGACTTTCCCGGGCGCAAATTTTTTCTCCGGACCAGGCGCGGATACAAGTGGGGGGGGGGGGGGATATCCCGTAAAATATACCCCATGTATATTACGTTTCTAAAAGAATTTTTGCAAAATAGTATGTTTCAGTTAGATGAACCCCCAAACTCTAGCTGGATGCGCGCCTGCTCCGGACAGAGACCACAAAAAGAAGACAGTGTCCGGGAAGAAGAGGAGGGATAACAGCCCTGCCTATTGTGTAAAAATGTCATATGGATATATTGTATATTCAACTTTTGAGAGAAGAAGAACGTTTTCCTTTACCATTAAAGGCCGTTTCAGACTATAATAAAAGTATTAATACTTTTGAGAAAAATGAAACCCTGACACGGTAAGTTGTTTATTTAATACTAGATGAGCATGCCCGCTTCGCACGCTCAACGTTCGCTTTATGACTATAAGGTGTCTGTCAAATATTATGTAAAGTTCATTCGATTGGTTTAAATTTCCCGTAATACAAAATAAACAGCCCTACCAACGTTAATAAAATCTTTCTAATTACCAGCAACATTTATATTAGCAAAATTGCATATTTTGATTTCTTTTCTAATTTAACTTGGAAATGAGATATTTTATCGCGGTAGAAAGTACACTAAGTTTGAGCCAGGACCAAAGTACCTCCATGCCAAATTTTATGAAAATCCGTTCAGTGGTTTCTGCATGATGTGTGTTCCGACAGACAGACAGAAGGACGAAAATTTCAAAAGTTGGTGTTTTGTGTTCCACATCTATTGCTGTTTAAGCCACCATAAAAATGTTCAACAAATTTGCATGTACAGACACGCCCCATTTACAGTTTTAGTATATGTATAGATGATTATTTCGAAACTATTTGGTTATGAGCCCAAATTGATTATTAGGCTAAGGTTCGTAACATTATATTCATAAATTATCAGGCATGATTATTATTCTAAGAAAATAGAGAAAACGTATCATCAATTTAATTTTCAACAGACACAGCAGAACATAGCAAATTTACACTCGGAAGTAGCTACACTTCCATCATCAGTGCTCAAGTGTATTTTTGCTTATCACCACTAGAATTGTTACATATACAAAGTTTTCGTGCAAATTGAATACGAGAAATAAATTAGTTTATTTAATATGATTATTTCGAACTCATTTGCTTATGAATCCAAATTGATTATTAGGCTAAGGATCCTAACGTCTTATAATAATCAATTTGGATTCATAAGTTATTGTTTTTTGAAAATTTTGAAACAACATTAGATCAGGGAGACGTTTTCGTCAAAAGTATTAATACTTGTATTATAGTGTGAAACGTTCTTAAGCTGTTAGTATATTCAAAAGTTCAAACGCGATTGCAGCAAAGGCTCGACATATACTTGGAAATTTAAGTTAAAAAAATATGATTTACTTACACCAAACAGTAGCTGCCAGAACAACGATTGCAACAACGATTAAGCCAAGATTTGACAAAATTTTTACCAAAACTGCGGTTGAAGTAGTAAATGGTTGATATGAACATTTCTGTATTGTTGTTGCGCCCAAAACTGGAATCTGTAAAGAAAATAGGAATTCAATAAAATATTATAAGTAAATAACAATATGATAAATCGATTATATTTCAATACATTTGCATTGATTATAGTTATCTGTGTTCTCTTTTTTGTAGAATAATAAATATTAAACGAAATTAAAGTTATCCCGGTTTGATTCTCTAGGGGAGTGTGTATCTTGGGAAAATGCACAATTTTATGTGTTCTTAAAACATATTTCTGTATTAAGACAAAAAATTAAATAGTAACAAATTGTTATAAAAAAGGAAAATGGTTCAAGCTAAGTTATACGTTGATTGTATAAATTTATGTTATCGATTAAATAAACTTCCGCCGTTGCCATTGTCTTGCTGTTGCAACACAAATTGCACACTTCCGTTTCCGCTGCACAGAGATACAAAAACAGTCACAAAACAAGAATACACTGGTAATAACAAGGATAAAAAGTACAATTACAAAAACAAACCAAAATAAAATTAACAAAAAAGATATAAACAATCAAGTACAAATATTGAAGGATTCCATCCTCAAGCACTTAACCGAATCTGATATAAAAACCCAGTGGTAAAAATATTCATTACGTAATCGTTGATGTAAGCAATATTTAGTAGCAGTTAGTGGTGACGCTTTGACCTATTTTCGCACTTAGATTTAACATAAGTGTCTCATAGGCTGTTTAATCGGTGCGCTCTAGCTTAAAAAGTAAGCTACGATGTCAGCACGTGTTAGCAACAATCTAAGTACTTAGATTTCAATAAACATGCATTATTCTTTCAAGTCAGTGAGTTTAGTTGTACCACAACTTAACTTTACATTACAAGTGCAAATTGTACTGTAATCTACATATATTACATTCTTATTTGCCCCTTTGTAGGGGCATCAACAAGCTCGGAACTGTACTTATCATGTAAACGCACAGTAGCGATACTCACTGACATCTTAGTTTATTTTTTAAGCGAGAGTGTACCGATTAAACGGCCTATTATGACACGCTTATGTTATATCTAAGTGGTAAAATATGCCAAAGCGTTCCTACTAGCTGCTGCTAAATATTGCTTACATCAGCGATCACGTAATGGGTATTTTTACCACTAGGTACTAGTAATGTTACGAATATTCGTATTCATATTCGAATCGCCGAATATTCGCCTCTTTCATGATAATCGTATTCGTATTCGCCAAATTCAAGCGAATATTTCACGAATATTTTGTGAATACGTTCCAAAAAATAAAACATAATAAATACTGAAAATTAAACAAAAAATATTAATTTTTACTAAAAAAAAATTTGTATATAACGCAAAACAATAATATTCTTTTATTAAAGAAAAAAGAAACAAAATATATTTCACAACGACATGGTATTTAAAAAGTAAAGCCCTGTCAAATTAATTTAATAATCATGTTAAAATAATACTCAAAGCACAGTATAGGAATGTTTAACTTCAAAAATAAAAGTTTTGAAGTCGTTTCTCCATCAAACCTATTGCGCGGTGTGTAAATAAGCTCCGCGCCACTTGTTTAGGTTTCAACGAAACCCAAGACACCTGAATGCTGACGAAGTGCGTTGCGGCACAGAAAATACGTATTCCATTCTGCTGGTGTATACCTATAGTCCACAAACTCTGCTTTGGTACCGCCAAACAAGGACAACAATTGCAATTACCGATTGCAATTTGTTTACCACTAAACATTCGCTCGCTCGGAACACTCGCCGCTGGTGTCATTATGTATTGCCTGGGTATAGGTAAAAGAAGCTCGTATTTTCCCTTATTTACTTTCCACCAAAAATTTAAAAAAATGGCATTCAGGTGCTATGTTAATAATTTCAAATTCCGTCATCAGAATATCATAATAATGTTAAATATCTAAAGTATTGTGACAGTTTTTCTCAATTTATTGTTATTGACGCAAAGGGTAGATTTTTTTCAATTAAATTTGAAATATTAGAAATATTGTTTCAGATATAGAAATATTGTTTCAGATATTCGTATTGATATTCGTAACATCACTACTAGGTACATATAGTGAGGTTGGAGAAAACAATGTCAAGCAATTACATGCTCATCCGTGCACTTTTTTACAGTTTTAATAAACTGTAGTCCACAGTTTTTTTTTGGCTAGTAATGCCCCTTTTTGTGTATTGGAATAATAAAAGAATGAAAAAGGATTCACTGATGCAGTATACGGCAAACAAAAAATGATGATTACAATAACAGGCAACTGTTCAACATCATCTTCATCATCATGAAAAATAACGACCTGAATCAGTGGTTAACTTTATTAATCGAATTCTTTTATTCCATACATACATTCAGCCGTCTATGAGAATATAAGAAAACAGGAATATAAGAAAACAGGAATAAAATAAAACAAATTAAAAAATGATATTGATGAGATGTCGCAAAGAAAAAAATTAAATGAATTTGGATTCAAAAACGTTGCAAATGAATGTTGTTCATGAAAGTACGACATAATTTCTTTGTCATTCTTCTTATTGTGCTTCTGATTTTTTAAAAGTATATTTCTGCACATACATATGTACCTTGGAGTCGTATTTTTGAGGAGGAGTTTGTGTAAAGAAGACATGAAAATGAAATTTGTAACATAAAAAGCAGCACGTATTTTAAGTCGACACTGAATCGCGATTTTGAATACACCTAATTTATGTTTCAAAAATATATAAATTTGTTGTGGATTAATTAGTTTATCTATATGCCTTAATTTCGTTCGGTGCTAATGCCAACTCATCGGTAGATCTTTAAGCATCATGGTTGAAAAGTTCTCAAAGTCGTATGCTCATGGCTTATCTAATCTACATATATGTCTGCATTTCGTTGGATGCTAAAGCCAACTCATCAGTAGATATTTAACCATCATGTTTGAAAAGTTTTCCAACTCGTATTCTAATAGACAAATTCTCAAACAAGAAATGAGAGTTACAAGTACAAAGGATAAACAATAGCATAAATAATATATTTTGGACTCAAAAACTCTTGAGAATATCTCGAATAATTAAAAAAATTGTTAAATAAAAGGTTTACTTTTCGTTTTGCTTTATAAATACATTTATTGTCTACCAAAAGCTTGACTAATTATATAAAGGCTTTTGTATTTGGAATTCTCATTTTTTGTTTGAGAGTTTGTCTATTAGCATACGAGTTTGAAAACTTTTCAAACATGATGGTTAAAGATCTAGGGTGAATTCGTAAATGCAGTAAATTTGTGCAACCAGTCTGCAAACTATTGCAACAGTAATAAAAATGCTGCCCTTGTTGTAGCAATCTGCGGTAGCACTGTCAAGTGTTTGTATAAAGCCCGGTTTTCCAAAAAAAGTATTCCCAAGTGTTAGTTTTCGAGCGGAGAACTTTGGTTATTGTACAAATACTGAATTTACAAACGTACCCTTACTGATGAGTTGGCATTAACACGCAACGAAATGCATTCATGTATATTAGCTAACCCAAAATAAATAAATATATTGAGTAAATCCATGTAAAATCGAAAGCAGTTCGGGTCGACCCTTTCCGACTTCAATGAAATTCACCACATTAGTGTATGTCAAAAGAGTATTAAAGAACAAAAACTTTAAAGCACTGACATCATTTCGTTTCCGAAATATGACGTCATGAAAATTGAACAAATCGTCAAAATATAAGTAAAGTGACTTTACGAATTCAACTATTACTTCTAAACTACAGTAAAAAAGTTGTATTTGATGTTATTTTGCAGGTTAAAATAAACCTTTTGATATGGTGTACATTTCCGAAAAAAGTTCAAAGGTCAATTGTGGATGTCTTGAGCTCAAAACCCGTTTATTAAATACGTAATCAAAAAAATATATATGTTAGTTATGAACCTCTTTTCTATACACTTGGAAATATTTAAATTGTTTAATGTATTTGTTAAAGCAATTAGGAAGCGTTGAACACGGAAACAATATTTTCTTTTTTATTTTCGCCATTGTCCAAATAACGGTACACTTGTGGTTTTGGCTTAAGTTCGATTTTCAATTTATTTTAGAAAGAAATTCTAAAGCATATAATAGTTCAACATTCAAAAAAAATTTTGGTTGTACGGAGGGTGGAACTTACATCAGATATTTCGAGACCACCACATCCAATTCTTCTCCGCCTAAGCTCACTGCTACCGAAGATAGCAACAACCAACTGGTTTGAAAATCCTTTTTAATTTATTCAATTAATAGCCGAGCCCGTCATCTTGTGGTTTTTTCTAACTAATTTTTGAACAAGGGTTCTTTGAATGTTCAATTATTACATGCCGTAGAATTTCTTTATAAAATCAAAATAAGCTAATCGAACAATTATTAATTGATATGAACACAGAAATATGTAAAAACAAGATTCAATTAAGAAAAATAAAGATCCAATTAAAAAATTAATTAGTTTTCAACCAATCACGAAGATTATAGTATTAACTCAACACAATTCATTAAAAATAGTTGAAAATTTTTTAAATTAAAAGATATATATATTTTTTTATTTTTTTTCGGTTGTATTTATTTATTTTGTCTTCAATAAAATTTAACTAACAATAAGTAATCAAATCTTAACTCTAAAATTTTAATTTTTAAGTCCAGCCAATGCCAGACAAAAATATTTGTTTCAGCGGTTGGTTCTTTAGTTGTTTACGTCTCTCGTGCTGAGAGCAAGAGTGTCCCTCCTTCTCAGCCGAGTGTGGCCTCTAACGTTAATGATGTTTTGGGCTAGATGATTTGGGTGCAACTCAAGTTTTTTTATGTATCTTATTGTCACGTGTTTAGAACACACTGTTTTAACCAGCGGCACACCTAAATCTTTATGAATTCGCTTGTTTCTGACATACCATGGGGCTGTTGTATTCGTACGGAGTATTTTATTTCGTCGCCTTTGAATTTTTTCTACATTTGATGCCGAGGCAGTGCCCCATAACTGGATACCGCAGGACCATATTGGTTTTAGAATGGAGTTGTATAGAAGAAGTTTACAATCTAGGCTTAGAGTAGAGTTCCTTTCAATGAGCCAATTCATTTGAGCTGCTTTTAATTTCATTTAGGTCACCTTTGCATTTATGTAGGACTTTCTTGTTAGACGACGATCAAGATGAACACCAAGATATTTTACTTCAGTGTGTTGAGGTATAATTTGGTTATTTATTCGTATAGGTGGGCAGGTTTCTCTGCACAATGTAAAAGTAATGTGTAGACATTTTTGTTCGTTATTTTTATTTTTATAAAAAAAAATGATATTATAGCAATTAAAAAATTAATTGTAATTTAAAAAAAATAGCAAATTAATTGTCATAAAACAGTGTCGCATACTGAGAAAAATTATACAATTCTGACACATTCAAACTAAATCCATTTTATTTATACACAATTGACATTTAGAAATTTTTTCCATTTTATGGTATCTCGATTTAAAATCTATTTGATAGCATCGTTTTAAAAGAAAATAAAAACAATTTAAATAAACATTGGTTCAATTAAAATGTTAATTGAAAATATAAAATTTTTTTTTGAGCAAACAGTTAATTTAAAAAATTAAAAAAAAAATAAAATAAAAACAATTTAAATAAACATTGGTTCAATTAAAATGTTAATAGAAAATATAAAATTTTTTTTTGAGCAAACAGTTAATTTAAAAAATTTAAAAAAAAATTTTTTTCTGTGTACAAGGTTAAAAGAATTTATGAATTAAGAAAACAGATAATTTAATGCTTTATTACATTACAATTTAAAGAACAATCAGCAAATTAAGACAAATCATTAAATTGACGACATAAACGTGTACAGTAGACTGTCCCATAATTTTGGAGTTTTAAATGTGTTGGTAATCAGCGTTGTCAACTAAGTGCTTTTCGCACCGTTTTTAGTGCTTTTTCAACTCCTCGACGCGAAAAATTTTTGAGTTAGCGCTCAGTGCTTTGTTAATCTAATTTTTTTTGCTTTTATTTTGCGACGGTGGCACTAAACCCAAAATTCAAAAACTAATTTATTTATCTAAAAAATGTTATTCAAGTGTGAAATTCTTTGTTAATGCAACAATTTCCTGAACATGTTTTTTGCAGTCGTGCAGAAAAATGAGAAAAGTGGATTCGAGCAATTAGTGCTGCTTCATCTTTTGTATTTTAAAAGCGTCAAAACCCATAAAAAACGAATTTTTTATGTATTTCGTTTGCTTGGCACTTCAGATTTCAAAAACTCTCATTTTTTAACGAAATTTGACATACATATACATATGTACGTATATTCTACTTTTACGTGCGCGTAAAAACTATTCCGATACTTTTTATTGTTTCTTTTTATAGTCATCTAAGCTTGGGCATCTTTGCCATATTTTAAGAAATGTTCGTAGTATTCAAGATTAAATAACTTTAGAGCGCATCATCGGATAATAATAAATTTGGTGTCATTCGAAAGGTTTCAGTCTCCTCTTAATAAGTAATGATTAAAAAGGACATAGCATCCCACTACAAGATCTTCTAATATGCCAAAATATTCTGAAAAAGGTATTTGTAATATTCTTTATTTTTTGCAGAGTACAACTGACAGGTCTTTATTGTACAAAGTCTTTAATTATTCATCCCTAATTCAAAAGTTACAGTTTTTTCTTTATGATAACGCGATAATTTCTATAAAAAACATGTAGCAATAACTATGATGATCAGATATAATCAATTAATATCGGATATGATATATTAAGCTCTGCACTTAAATTTGTACTTTCACTTAAATTTGTCTAAATGTCTAACAAAAATAGTATATAATTTTTTAATAAAATTAGTGCAAAGTAAAAAAGCAATATTAAATTATCTCTTTTTTTAGGGTTCCGTATACCAAAAGTGTAAAGGAATCCTATTGTTTTCGCTGCGCTATCCATCTGTAGTCAAATGCTGATTTTTCGGGAACCGGAAGAGCTGCGGACCTGAAATTTTTACAGAATATGTAAAACGTTGGCCGCTACAACAACAAATATATGCCAGTTAAAAGTTAAAGCGTGTTCTAAAGTGAGCAACGAAACATGTTGAAATACTAATGTAATATACAGACACTTATGTGTAGACACTTGCAATTTTCAATGCTAGTGTATTGTTACAAAGACTACACCAATTTACATTGATATTTAAAACAATAAACATTAAAGGGTATTCTATCCGTAAATGTAGTTTTGACTATGTAATTTAAACAATTTCCTGTCTCTTGGAAACCGTAAGAGAGAGGCAAACCTTGAAATTTTAAAAATATCTAAAACTAAAAAATTCCAAAATTAAAAAAATGTCATAACAAAAAATGGCCACAATGAAAAAAGCGCTTAAAGGATAAAAACATCAAAAGTAAAAAAATCGCTAAAACTTAAAAAATCGCCAAAACTAAAAATACCTCCAAAAAACTAAAAAATCGCGACGAACCGAAAAATATCGCCAAAACGAAAAAAGCACCAAAAATTAAAAAATCGGTATATCTAAAAATTTCATCAAAAACGGAAAAATCGACAAAAACCGGAAAAATCACGCAAAACGAAGAAAAGCACCAAACCAAAAAACAAAAAGCGTTAAAACTAAAAAGAAAAATAAAATAAAATATCACAGAAAACCGAAAAAATCGTCAAAATGAAAAAACATTAAAACTGAACAAACGCCAATACTAAAAATATCGTCAAAAAACAAAAAAAAAAACGGTAAAACAAAAAAAACCCAAAACTATAAAAATCGGAAAGAGCGACAAAAAAACGAAAAATCGCCATAAACTGAAAAAAGCTCCAAAGCTAAAAAATCACAAAAAGACGAAAAAAATCCTAAAAATAAAAGCTAAAGTTAAACAAAAAAATTGCTAAAATGTAAAAAGGCAAAAACGAAAAGATATATGTACGTATTCGTACGGAACCCTTCGTTCGCGAGCCAAAGTCGTTCTTACTGAATTTATTTGAAATTAGAATATATAAAGGATCAAATTGGGAGCTCTTTTTTGTTATTTTTTGTATGTGGGTTTCTCTTGACACTAAGGGGGCAAAACGCGATATTCGGTAACCTTATATCTGCATTTAGGGGGCAAACAAGGATAAAAATATAATTTTGGTACTTTTTCGTTAACCCGTTCATCGCCTAAGGTACCCAGCAAAAACTTTTGTAATTTTTGTACTTGGTAGTACTTTAATAATGGGTTACAAAGTAATGAATGGTACTTATTTACCTTATTACCACGCTTCAAATTAGATCTTGTCTTCATATCTGAACGAGCACAGGTTCGTATCCCAGGTGGGTCAAAAAATAAAAATAAGAAAATTAAATGAAATTGAAAAATATAAATAAAACATAATGTGTAAACATTTTTTTTAATTTTAATTTGTTTATTTGGGTAATTATTTTTTAGCTTCAAGTAAGATAAATAATAATTAGTTAATTGCTGTGAAAATGTAAATACATTTGTAATGGGTACCCCTTATTTTTTGGAATTCTTAAAAATAAGTAGTTATTGAGTCAAATTGTAAGTAGTTACGACTTAAATCCTCATACACTTTTTTGCCTACCAGTAAGCAAAGTTTTTGCTGGGAATTAAATAAAATTTTAAAAGACAATAAATTCAATGCTTCGGCAGGGTACCCTGTTAGGCTAGTGGTTAGAGTGCTGGTTTCAATCGGTCTATGCAAGTCTTATTGATAAGATTTTTATTCAGCTGTGAGAAAGACAGAAGTAAATACACATTTCTCTGTTTTTCTCACAGCTGAATAAAAACCTGACCAATAAGACGTCCATAGTGTAAATTGGGACGAAGTTAGTTAAGAATATTAATATATCGGCGCAGGGTAGTGCGCCAGGCCAAGTTCCGGCCACACAGTGTGTATTACACGAAACCATTCGAGCTGTTCTTACCCCCCTCATAACTTTGCTCCACTTCATCATAAATTAATAAAACTTCAAACATAAGGTCTATCTACAGAGGTAACCTCAAGCTTCCGGAGATATTAAGGTGTAAAAAGTGCATATTTTAGTACATATTCACTGACTCATCAATATTACAGTAGATACCGGATATAAGCACATCGCATATAAGAAAAAAACCGCTTATAAAAAAGTGGACGAAAACACTGTGCCTTTTTCTGTATTTTCCATAGAAAAAATGTTATATAAAAGAAAATCGTATATAAGAAAAAACCTGATATAAGAAACTTTTTTCAAACACTGAAGATGATAAATGATATGAAAAAAGATTTTATATAAGAAATTTTTATAGAGCAAACTAAACTCTTTTTTTTATTGTTTATCTTTTGTTTGATCTATTAAAGTTAGTTTTTTATATGAACTGTTTCGCACATAGTAAAAAAATTTGCGCTATCGAACTTATAGCCCAATTCAGTATCTTGATAAAATATTACGTCTGCAGACGGAAAGCACTCACTAATGTATTTCAGTAAACCGTTATTATTTTTTTGTTTCGAGTTTCGAGGTTCTTGTCTTGCCTACAAGAAATTGGAAATAAGGTACTGTTAAGTCAAAAACCATAATAGTTAAAACATTTATTTGGCCTGTATTTTTTGTTCAACTTATAATTATGCTAATGTGCCAATTAAAAAAATTATTTTACTGGACACAATGATTTTTAATTTTCAAAGACAACGACCTAAATATGTTCTAAACTATATAGCGAATACAAAACAAAGAAATAAGTCAGAAATTAGTCGGAAAACGTGTGAAACCGACATAGTGAATTGAGCTATTAATTTGTTTTACATTTAGTAGCAAAATGTTAAATATGTATGCTTTATTGAAAACACACTTATATATGTTTATAAGAAATAACTTTCTTATAAACAATAATTGCTTAAAAGAAAAAACCGCTTATAAGAAACAATTTTGTGGCATTTTTAAAGTTTCTTATATCCGATATGTACTGTATTGGGCACTTCCACTATAGCTAGAGAGTTGAAATTTGGTATACAGGTAGGCCTTGGCGAGCAATCAACCAGAAAAATCTGAAAAAGGGGACTTTTCACCCCGAAGGGTGCCCCCTTTGTGTATGGGGCACTACCAGTATAGTTAGAAAGCTGAAATTTGGTATACAGGTAGGCCCTGATAAGCAATTAACGGTAGGTATGAGCAATTAACAAAAAAAATTTAAAACTGGCACCGGTAATCTGGAGGGAATAGCATGCCCCTTCCTTTTAAGGGGAATTTCCAGTATAGATAGAAAACTGAAATTTGGTACACAGGTAGGCATTGTTGAGCGAACAACCAGAAAAATCTTAAAAAGGGACATTTTTATCAAGCGGGCTTAGGGCGCCCCTTATTTGTATGGGACACTTCCACTATAGCCAGAAAGCTGAAATTTGGTATAAAGGTAGGTCTCGATGGGAAAGTACTAAGAAAGGTGGAACAACGGAAAATTTCCATCTAGAACTTATTGTGTGGGGCACCTATTGTATCAAATAAAAACTTAGAAAAAAAGAACTGAGATCCGCACAAAAACATAAATGTGAAAATAAGGCCAAGTTTCTATCCAAAAATTTCGGCCGTAAAAATACTGAGATCAAAATAAGGACCCAGTTCTTGATAGGTACAATACCACCTGATTTCTACGCAATCTGTTAGCTTGGCAATATTTTTTTTGCCTTTCTAATATGGGAAAGAGTTTTGTGATAAATGTTGCCAAGCGTACATGTTGCCTAGAAATCAGATGGTATTGTACCTATCAAGAACTTGGTCCTTATATTGATCTCAGTACTTTTTACGATCGAAATTTTTGGATAGGAACTAGGCCTTATTTTCACATTTATGTTTTTGTGCGGAAAAGTATTTACATAAAGAAATAAATAAGTCTGCTATGGTCAGAGTGTGAGTAGAAACACACCTTTTCGCAAACGTTTCATGCAAACTTTTCAAATATTTGTTATCGTTTAGTAAGTCCCGGTTCACGCGCTTCAACTTTTGTTGATCAACTCTTGATTCAGCTGAAAGAAAGACAGAGAAAGGAATACCAATTTCTCTGTCTATCTTGCAGCTAAATCAAGAGCTGATCAGCAAAAGTTGAAGTGTGTGAACCGGGGCTAAATGAACAAAACCAAAACAAATAATTTTGCAATGCCAAAGATTGCAAACAATACAATTGGCTCTTCAGTCAGCTGCTTGCTTTAATATCCCGTTTCAATCGTGCAATTGCAAACAAAACAAAAGCAGAAATGTATTTCGTTGAATGGTTAATTACTTTTAGCATAAATACTCTAACACATTCTCTACTATGATGAGCAAATCAATCGGGAAACGTTAGCAAATGTATTTTCTTACAACTTTTCAATTTTATTCTTATTCTTTTCGTTTCTAGCTCCGTACTAGGGATGGGCAAAAATATCGATATATCGATATTTTCTTTAAAAAAACCCTTTAAGAAACTTACTTATTTTGAGTTCAAAATGGTTGTCAAATTTCAGTAAAAATTTCCATGCATTTAGGAAGAAATTTTATCTAAAAATTCCCAATTTTAAAGATATATGTTATTTTATTTTTTTCTAAAATTTTACTGAAACGCCAAAAAATAGACTTACTATAAACTAATTCATTATGTATCTATAGATTTTCATCATTTAAGTAAAATTTTCCTAGAATAAAGTTCATATCAGATGAATAATGAGCTAACGTACTGTAAATATTACACTCTGTTCAAGTTGAATTTTGATAAAATTAGCATAAAATAGCCTAACATCAAGGAAATTTGTACAAAACTCTTGGAAAAAACGGCTTTGGCGCCATACGACAACATTTTTGAACTCAAATTTAGTAAATTTTCTTAAGATTTAGGTTTTTTTTTGAGTGTATAAAATTCACGCGCTCAAAATAACAGGATATTACAATCGAAAAATAAACTTGCAAACAGTGTTGTCCCTTACAAAAAGCGTTAATAACAAGAAGGGTTTGGGATATCCTGGACTTTTTCACTTCCCGGGAATAAAAAAATCGCGTTCGCGGGAATTCCTGGTATTCCCGGAAAAATTTAATTTTCTAAATTAAGTAGATTTATTAAATGAAAAATGCCGAAATTTTAATTGTTTTATTAATGTAAGCATTCTTTTTAAATAAAAGTTAATATAAAGCAATTATCAAACCCACTTGCTTAAAATTATACTTCTGATGGCAACTGGCAACTGAGATCTGTCGGTTTCAGCTGGTATTTAGTGCCTTTCTGGCAACCATTAATTTTCAGTTGCCGACTGGCAACGCAACTAAAGTTCGGTTGCATTAAATAATAGACCCAATTATATTTGTTTTATGTTTTTTTATTTAATAATAATAAGCAATTAAAAAATATATTTTCATATTACTTTAGTTTTGGTATTTTGTTCGTAGGTACATAAATACAAATTTTTGAGAATTTTTTTTCATTTTTAGGTGCATTTGTTAAGCGCTTAAAATCCATTTTTAGTTGCATGAAAGTCCGAACCCTGGTTATTACACAGTAAGATATTCTATAAAGACTAATTGAAAATTATTACTGCAATTAGTTAAACATTTTATTTTAATACCTCCAAATCATTCTATAAAGAGCTTCCGTTGCTTGAAAATTTTTCGGGAGGATTCTTATCGGTAAGCATAAGCAAGTTACAATACTAACTCAGCTGCGCCGAATTTTACATACCCTGAGTAACAGTCTGTCTAAATGTCGTTGATTTCACATTTTATTTCTTCTAACACATCTCCTTTAGGGTTTCAATTATAGCATCGACTTATAATAAATTTTAGTATTGTCAAGTCAGAAGTTTTTACAGTTTCTATGAGATTTAAATTGCCACTAAACTTTTCAAAATCTGTTCACTAATTCTGCGAAAATCATTCAATCTTCGTTTAATATCGAATTATTTACTTCAGGAAACGATTAGATCACCGCAATCATTGATATTTATATATAAATTATAATCTCTATAGAGAGCACTGTAATCATTGATACTTATACAATGTATTCCACTTTGTTCTGTTATAGTGATTAAGCAACACTCATTATTAAATTCATTTTGCATGTACTTTTCAAATCAAGTAACAATACACTGATTAGGAGAAATGGCACGACTTCCCTTTATGAAATTTTTTTGAAATTTCCTTATAAGTACGTAATTATTATTCGAACTGAAATAGGTTCAAGTCGGAAGTTATTATTTTGGCTTAAGTTCAATTCTTGTGTTAAGGTTTGAACGAAACCCAAGACACCTGAATGCTGACGAAGTGCGTTGCGGCACAGAAAATTCTGCTGGTGTAAACCTATAACTAGGTTTGCCATTTCCATTTTTGGAAAAAGAGGACGGCAACCATAAAAAACGAGGACATTTGATCCAAAAAAGAGAATAATATTTTTATAAATCTGCATACAAATACTTTATAAAAGCCTTCGGCAATCAAAGTAAATAATCCCATGTCATTTGAAATAACGATGGCAATAGCGCTCCCAACAAGACTGAATTAACACGATAAAATATTTCATGAAATTTTGTTTAGTAAGTAAGAGCAGCGTTTCCAGTTAAAGGGATTTGTCTTCAAACTGGGGATCTATTTTCGTGGTTGGGAATTAAAATTCGAGTTGAGCATCAAGGGATTTTTTCTTGCTATATACTATATTTCTTATGTTCCGGATGCAAAAAAAAAACTTGGAAAAATGGCGTTTTTACCGTGAAGCCGAGATATGAAAGTAAGAATAATATAAATGTAAAAATAAAGGTTTGTGTAAATGAGTTTTAAAGTTTAGCAATATATGTTCAATTCACAAGCTCGTATTAACGTCGTATGTGTTGTGTAATCGTCTAATTTTACAATATTGTATTTTTGTTGTTGGTAATTTTCATACAAAAGTGCGTTATAATTATACGATTGAATTTTATATGTTCCTCAAATAGTTGTATTGAGGCAGGTCTGGGAATATTCTATTTGTTAGTTTATTTTGTAAAAATCTTTTATATATGTGATAACCCAGCAAACAATTTTTTCCGATTTCGGTCCGAAGTCGGTCAGAAAGTCTGCACAAGATGCCGAATTCATATCCGATGTCGGTCAGAAAACGTACCGAAAATCATATGAGTGGTTGACAAGAAACCGGATCTATTTATCAGAGGAAATTCTGAAAACTATAGCGAAAGGTCTAACAGAATTCTGTACGAATTCCGACGAATTTCCTAGGGAAATTCTAAAGGAATTTTCGACATGTCTTATAAATGTCGGAAAAATGTCTGACAAAACATCAGAAAATTTTCCGATTTATCTGATACGTTTTACGACCTGGCGTTTTAATATTAGAGAAAAGTCGGAGCTAAAATTATAAATTTATCAGAAATGTCGTTTAAAATTCTGCATGCATTGTTGTGCTGCTTATGGCAGCTCATCAGAAAACATTTACCCATATTTTATAAGTTTAAAAACTTAAATATTTGAGCGTATAAGCTCAACAGATAAATGAGAATTGTAACGAAAACTAAAATCAGACAATGTGCAGAAGTGACTGCTAAAAGCCGTAAGACGTAGATCAGAAAATGTGCGGACTACTCAGTTAAATGCCTTAAAGGAAATTAAATTGCCTTCGGATAATGTGCAGACTATTCTGATATTAATCAGATAATATTTCAGGCAATGTGCAGAAACGTCGTACCAGAAAACTGCCTACTGTTCCGCCAAATGCCTGAGGGACTTTTCAACTTGGTTGCTTCTCTGGCAAGGTGTCAGATTTTTTCTGATGTTAGACATGTCAGCCAAAATTGTTTCCTGGGAAGTAACACCAGAAAATACATTCTTCTTAATGATAAATATATACTTGATTAATTTCAATTTAATTTTCAAACTATTTTAATCAAAATTGCTTGTCGCGATAAAAGTTATTCTATTTCGCGTCAAACTAAAGTTCCCATACCTGGTCTCATTTCATGGTATCAAATCAAGGTGAATTAATAGCAGGTGACCTCGAGAGATCAGGTGACAACGAATCGCTTCCCATATTTGAACTGTCAACTGTGTTAATGTATCCGCTTTTTCGACAGTCCATATATAAATTCTGCACGGCGAATTTATATATGGGATGTCAAAAAGCTGATATATTAACACTGTTGATAGTTTAAATATAGAAACATTTTCTTAGTCACCTGATCTTTCGAGGCCAGCTGGTATTAACTCGCCTTGCCTTGGTATTAATTAAATTGACATTTAAGATACGACGAAATAACGACACAACAAATTTGTCTGTTCACAAGCACTTAAACAAATGCCGTCTTGTTTTAAAGGATGAGACATACGACTGAGCTTGTGAGTTGAACAATACTGAAATAATAAGGTAGATGTTGGGAAAAATCTCATTTTAAGCTATTTCAGAGGTGATAATTCCATGTCTGAGCAGTGATATCAACCATATTGTAAAAAGCGAAAAAATTTGCATAAGCAGCTATTATTGACTCTACTGAAAGTTCTTTCTGGAAGATAAGGTCCGTTTTCATCCGGATTAACAGATATTATAATAAGCGTCAGTCAACCTCTACATGTATATGAAAAACATTACAAAAATAGTGCAACTCTTCCAGTTATGAAGTTATGGAAATTTATTATAATACAAGTGATCAGAATTAAAGACTTAACAAATATCTATATTTTATACAAGCAAATCATGTTTAATAGATAAGTTTTTTTGCAAACATTTTTTGTTTAAAAATAGTTTATTGCGAATGCCCAAAGGACAGCCATTGATAGATAAATTGTTTTATGTTTGCGTGTTTCATATTACTATTTTTCTTCATATGTTTTTAAAAGTACAGAGCACAGCCGATCTATATAAATGAATCAAATCTTAGGGGGTTTCGGATGAAAAAACGAAAATTGGTATAAAATAAAACTGAAAGCCCTGGGCAAGTGGTGTAGAAAAACTAATGGGGTAGGAAAAATGGTATGACTTCAATTTCTTCAAATATTTGTATACATATATATCAATCATAGGCAATTTCGTATTCAATAATTGCCTTTGCTGCAATAGAGTCATAACTCAAAAAAACTTGTTTTAGAGAAAACGAGATTAAAATTTTGAATTTACTAACAACTTAACGGTAAAAGAAGATTTTATTCTTCTCTCAAGAGTTGAGTATACAAGAAATGTTTGTATGAAAATTTTGCACAATATGAATATCGATATGATGATTAATTCTGCATTATTAACTCAAAAATCACGTCTTTTCAGTTATGACTCTTTTGCAGCAAAGGCTCGATATGTATAAACAGACGATGAAATGCGCATCTTTAAAAGAGAAAGGAAAAAATGTTCGCGAAAAATATCCATCACGTAAATTTAGTTTATTAAAAAAAATATATCGAGAACGTTGTAAAAAGTAGGACAACCCCAACGCTTGCTAAAAAAAAGAAGTAGGACAACCCCGGATGGCCTAAGAAGAGGACAATGTCCGGTGAAAAGAGGACGGATGGCAACCCTACCTATAACCCACAAACTCTGCTTTGGTACCCCCAAACACAGACAGCAATTGCAATTTCCAATTGCAACTTGTTTAACTTGAATTAATGTAAATTCCAATTATTTTTAAGACTGGAATATTAGAATATCTAATGAGACAAGCAGAACGGATTGGTAATACTAATTTCGACAGCCGCTACACTGTCATAATTAGCGTCTTTTGTTCACTTTTACCACGTTTGATCGTGGATTCTAGTATTAAGGAAATATCAGCTGTAAACCGAAACCGAGTAAATTTCTCGTTTTCCAAAAATAAATAATGCTCCCATTGACGTACTTTAAATCGCATATAGTAAATTCATTTCAGATGTTATATTTTAAGCTCTAAAATATATGAAACTGCAAAAAAATCTGAAAAAAGTTTGCTATTGGTGAATTTAATTTCTCTAAGTCGAGCGTTTTCAAATCGACTCGATTTACAGAACAGGCACGCTTTAAACAAATTTTATTACGGAATAGAATATGAACGTCTATTTCGTTTTATTAATATGGTGAGCATGAAATTTCACCTCTCACATATATTGCAATTTTTCAACTCTTATTAATTTTTTGGTTTTGTTTGTGCGTAAGCTCCACCCTTACTATCAGGCGCGGATAAAAGAGGGGAAAAGGGGATATCCCCACCCCCCAAACAAGTAAATTTCTATAGAGTTTCTAAAAGAAGTTTGGAAATATAGTATGTTTTACTTAAAATTATTAAAAAACACTAATATATGAATGTTTTTGCTCTCAGAATCAAACTTTTGTCATCTTTTGCAAAAAAAAAAAATTTCACAAAAAAATGCATCAAGAAATGGCAAAACAAATAAATCATACAATACAACAACACTGCACCGAAGACACATCACATTCAATCCATTGTGTAATACGCATACACACAGAAAAAAATATTTTTCGTTTTTGATACTAAAAATCCCGGTATTCAATTAATTTTTTTTTCAAAATTCCTGTGATAAAGAATTCCGCTATGTTGATAACAAAAATTGGGGAAAAAATTGATTTCAAATTTAAGTAAATTTTATTAAAACTTTAGAGAATTTTGATAAAAATTTATTTAAAATTTACTTAAAAATATATATAAATTAACATTTTTTTTGATATGGCTGGGATACGAACGTGGGCTTTTCGGACGTAAAGCATGCTCTCTACAGCTGACCCACATCCTAGTTATTTTTTAATGAGATGAAATTTGTTTTATAGTACTTACCCCTGGAAACCATGTCAATTGGAATTGCATTTATAGAATTAAGTACATATGTATTTGATTTGCAATTTTTCAATAACTTTTTTATCAAACACTTTTAATTGCATGATTTTTAAAATGCGCGGTATTGATAAATATTGTATTAAGTTAATGACAATTGTTATTGCAGTTAGTATTTTTTCAACAACATTATTTTGTTGAATATAATTCTTATCTATTTTTGTCTGTGCAAAAATTATAGAATATGTATTCCATCATTCTTGTACAGCTGGCTGCATTAGGGGCAACAAATACAACAAACACTACATAATGATTGCCAAAAATATACGTAGCTCATGTACAAAACTACCTGAACAAAAAATAATCAGCTGACGTTATGCTGGAACTTATATACTTCTTTCACAATGATTCAAAGATTAAACTTCCAATGAGAAGTAAAGAGACTTAAATGTATCAACACACAATAATGAATGAAATGCGTGCAGTGCTTACAGCAGCATTTTTGTTACAACAAATTTTATTTTCTATACTTGGTATTTTTTCTATTTCATCACTCTCACACAAACTAAGTGACTGCAACAAAAGTTCCATAGCATGGATTGCGTAATAACGAAACACAAACGACGCGTATGGTATACATGTTTGTTAAGCGGTTTTTAGACTGTTTCACAAACGCTGGGACTTCTGTGATATATGCAACCCTGATCTAACGAGTTTACAGGAATTGTTAAAACAGCAATAACAACGCATTATATCAGGGTTGCATTTTCTGCAGAAGTCGTTGTGAGATAGTGTAAATCAGTTGTTATGAATATGTATTAAATATTTATTTAATCGGGCTTCTGCTTTAATCGGTTAAAACTCGATTAATGAATCGAAGTTTTCGCTTAATCGGTTAATAATCGGTTGATTTGGGTATTAACCGGTCAACCGATTAATAAAGTTTTTTCATAAATCAAGTAATTTCAGCATATAAAAATGCATAAATTATTTATTATTTTGAGTTTATTAGTACAAAAAACACAATAACACAGAAAAAATAGTTGCCCAAATTTTCCAATTAACAGTTTACTCAGTAATAAATTAGTTTCTAAATAACTTTTGTTAAATAAATGTTTTATTTTGACGCTTTTTCTGTAATTTGAAAAAAGTACTGCCAACGCATTTGAAAGCCAAATAGTTAAAATTATTATATATTAAATGCATATAAAATATATAAGATTTTGTTTTACGTATGAAAAACTTAGCGTACGCAACACTTGTACTGAGAAAAATGAGAGCTTTCTGCTGTTATTCTCTTACTAAACAAACACAACTGCATACATATGCAACGTTGTCAACTTTTTATTGCCAAAACGCGCTATTCCCCTTCTCAAAACGAGCTAAAACGCGCTAAGTCACAGCGTTGACAACTATTTTTAACCAAAACGGGCTATTTGCAAACGCGCTACATTGAATTTTGATAAAACCAGATGCATATTTTGGCAAAATCCAATATTTATTTTAAAAAAAAAATAATAATTATCTACATATTTGTTTTTAAATTTCATTTAGGGACAAAAATTAGATGCTTACAACTATTAACAAAATAATGGGTGTTTTTTATTGAGGTATAGAACTTTAAGTTGGCATCACTTTTTTAACTGGCGGCCATTTTGTCAGCTGTCAAGTGATTAATATTTAGTTTGGTTTGCCATTTCATCATGAACAGGTTGACAAAAGAACAACGCTTGCAAATCGTGCAAATTTATTTCGAAAATAATGGTTCAGTTCGCGAAGTTTACCGCAAGCTCCGTCCATTTTATGGTCGACATAATCGTCCATCAGAGCAATTAATTCGGTTAACCATGGATCGTTTTCGCACTACGTTTACTCTATGTGATAATACGCATCCGCAGAGACGTCGAACAGTGCGCACCGAAGAAACAATTGCCGCTGTAGAGCAAAGTGTTGAAGAGAACCCGAATGAATCGATTCGCCACCGTGCACAGCTTTGATAACCATGATAACCGACTATTTTGTTCCCGAATTGGATGGCATGAATGTGGATGAGTTGTGGTTCCAACAAGACGGCGCTACATGCCACACAGCGCACGTCACAATCGATTTATTGAAGGAAACATTCGATGAGCGCATAATTTCGCGGAATGGACCTGTCAATTGGCCACCAAGATCGTGTGATTTGACACCATTGGATTATTTTCTTTGGGGATATGTGAAGTCGCTCGTCTACGCCAACAAACCAGAAACGTTAGGTTACTTGGAAGCCAGGATTCGTGGCGTTATTTCCAACATACGGCCCCATATGCTCGAAAAAGTGGTTGAAAATTGGACCTGTAGAATTGGCTTTATTCGAGCCAGCCGCGGCGGCCACATGCCCGAAATCATATTTAAACATTAATGGCATAAAATTATCCTTCCAATAAGCCCAAATTGATGGACATTAAAACGATTTTCTTGTGTTTTATTTCAATTCGAAGTTTTATACCTCTAAAAAAAACACCCGTTATAAGAAGCTTAGAACGGTAAAAAAAACTTAACATATTATTTATTTACTTTACTAAAAACGCACCAATTTAGCGCCTTTTTTATTAAACGCGGTAGGAAGAAAAAAGCGCGTTTGGCATACTTAAAACGCGCCAAGTATAGCGTATATGTACATACTTAACAAAAAGCAGAGTTGTCAGATGTGGCGATTTCTTGCTAAACGTGGCGATTTTAAAACTTATTTGGCGTCTTTATTTTCGATTTGGCGATATTTTTGCAATTTATAAAGTAGTTCGCGATTTTGTTGGCTATTTTGGATGAGCCATGCACATTTTGGGAAACTTTTAACGTCAGTATGAAAACTAACATTATATTTACTCTGGTAGTTTTCTGTATGAATATTTGGAGTTTACTCCTTAAGAATTAACTTTATATTAGGAGTAAAATCATGAATCATAAAATTAAAAATGTATCAAAATTCTAAGGTACTTCATGAAGCTCTAGAGAACTCAAATTTGATATATAAGCTAGGAATTGCATATAAGCCACGAAAATATTAATAAAGCGGAAACTTTCCTCCCAATAGACTGAATTTTGGTTTATAGGCTACAAATTTCATATTAGACAGATATCCGTAAAACTTTTATATAAAAAGCGTACTTCCTTAAGTCTTAGATGACTGAAATTCAGTATGTAGGATAGAAATTGCTCACTAAATACGTGAAAATTAAGAAATTGGACCGCTCCAATACTCCTATAAGGTGGTGCAAATTATCGCTAGTTTCTCCCCTTAAATATCATCTGATATCGGAATATCTGATACCAACCCTCCAGAAGGGTTGTATGTCTATCTGTACATTCTTTTAATATTATAGTCGTGCGTAAGAGCTGACACGCGCAATTTTTTATTGCTTTAAGTAAACTATAAGCTAGTATATAGTAAACATTGTACATTTTTTGTGTTCCCTAATCTGTTTTGCATAAAAAATGAAGAAAATGTAAATTTTGGGGACCTTTTTTCTATTTTTGACGAATTTTAGCCACTCGGACTAAATTGAGGGTGCTGTTGGCTGAGTGGTTAGAGCATTTAACTACAAACCCTGAGGTCTTGAGTTCAAGACTAATTTCAGGCAAGCCAACAACATCATGTATTATTCTCATGTGAATCGGTGTATTATTGTGTTGGTTGTTGTTGGACTGTTAAGATGATGAAGTCATAGCACTGATCAGTTTGGCAGCATCGGCTGCGATTAATAGTTACATATCTTAATGCACTTCACAGCACCCTCCTTCGTCGGTATTGTAGCAGAACCGTCGGCGAAGTAAAAGAACTAATAAAATGGCTACTCAGCTTAAGCAACTCAATGTCTCTATGTGACACTAGAGGGGCTTGCAGCACTGCTCTACAAAAAAAAAACGCGCAATAGGAGGGTTGTAAATGAATTAAGCTTACTATCACTCTCCCACTTTACCACCTGTTCTCTCTACACTATCCCTTTCCCAAAGAAGGTAACACATTAAATAATTAACTAGTAGGCTTAATTGCCTGATTGTGTTACTTCTCTTATTATGTATTTATAAAAAATATTTTTAATATTAACAAAATTTTTATATACCTATATTATTGGCAAAAACTAAGCAAAACCCGATTTGGCGATTTTGGCGATTTTCGACATTGAATTTGGAGAAAAAGAAAAAAATAAATCTGACAACCCTGACAACAAGCAGCATACTTAACAAGAAACACCTACATACATAGATAGGTACGTACTTAATAGAGGCCTGCACGAATATGCTCGAAAGTACTCGTATGTATGTTTTTGTATGTATGCATGTATATTTTTAGTATGTGTGTATACCCAGCAGCTAAAGTTACAACTAGTAACGCTTTGGGACAGTCATATTACTAGTTGTAATGGTAGTAGTCAAAAAACGACAGTCATATTACTAGTTGTAACAAGAGTAGTAACGTTACTGGTCAAAAAAGAACAATCACATTACTAGTTGTATCGAGACTAGTAACGATACTAGTCAAAAAATGACAAAATTTTCAGGTATACGATTTTATATAAAACCAATTGTTAGCTATTAAAAAAATAAGTAGAATGTGGCTCAGTGGGTAGAGTACTTGCCTTAAAGTATGAAGAATGCGTGTTCGTACCCAAAGTGAGCCAAAGTTTTTTAAGAGTTGCAAAACTGTTAATAAAAAAAACTAGTAAGCGCACTAGTTTACAATAATTAAGATTCCAACTGGGATATAACTGTATACAAATGAACTAGTTGGTGCTCTATGACAACCCAATGTTAAAATCGATAGTTCGATATATGAAAAAAGGATAGATAGGCAACTATTCTGAAGCAAAAAGCAACTAGTATAGTTCCAACTACATACCAGTTACTTTGTCTGCAGGATATATGTATGTCTATATGTATATTTGGTCGTGGCTATGTATATGCATACATATACATGCATATACACATACGGACAAACATAAGAACATACATATACGCACACATGGAATTCATACGAGTACATTCTATGAATACATTTATGTATTCTTTGCAGCCCTCTAATAGTTAACAGCAAATTTGCCTTACATTTAGACTTGCCAGACGGGCTTGAATGAGCTTGATTGTCAAGATATTATAAGCGCTGTCAAGTTGCAAGCTCAAATGTAATTGGTCAAGTTGAAATGATATTGACAGATAAAAAGAAATAATTCCAAAAATTTTATGAAAACATATTTCATAAATTTTTAGTCAAGTATACAATTAATTACCACAACTGGCTTACAACTTAAAACATGTTCTTCTCGGTGCATGCTTTTTGTGGTGATAGATAAAGAGTTATTGACTAATTATCTATGTAAATCATAAAATTTTAAGTAGTTTGGCATCGATTTGTAGTTGCATGTTTTTACATATTTTGGTGTGCATATTTTTGCATATTTTGGCAATAAGTGCATATTTTTGCAGTAATAAAACATTTTTTAGTGCATATTTCTCAATTTTTTAAAAAAAATATTAACAGGCCGATTATGGATGGCAACTAGGGATGCCAAACGGGAAATCCCGAATCCCGAAATCCCGGGATTTTTCGGGTTTGGCAAATCCCGAATCCCGGGATTTGTGAAAATAAATCCCGGGATTTTTCGGGATTTCTTGTATAAAAATTTGTATGTAAAAAATATGTATATATTTTATTAATTTTATGCAATTTTTTATAATATTTAAAGTTCCCAATAAATTTTTACATGTCTGTTTTAACAATTTAATGATTATTCGTGACAAACTGTATATAAATTAAAAGCAAGAGCAAATAAATTAGGTACTTTTTTACAATTATATTCATCAAGTCTTCTGATAATATACAACTGATAATTACTTTGAAAAGATAAAGCAGTAAAATGAAAAGAAAAATAATAATACCTGTGGGTTGGTGCTAAAAGGGCCAATGTCAAAATATGCACTTGTCAGAAAAAAGCAATTAAGTTTAAGTTTTCTATATGAGTTCATAGTAACATTCGCTAGCAAAACCCTTATGAAGCTGTTCTGGGTTACATTAGACATTGGCTGTTTCAGCAAAATAAAAGAGAGTAAGAACAGAAACCTAATGCAATGATTAATTCAAAACAGCAAAATATTGACATCGGCCCTTATAGCACCAAGCCACAGATATGTATTTGGAAAATTCATCATTTTGAAAAATTCAATCGTTCTTATTCTATAACTATGTATATGTCGACGTTACTTTAACCCCACTCCACAAAATGAGCACTTCTGTACTCGTTATCGATAATAATTGGGTACTTACAATTCTTTAAGGTCTAGAAAATACTAAGAGACTATTAATAGTAGTAAAATTATTTCGGTTACAAGTAGACAAGTGCATATTTTTTGTGCTGTTTGATTTATTTGGCCAAGTATATATGTATTTTATTTGAATATATGAAGAATTATTCAAGCTAATCAGGCCTAACGTATTTAATGTTAATAAAACAAATTTATTACATTTTGTACCCAACGTTTCGTCAATTTTTTGTTGACTTCTTCAGGGGCTTTCGTCTATTTAAATTTCAAAAACATTACATTATTACAAAATTAATCAGATTTTACACAATTTTACTTACAATATGAAGATTTTTAGTTACATAAATATTACAATAAATAATTGCATTTTAATATAAATTAATTAAAATTATTAAACCACTAAGATATTTTAGGCAAATAAAAATTTTTTAAATTATTATCACAGACTGTTTTTAATTTTTTATTTGATTGCAACAATGTAGCTCGCGCTGATATTATTCGTATCCTCTTTTATATTCATTGTTCTTTCTATACTTTGCTGTATTCGCAAGCTTTCGATCGTATATCTCTTTCTCTCTATGTTTTCTCTGTCTAAAATCCTCACATTGTCAAAATCCACAGTATGTTTGTTGTTGATAATGTGCGTTGATAAAGCTGTTGCAGTTTTTTGTTGTTGGGTTGACGTGAAGACGACAAATGGTTACAGAATAAAGGGGACTATTTTGATTCGAAAAAAAAACTATTCAAGTTTATGTGTTATTTACATTGCAGTTCGAAAGTGTTTTTTTTTTCGAGTTACAGAGGAGAAGGCTAACAAACAAGTAAATATTACTGCCATTAGCGAGGATATACATAATGCAGATTTTTGACATAAAAAGTTCAGCATAATTTTCAAATTTTTGAGTAGAACAAAAATACTGTTAAAGTGCTCAATAATCTGATAATTAAACATAGTTATTTGAATTTGATTAGAATTTTTTATAGATTTTATATTTTCCTTTTTCGACACATTTAAAATTCGTTGCTGATCGGTCGCAAATTAAAAAAAGAAAAATTAACAGATAAATTTTAAAACGCAACCTAATATTGTAGGAATATTGTGACAATAAATTCGGTTCGCACAATACAAATAGATGCTACAGTCGTCAATTATTCGAATTTAGTACGTCTTCAAAACTGATGAAATTTAAATAGAGTGAAAACTTTCCTGTAAATTGAACTTTATTTGATGATGGTTAAGCATTGTCTATATGCATTTTATTAGTGCTTTACCAAACCGTCATTAGACTTCAACCACACTTTTGAACAGCTACAAACTCCTTATCTTACAAATGATTTTCAAAAATAAGCATTGTAGGCTTTAAAACTTATAGAAAAACCCAACAAATAATTTGTATTCCATATGAATCTATTTTATTTTTCTACACCTTTACACAATTAGAAACCCATTGCTTATTTTTGAAAATCATTTGTAAATTCTCAAATGGTTTTTGAAAGTCTGTACATAAAATAAGGGGTTTGTAACTGTTCAAAAGTGTGGTTGAAGTCTACTGACGATTTAGTAAAGCACTCATGAAATGCATATAGGCAATGCCTAGCCATCAACAAAGAAATTTCATTTAAAATAAAATTATCACAATATGTCAAATAATAAATTTCTTAAAAATGTTCCTGTTAACAAAACTCAAATGCCACACATCAGTAGTGGGCAAAATCTCAATTTCGTTTGCACTCGTGCATAGACTGTTGTTTTCAACACAATCTCACGTACATTGTGCGTGAGATTCATAGCCTACCTATCCAGTTGGCCTGACTGCCTTTCACGACATTGTCATCTACGATTCTTTTACGAATTGTCCTCTGTCGATTAGGTTTTCTAATCGAAAATTTAAGTGAATCGTCGTTCACGACAATCTCAGCAACAAATTCTTGAATGTTGTCCTATATTACACACTTTTAACGACAATATGATCGACAATGCCTTTTGTTTTGCCCTCAATCCAACTTTTTTGAGGTCAGTTTGTCTTCACTAACATTGTGGAGGACAAGATGTCTTAATTGCTGTTCTCAATGCAATTTTTTTGAGGACAATATGAGCGACAATGTCTTACATTTTGTCTTCAGTATCCTACATAGTCATTAACGACATAATAGGCGACATTGTCGCATTTTTAATCATTGGCGAAAATGTCGCCCACGTAGTCAGACTAGTATTTGAGTGACATTGTGGCTCATTGAATCGCACACGATTTTCGCGACACTTGTTTGAAAACTTCCTTGATGGTTTGTTTCGGCTGTCCGACATTTGCCGTCGAGGATTTAACATTGTTGTGCACCCCTCATTGATAATGTCTTCTTAAAGACATGCCCAACTGGGTATTTAGACGCGAAGCACCCACACAAACACAGAATGTGATAGTGTGTGTGTGTGTGGACACCACTGCTTTATATAAATATATATGTAATGGTATATTCTCTACATAAAAACTTTTATAATAAAATAATTTTTTTTATTAAAGTATTGTTTATTAAAAAGAAATTGGATTTTACCAAAAATCGTTGGAACCCGAAATCCCGGGATTTTTAAAAATCAATTCCGATTGGCATCCCTAATGGCAAATGAGCCTCAGTTGGGTTACCAGTTGCTGAAAATGATACTACTGATGGCAACTGGCAATGGATAGCTGTGAATTTCAATTGATATTTAGTGCCTTTTTGTCAACTATTAATTTGAAGTTGCCGACTGGCAACGCAACTAAAGTTCGGTTGCATTAAATAATAGACCCAATTGTGTTTATTTTATGTTTTTTTTCTAATAATAATAAAGTATTAAACAAAATATTTTTATATAATTTTAGTTTTGGTACTTTGTTCATAGGTAAATGCATATTTCTACGCATATTTTTCATTTTTAGATGCATTTTTTAAGCACTTAAAATCAATTTTTAGTAGCATGAAAGTCCGAGCCCTGGTCATCACTCATAAATTGTTCAAATGTATTTTTATTGACAGTACTAATTATTGTTTGCGAGAACAATATGTAGCTCTTGTTGTTGCTACATCTATTTTCAATGACCTCTTACATCTAGACTTAGAGTTGGAAAAAAACCAGTCTGTGGTAAATGTTTCACCAATCGTTTTGAACGTACTTTCCTATGATTGGTCAAAATGGGAATGGTACAGAGTCGTGAGCAGCGAAAAGACACCATATCTTAAATCTAGATAAAAAATGTTACCAAAATACCCTAACTGTACAAGCAGATCTTTTCCAAACCAAAAATATTTGTTTAAAGTAGAACTTGTCAATGAGAGTCTTAAATATGTCACTCGACCTCCTCCAATGACAACGCAATGTAAAAGATACCGGTACCTTTCATATAAATTTCCGGAACTCGAACCGGTTGCTAATCCTTGGGAACCAGCCACGCGACCTGTCTTTTGACATGTGATTATATTATAGGTTTTTATATTATTTATGTTGTTATTAAGTAAACTTCACACTACATAAATAATTTATTGTATCAAGTTCTCTTTTGAAAATCAAGCTGATTTTAATCGAATGTCAAGCTAAACTACTATTTGAATCTGGCAAACCTAGTTGCATTCAATGATATAAATTCATATATATGCAAGAGTAAGTTTATGTGAACTTCTTGCTGTCGTTTTCCAACAGTATTTTTGGCAGAGTGGCTGATACGTTGGATTTCATAACAGAAGGTGCTTAGCTCGATACTAGTTTGAAGTTAAAATAACAAACCGTGAGTAAAAATATACAATAAAACAAATTCAAAAGTATATAATCGATATACATATAATAATAAATTCAAAACAAAAAAAAAAGATACCCTAAAATTTCCTAACAAAATTTTTATTTTTATTCATTTCAAGTAAATTAATATTCAAATTTATATTCAAATATTTTTATTATTAATTAAAAAATGTATACTTTTACGATTTTTGTTATTAATATAGCGAATTTCTTTATCACAGGAAATTAAAAAAAAATTCAATACCGGGATTTTTGTTATCAAATATGAAACTTATTTTTTTCTGTGAACATAGCAATTCTTGAACTAAATCAGGCGCAAAAAATCATAAATATGTATTCATTAAAAAATTAACAAATTTGTGAGATCATTATATTAGTTATTTCAATAGTTTAAGGAGATCTTCTAACACAATTTTTCAGAAAAATTATTTGGTTTATATGCTTAGGATTTAAGAGATTCTCTTCTTCAGTTTTCATAAAACTTGACTTGGAAAAGTCCTTTTACTTATCGTAGATGTTGAAGAAGTCGAAAGTAGTCCATAATACAGATTATCTAGTTTCTCAGTACTTTCCTAGATTTCTCGAAACATATAACACCTTCCATTATGCCATTAGAGTCCTGTTTTAATTTTTTACAAATTCTTAACACATATAATTGTTTCGGTTACAGTAGATACCCGATATAAGCACATCGCATAGAAATAAAAACCGCTTATAAGAAAGTGGACCAAAAACACCGTGTCTTTTTCTGTACTTTCCATAGAAAAAATATTTCATAAAAGAAAATCGTATATAAGAAAAAACCTGATATAAGAAACTTTTTTTAAATACCAAAGATGATAAATGCTACGAAAAGGGATTTTATATAAGAAATGTTAATAGTGTAAACTGAATTCTTTTTTTATTGTTTATTATTTGTTTGAGCTATTTAAGTTAGTTTTTATATGAATTGTTTGTTTCGTATACATAATAAACAAATTTAACTATCGAACTTAATTTGTTTTACTTTTTATGGAAATATATTACATATGCATGCTTTATTGTATACACACTTATAAGAAAAAAAGTTTCTTATATCCATATGTATGTTTATAAGAAATAACTTTCTTATAAACAATAATTGCTTAAAAGAAAAACCCGCATACAAGAAACAATTTTGTGTAATTTTTAAAGTCTTTTATATCCGATATGTACTGTAATTCTGTTAAAACATTTCTTGTATTACTATCGATAGTTTCTTCTGTTGGCAGGTCATCATCTGACTCATACTGGCAGAGCTCAGCGACGAACATTCTGAAAAAAAATTTATTTCCGAGTTCCTTAATTTCCGTTTTTGTATTGCATTTTAAAACACTCTTCGTAGAAGGAAATATTTCTGAGTGTAGGTATAAAATAATTGAGTTCGTCTCGCATTAAATCTAATCCTTAGATTTATAATTAAATCATTGGCAACAGTATTATTGACTTTTATTACATTATTAAACAAAAACTTAATAATTCCCTCAAGTTTAATTATAGTAGCAGAGTGTTTAAGGTACTTTTAGACACTATGTATTTTACAGTGTGCTTGTCAAATTTCCCACTGCAAAATGCATACATGCTGTGTAAAAGCAAAGAAAATTTGCTTATGTAAATGTCAGCCTGCTTTTACAGTGCAAAAATTTTCAATTAGAGCGTGTTCTATTTTGAACTGACAAAGCACCTGACATCAGCTGTTTTGCAAATCAATTGTTTGTGGCACCAAGAACATAGTGTTTGTGATTCGGCAAATATATATTAAAATCTATTTATTTATACATATTCCTTAAAAAAACAAAATTTTAAATTAATTTAAATACAAATTGAATACAAGAATTCAAAACTCTAGCGACAAATAAAAATAATTATCACAAAACAAGCTGTTGTAAACTATTATAGGTTATGTCAGATGGGACTAAAAACGTAAGTGTGAAAGCAAAAATTATAAACCGCCTGTAAATTGCCAATTTTGACAGACATGCACAAATACAGATGGATCGTCAAGATGACAAAGCCACTGTAAAATACATAGTGTGTAAAAGTAGCTTTACTAAACTCTACTTTACTAAACTCCACGTCAAAAGATTTTAAAGTTTAAGTCAAGTTAAGATCACTGAACACACTTCTTCGTTTGTATGAAAAATAATTTCTAACCACATACCATTTGTATATGAGACGAAACAATTAATTAAATACAATAAAAATACGTTATAATACTACAAAAGGTGAAAAAATTCATTACGTCGCACTATAGGTCAAATGACTACTTTTTCTGTGCAAAATTAATAACAGGTAAATTAATGCTTAATTTTAAGGGAAATTAAAACAAAAAGGAAGGTAAGGTATAAAGGAAACCAAAATTTATAAAAACTTAAAATTTTAAACTTAAAAATTTAATTACATTCAATCCGAATAAAAAACACCCTACAAAAAACTTAAATTTTTCAATCGTAATATTAGTCCTCAATTTCATTCAGCAAACATAAATTATTTAATACATCCACAGATGTTGGTGATAAAATTTCATTTTCATTGTTTTCTTCATCTTCGTTGATGTCTTCTCTTGGGCTCTCAATGCTTAACAACTCGATAGCTTCAGGTGGAAAGTGTAATAGCTTCTGTTGCCGCATGCGTCTGCTTAAATATTTTGATGAGATAAGCGGATCGGACGTATCAGTAGCTCTATTAAATATGTCCAAAAGATTATTAGATCGGCTGTTTTTACGAGCGTGATGCAATCTGTCAGCCTTATAAATTTTGTGCCTGGACTCAGCACCTGCTTCTCCAAAGTATCCAATCGGAAGCACAGTGTTGTCAATAATCTGCTTGGAATGTACAAGCACTTTGTGGACTGTAGCTGTCATCGGCAACCAAGAATAAAGCTTTTGGATCAAATCCGCTGTTTGAAAGCAGAACGTCTCAAATTTTGTTGAGTTCAGAGGATACTGGCATGACAAACAAATTAAAATAATTTTAAAACGGAAAATTAATGTCTGATCAACGCCCGTAATGTTGGAAAAGATTTCGTGATCGGTGAATGCTCTACGCGCAGTATTTCCGTCATTTGTGCTGCCAAATCCGCCAACTTTTGGCATATCCACACGGAGACCCAGTTCTCTCCAAAAAGCGTCTTGAATATTTTTTTTTCTATTTGAAACAGCCAATTTGTCGGTTTCAGATCGTGTCTGCCATTTTTGCAATTCACATTTGTAACCTAAATGTAATATGAACTCGAAAAATCGAATCCAGCAATGCAATGGGCTTAAACCAAATTTACAATTAGAATCTTCTGCACGAAATCTTTCAGAAGTGTAATTAGTTATATTCATGAAGTCTTTTGGTGTGGAACCGCAAATAGGGCAAGTTTGATTTGATTTGGTTCCAGTCAAAATGTTCAAAACTTTCCCGTCAATAAGTGTTAAATACAAATCAAAGGACACTTCCACAATTTTCCCTTCGCTGATCGTAATGTGTATACTTTTTAATGCGTCAATTTCTTTTTTCAAGTCTGATTTTTCCTTCAAGATAGATTCCTTTGTTTCTTTGACGTATTCTAACTTAACGGGCCGACAAAACCTTGTCGATTGCGCAGTAAGATTATTCCAAATAGGCTGTCCTGACGTGACCAAAAGTCTTAACGGGATAATTGTAGTTGCCAAAAGCGACGCATCGGAATGATTCGACGTGCTTGGTTCGTTAAAAGCTTGTTTAAATTGCGCTTGACCGGTGCTACTATCGAAACCGTAACTTAATATCAACTTACACTTTAAATAATTGGTATTTTCTTTATCCATTACATATTCAAAGACCTCCTTCTGCATTTCAACAATTCTTTTAGTAGTATGTGATAGAAGCGATTCCAAGGGTACTCTTGCTGTTGTCTCGCTTGCTATTATTCCATCAGGTCGGCACATCAATTTTGCAGCAGCAACTTCGTTGTAATGGGGATAAATGTCGCAGTTCCTTAATTTGCTTTCTCGACGTATTGAATTATATTGTTCTTTTGTAAAATTATTTTCGAGCAAAAAAGCTAATGCTTCCCCCGCAGAAAATACAACAGGTTTTTGATGGACTTCAGTGCACAATTTTTTTATTTTTGAAGGCCTTGCAAGGCTTGCTAGTGATCCTTTAAGAAGCACCGCTAAGTCTGCATTTCCTTGTTTTCGAGCTGACGTTGCTGCCGCACGAACTAATAGCTCAGTTTCATTATTTGTTCCGCTTGAAAGGTCTGCTGCTGCTTTCCTCTTTCCGTACTCAGACTTTTCGCAAAATGCAAGTTGAGGACGTCCAAGAGCAGAAAAAGTCACTTTGCCAGATTTAATTTCATTTTCGAAGCTTATTTCAGCGTTGAGCCAAGTGACATACTCACTTCGAAACTTTTCAGCCTTTTTGTCCTTCCCAATACTTTTGCCATATTTCGCCCACATTACTGATATGTTTTTACAGAAAAGGCGCACTTTTTCCTTAATACATTTGGTGCAGTCATCGGAAATTTCATTTTTACCAATTTTGTCGACTATAAAATTCACAAGTTTATCCTGCTTGTCTTGCCTTGAATTTTCGTTAAACCAAATTTCAAACAACTCAGCTTTTTTTAAAACGCAATAACCTAAAAAATATGGAATTATTCGAAAACGGCTAAAAATGGCTATTAAATGTAAATGGGAATTGCTTTATAACATTTCAATATATTCATTTATGATTGCATTCAATCCGCCGATCTTCGCCGAAATTTTAAAAGCTTCCACGAAGTTACAGTTTGAAAACAATCGCAGTACTTTTAAGGTTATGTTAAAAACGTGGCTTTATTTCAAGCAAGTCAAACAAATTTATCACCTTTTTTAACAAAAAACATTAAAACTTACTTAATTTATTGTTCTCCATTTTCACTTTCTTCTTTATAACTCGCGAAATTATTTAAACAAGCAATTGAATCTTTAAAAGCAATACAGGCTTTTCAACAAAATTTATTAAGTGATTACAATGCAATGACTTCGACTGCGTGTTGTCAAACGGAATTTAATATTAACCAAAAACAAAAAGCTTACTTAGTTAATTTGAAGTATTGGTTACAAAATGACATTAAGAAAAGTGCAATATTTGCACTTGAAAAATTGGACTTTAGCACAGTTTTGGTAGCCGTTTAACCTATAGTGCGTCGGTTAAACGACTAAAATTAACCGGTTTAACCGATAATCGAAAATACCCAATTTTAAATTAGCCGATCAGTTAATTTAACCGAATGAATACCCTAATATGTATGTATGAAATACATTTGATAATGTAAAAACATATCAATACATACATACATACATAGTAATAAATATTTTCTATGCAATCACAGTTAATGATAAAATGGACTTAAAATATTTTTTATTTCTGTATATGGTATATATTTCTACGTATTGTATATACATATTTCTAGTGGATATATTTCTACTTCATCACTCTCATACAAATTAAAGATACGGTTTCACTTGGCAAACATTTGTCCAAAAAAACTTAGCCACTGCTTTTGCTCAGAGTTAGTGTGATTTAACTTGATTTTCATATCACAAAATAAAGTTAATTATTCTGCAACAAGCTATTTTTATGTCATTTTTAATAAATGCGAACCCATATTAAAAAATATATTGGAATTAAAGGAACTACAATTAAAGCTTCTTTGTTGGTTAGGCTTTTTCGTCAAATATTTGCCAAGTGTGACCGTACCTTTAAGAGTTGCTGCACATACGTTTATACTAGAGTTTGGGATTCAGGGATTCCCGGTGGGGAGTTCCCGGCAAAAGCCTACTAAAATATTCCCGGGAAATTTTTGAGATTTTCCGGGAAAACGGGATATTAAAAGAACAAGTTATTTCATAAATATATGTACTTTTTTGACATATATACTTATTTATAAAATATAGAATGAAATATTTCATTCTTGTAATTTCAGTTAAAACAAAAACAAATTCTGAAATTTAGTTTTTGTTTGAAATGTTACTTTAAGAAAGAAGGAATTCCTTCGACATCGATAAACTGGCAGTAAAATGTCCATAAAATTTTTTATACAAAATAAAAATGTGAACGGTACAAACTTATACGGAAATTTCATAAAATGGAAGTCATACCATTTCTCCTAATCCGCCAACGAGAAAAATTATTACTTGATTCGAAAAGTACATGCAAGATGAATTTAGTAATGAGTGTCGTTTAACCAATATAACCGAACAAAGTGGAATAAATTGTATAAGTATTAATGATTGATGTGCTCTAGTCGTTTCCTAAAGTGAATAATTCGATATTAAACGTTTTGAGTGATTTTAAGCAGAATTAGCGAATACATTTTCGAAAGTGTAGTGGATATTCTAAGCTCATATAAGCTGTAAAAACTTTGAGTTGACAGTACTTAGATTTGTCATAAGTCGACGCTATTATTCAAACCCTGAAGGAGATGTCTTAAGAGAAATAACATTAAAAATCAAAGAAATTTAGACAGATTGTGGCTCAGGATATATAAAATTCGCCGCAGCTGAATATTGTACTCTAATTTGCCTGTACTTAACGATATGAGTCCTTCCGGAAAAGTTTCAAGAAAATTAAGAATCATTACGGCAAGTTCTTTATAAAATGATTTGGAGGCTTTAAAATAAAATTTTTAACTAATTGCAGTAATAGTCGTTAATCAGTCTTTATAGGATATCTTACTGTGTAGTAACTATCAACTCTATTTGCTTAAATTCACTTAAAAATCCTAAAAAATTTATTTTTATATTAACTTTTACTTAAAAAGAATGCTTACATTAATAAAAACAAGCGAAATTTCGCCAATTTTCAATTAATAAATCTACTGTATGTAAAAAATTAACTTTTCCCGGGAACGCGATTTTTTCATTCCCGTGTTCCGGGAAGTGCAAAAGTCCGGGAAATCCCAAACCGTAGTTTATACGCATACACACAAAATATATAAGAGGTAATATTAAATAAGCTTGCACAGGTAATTTATTTTTATATGAAACTAAAAAAGTTTAGTATTATTAACTATTCCATTAGGTAATTCATACAATACACTTTACATAAAATCTAAATTAATGTAACCATTCCAATTAGTTATCTCCTTCGAAACTTTTCTTGTTGAGTTGATTTTAATTTTATTGTCAAATGGAAAATATTAAATAATATTTGAACAAAAAGGTGTGTACATGGATTTTTAAATATTAATAAATTTGTGTACATATAATTAGTTTTTTTATTGTTATAGATAAAATAACTAAATGGACAAACATACTGCATAAAAATCGCCAAACAGACAGACCATAGATCGTGGTAAACTAATCAGGACGAAGAAAGTATTTATTGATTTTTGTGTGGACATATGTACATATGTATATCCAGTCTGAAGATATCATAAACAATAAAACGGTCGGACAATACAGGAAATTCGTAGATGCTATTTTCTTCTATCTATTCAAGCCTTTCCCAACTTATTTATTTATAAAAAAATTGGAGTACTCAATTCGACGTCAATTTATAACGCCAGGAAAATCCATTTTTGTACTTCATATTTGACCTTTTTTTGTGCATCATTTGCCTCATTGAAGCACTTTAGGACACTTAAATTTAATTAATTTAGGATCAGGCCTAATATTCACAGAAAATCGTTAATTGCAGTGACGATAAATTATACCCGATTTCTATAGATTTTTAAATGTATTTTTTTGCGATAGGAACAGCGCGTTATTGTGGTGCGCATGATTTTAAAGCCTTTACACATCTAATTGTTTTATTATACTTTGATTTAAATATAAACAATAAGTTATTTTGTTTCTTTCTTTTCAGAACAGTTAGTTTTATGACTCAAGCAAAGTATCACAAGAACTCCTGGTGTTACATCTCGCTGTATTGAATCATGCACTGCAAACTTACTTTAGTTACACAGCAAAAACTTTTGTAATTTTTGTAATCGGTAGTACTGTATTAATTGGCTACAAAGTAATGAGAGGTACTTATTTATCTTATTACTATGCTTCAAATTAGAGCTACTAATCAGTTTTTTTTATAAAATTGGTACGTATTTTCATCATTATCTGAAAGTAGTTACAATTTGTTGATATGTATTAATAAAATAAGTAGACAACCACTTTTTGAGTCAACATGTTTTTGTATATGAAAACTAATTTTTGTCGCTTAAACTTGTAAGTCAACATAGCTGAGTGGGTAAAGTTCTTGGGTCAAAAGAATAAAAAACATTAAAAACATTTTAAAAATATAAATAAAACATAATGCGTATACATTTTTTTAATTTGTTTATTTGACAACTTATTTGTTAGCTTCAAGTAAGCCAAATAATAACTAGTTAATTGCTGTGACAATGTAAATACATTTGTAAGGGGCACTCTTTATTTTTGGTACTTCTAAAAAAAAAAAAATAAGTAGCTATCGAATCAAATTGTAAGTAGTTAGTTACGACTTAAATCCCCTCATATACTTTTTGCCTACCAGTAAGCAAAGTTTTTGCTGGGTATTATTATTGTTGTTATTAGATATTTATTACAAATTATTGTGTACACAATTCTGTTTATATGCAAATAAAACAAAAAAAGGTACAAAACGATTTTTATAACATTAGTAGTATGTTCTTGGAGAATAATTAACTAACAAAAAATGTAGTAGTTAACTAAAATCTTTGATAATTTACCAAAAATTAAAGTATGAATTTACCTTATTGTCATAGGTAATATATAAAAAATTCCAAGCAGTTTTAACTAAGTTTTTAGTTTATTTATCGAACACAGAAATCAACTAAAATTTTTGCTAAATCACCTAAAAAAAACCTTGTAAATGCAATTTATACCCTTGCACTTAGTTAAATGTATACCATAATTTTAGGAAATTTAACTTATGATTTTTTTGTGTGTACCAATTGCAAATATAAAAACTTCCAAATAGCTAACTCACTGTTTATACAGCATAGCAAAAATACAAAAACTTGGTAGCACTGCTGTAGAATATTTCTTATTGTTTTGGTTTAGTTATACTCATTGCAAAGATCAAAACAAAATTAAAGCAAACGTTTCGTTTTTGTTTATTTTGCTACTCTGCTTAAGGTGCGTTTCCGCAGGCAACGAAATCGTCGACGAAAACGAAATTCCATGCATTAGCTAAAAGAAAATTTCGTGTCAGAAGTCGGCGGCCAAAATTAGGAAGTAATGGCGGCGGTTAGCAATGAAACACTACTCATTTGACACGGAACGAAAACAACATCGAGTAGGTTGTTTTCGTTGCTGTAGCAACGTACTATCATATTTTTACGCCTTATTAAAGTATTTTGAAGTAATAAAAAAATATGTATGTATGTATAGAACGGGAAAAAATTTTAACACCGAAAAACGTATTATTTGCTAAAATATATATTAATGCAAAAATCGATATCAAGTATTGAAATTGATTAGAAGACGGTTAAACTTAAAGAAAAGAAAAAAATGGATTAAAACGCATCTATCGCAATAAAGCTTGCTGAAATTTTAGAGATCCTACCTACATATCTAAGTAAACCACAAACTTTGGAAAAATTACGCCTTTCGCAAAATTTTAAGCAAGCAATAATTTTGATTAAAAGTCGCTAAAATTGTAAGGAATGGCAAAAATTGGGTAAAGATGGCGAAAATGCGTAAAAGCTCGCTAACGGCAGCGTCATAGAAAATTCAAATATTGTTTAAAAATCGCGAAAACTGTAAAGAAACTGAAAACTTGCAAAAATCGCTTTTATCGCGAAAAGTATTACAAAAATTCACGAGAAGTTTCAAAATCGGAAATAAGCAACAAAATTTATTAAAATAAAAAAAACTCGGAATCAAAGGGAACAATTCGCGAAAAATTGCTAAAGAAATCACTAACACTTTACAGAATAATACAATCTCAGAAAATTAAATAGATCGCGAAAATGGCGAAAACTCGGAAAAAATTTTTTAAATCGCGGAAATTGCAATATCTATTTAAGGTTTTTTTTTGTAATACATAATAAGAATTTGACAACTACAACTCAACCACATATAATACAATAGGGGCCTATGTATTTCCGTTTCAGTTTCTGTTTTATGCCGTAATGCTCCCAACGCGAACAAAAATGATTCAGAAACGAGACGGTGACGAACAGCTACGTACGTCTTTCAGTTTTCATTTTCACCGCAGATTTCGTTGCCTGCGGAAACGACGAGGACGCTATTTCCGAAATTTGTATTTACAAAAATCATTGTAGGTTAAAAATCAATTAATTATTTAATTGCTATAACAAAATAAAATTAATTGTATTTACAAATCTATTTTGTCTGTGAAAATTTCCGCCGGGTAGTTTATATCTATATAACCATGGTTTATTTTATGGTTAAATGTGCTTTAAAAGGATTTTTGGACATCTGACCCTAGTATGCTATAAACTATCATTAAGTAATTTTTGCACATCGGTTTTTTTCATTTCTGCCATTGTTTGTGGTTTGTTTGTTTCAACATGCCGAATGCTTCTTCCGAGATGATTGTTTCGCCTCAATTGTTGCAAAACAAAACAAACAAAACCGCTCTGATTTTCTGCAGTAAATTTCATAACATTTTATGTTCTTTGTTTTATTCAGCATGTTTTCTTTTTGTTGCTCATAGTATTGTTTCGTAAACTTTTTTGATTTATTCTTTTTTTTTATCGAAAAATTTTATTGTTGCTTTGAGTGGGCAGAAAATCAACATATTTATGTATATTAAATTGTTAAATTTTTTTCGTTATAAATAAAACTCGTTTCTGCAGTTTCGAAAAATGGAAACGACAAAACTATTAATAAATAGCAGTGCCGTAGAGGAAACAAATGATGAGTTATATTTTTCTTTCTTTATCACAGAAGCAGCCTGTGATCAAAAAAGGATAAGAGCTTGGGAAAATTTTTTCATATACATTTTTTAGTTAACTTTAGTCTAGTAAACATATTGTAGTTTAATAGCATTCCATTATTCTGTAGGTAACAGAGAAACAAGCCGTCTTAAAAATTCGGCGGCGGCAGCTTAGAAAAAAATACTCGGCGGCGGCTCATAGCCGGCTCATAGCCGTCTCATAGCCGGCTGACAGCGGCTGATTTTGTATTTCACGAATGTCGCGAATATTTCGCAATAAAATGTATATATTCAATTGCTCTTTTTAATGTTGAACTACTTTTTTATTAAATTTTCTTTTTATATGTTTTTTTAAACAAATTTGTATATACAATTTTTCAAATACCTGACGACTTTCACATAATTTGTAATATGTACTACAAATTTGCAACTAAAATAACAATTAGCCGGCTGCAATTTTGAGCCGAGGCTAGCCGCATGGATCGGCGGCGGCTTGAAGTCACATTGAAAGCCGGCGGCGACTCTTAAGCCGGCTTTGAGCCGATCGGCTTGTTTCTCTGGTAGGTAATTTGTTGACGCCATGTCAACCCAACAGCATAAAATTGCATTTGCCAACAACAATATTTTTTTAATTTTATGTGCAAAATATACGTAAAAATTTATGTTTATATGTATTTAAAGTTTAAAACAGTATATTTAAAGCTTATTGCTCTTGACAATTTTTTGTCACTTTCTAGTCCTTTGTTGGAACGATTAAAATTTTTTAGTACCAAACAAGCAATAAATACACGTATTATAATGTCAGCAACATATCGTCCCTACCATGTCAAACTATGCAATATGCAAATCGGTACTTTTAAGAACAGCTCACAAGCCCGCCAGTTGTGAACTCACAATCAGCGTATTTCTAAACGTGGAAGTTTTCAAATATTTCTGAATAAGTTTTCAATATTCTAGGAGAAATTAAACATTTTTCGTTGAAACGAGAATCAAAACTACTATGAAAAGGTGAAAAATGTTTTCATTTCAGTTTCACAGAACAAACATTTTTTTTAGTCGCGCGATTTTTTTAGTTTTGGCGGTTTTTTCGTTTTGGAGCTTTTTTTCTGTTTAAGACGATATTTTTTTAGTTTTGGTGATTTTAGTTGGTTTTGGCGCTTCTTTTTCGTTTTGGCGTTTTTTGTTTGTTTTTGCGATTTTTCGGTTTTTAAAGATTCTTTTTTTAGTTTTTGCTATGTTTTACGTCTCTGGCGATTTTTTTAGTTTTGGCGAATTATTTTGGTGCTTTTTTTCCTTTAAGCGCTTTTTTCTTTGGTATAGATATTTTTTACATAAGAACAATAACAAGACTTAAGAAACAAATACACTATAATTTATTTCGTTTGTTCAGGTTGAAGTGTTGATATATATGTAAAAAACTTTAATTAATCAGTAGTTAGAAATTTGAAATTTGTGTTTCTAAATATGTTAAAATGTTTAATATTTATTAGCATGGTCAAATATTGTAGACTTACACCTGTTTTGTTCTTTACTTAAATATTCAAAAATTTATAAATTTTATGATACACTTTGTTTTTTATAACAAAAAATTTTTTTTTTTTTTTTTTTTGATTGAAAACAAAACAAAAAATTATTATAAATAGAATTTCCTGAAGAAGTTAACCGAAGGTTAACGAAATATCGGATAAAATACAAATAAACAAATAAAAAGACCTAAAGCTCAAAAAAGTAGTTTCAGTATATATAAAAAAGGTCGAAAAATTAGAAAAAACAAATTTAAATAATAGTGAGCCCGCAATAATAAAGACCTAATTTTTTGAAATCAATAAACGGATATTATAACAAAAGAGAACAGACAGCATGTTTATTCAACGAGGAAGCAATTTGAACAACAATTACAGGAGAGGATATCAAAATACACCAATTATTGAAAATAATTTCAGATCACAAGGAAGATATTCGAATATTAATAATAATATAGATACTAACAGATTCAGAAGAATAAGGGAGGGAAGAAATTTTAATGACTATAATCATAGAAGAAATTATCAAGGTACAAACTATAGCAGATTCAGGAGAATAGAAGAAGAACGAACTTTTAATAATATTAATACAGAAAACGGATTTGGAACTCTTAAAAGGAATAATGAGGCAAGATGGACCATGAATAGGTATAAAAAAGTTAGGGAAAAAATTATAAAATGTAAGGCAACAATTACATTTCTAATTTGTTGTCGGAATAAGGGTGTTATTCCTAATTTTATAAAAAATGCTACTAAAAATATTTTTAATATATTTCATGATAACGGTCAACCATCAACCCAATGGATGATTTCGAGAAATATAAAATTTTTTCAAAGCAAGATGCTTAATTGGGCTATAAAGCAAAAGCATGAAAACCTTAAGAAGTTAACAACGAAGTTATCAGCCATTGAATCAGGATTAAGAAGAGCTTTAAATATACATGAAGTAACACATTTTTTAGATTTCACAAAAAGGGTAGAAGAGACATTTGCAAAAAGGACAAAAGAGGTACATATAAAAAAGTTGAAATGTCTTGTTAATTTACAAAAAAAGAGAACTAGGAATCAGATTAAACCAAAAATGGTTTGTTAATAAATCTGATGTAGTGTTTCCGTTTGATGTTCAATACATCTTATCTTTAGGAAAGAAACATGCATTACCAATACAAGAAAATAACTTTCCTATTATGAAGATAATAGCAGATGGAGAAGACTTCATTCAAACTATAGAAGATAGGGAAAAACAGGAAATTGTAAGGTCAAGATTTACTACGATTGTAGATAATCACATTAATAAAAGTAGATTGACAAATAGAGATAGATATATGACCGATTGTTTTAAATCTACTAAGAAATTTTTAAAATTAAATAACCATCTAATTATTTTGAACGCGGATAAAGGAAATGTGACAGTTGCTATGAATAGAAGTGACTATGATTTGAGGATTGATAATATTTTAAGTGATGTTAATACATATAATTTAATAAATAGAGATCCAACTAGCAGATTACAGAAATGTAATAATGATTTAGTTGAAGAGCTTTTCAAAACGAAAATTATTTCTAATATAGAAAAATATAAATTAAAGACCAATACAGCTGTGTCTCCTAAATTATATGGATTACCTAAGATCCATAAAGAAAATTTTCCTTTGAGACCAATTTGCTCTAGTATAAATTCTCCTTCCTATGAACTTAGCAAATACATGACACAAATTTTAAAAAAATTAACTATTGATTCAAAATATAATATAATTAATTCTTTAGAATTTAACAAATAGAACAGGTAAGACTAGATAGTAATGAGAGATTAATATCACTTGATGTTGTATCTCTATTTCCTAGCATACCGGTTGATTTGGCTATGGGTATCATAGATGAAAATTGGAATAGGATATCAGAGTATACAGACATTGATAAGAATTTATTTTCACGTATTGTTAAGTTTTGTATAGTGGACAGTAGATATTTTAAATGTAATGATAAAATATATCAACAACAAAAAGGTCTTCCTATGGGATCTCCGTCTTCTCCGATTATAGCTGATATAGTGATGGAAAAATTACTAGATGAATGTATAAGGAAATTGATTATTAAACCAAAGTTTTTAGTAAAATATGTTGATGATTTGTTTTGTATAATTTCAGAAAATGAGATAGATACTATATTATCAACATTTAATTCTTTTCACCATGATATAAAATTTACGATTGAAAGGGAAAATAATGCAATACTTTCATATTTAGATACATTAGTATTGAGAAAGGGAAGTAAATTGTCATTAGATTGGTTCCATAAGCCAACTTCATCTGGAAGAATTATTAATTATTTTTCAAAACATCCAAAGAGAATGATAATTAATACAGCTAAGAATCTTATAGAGAGAATTTTGACAATAAGTGATGTTGAGTTCCATAAGAAGAATAAGGAGAAGATAATAGATATGTTAAATGAAAATAATTTCCCATATCATCTTTCTTGTAAATTGATAAGACAATTTAATAATAAGAGAAATAATGTTAACAATAATAATAACATTAATAACAATAATAACAATAATGAGCCTAGAATATATAAATCGTTAATATATGTACCTCAAATGTCAGAAAGATTAGAAAAATCAGAAATTTATGATAGTACAAAGTACAAGATTGCATATAAGATGTTTGGCATTTTAGGAAATATATTTACTAACACAAAGGATAGGATTCAGAAGCTAGATAGATCTAATGTAGTTTACAAAATACCGTGTAAAGGAAATGATAATGAGAGTTGTCAAAAGATGTATGTAGGTACGACTAAAAATAAATTAAAGACAAGAATAGCTGGACATAAGACGGATCAAAAGTATAGAAATATAAATTCACAAAAGACAGCCTTATCTTTACATTGCTTTGATTTTGATCATTATCCAGATTTTGATAATATTTCAGTTTTGAGTACGGAGCTTAATTATAAACGTAGATATATGCTAGAAATGTTACACATTATAGATGTTCCAACAGATCAGAGAATAAATTTTAGAACAGATACTGCGAATGTTGCGCAGACTTATAGATATTTTTTACATAAGAACAATAACAAGACTTAAGAAACAAATACACTATAATTTATTTCGTTTGTTCAGGTTGAAGTGTTGATATATATGTAAAAAACTTTAATTAATCAGTAGTTAGAAATTTGAAATTTGTGTTTCTAAATATGTTAAAATGTTTAATATTTATTAGCATGGACAAATATTGTAGACTTACACCTGTTTTGTTCTTTACTTAAATATTCAAAAATTTATAAATTTTATGATACACTTTGTTTTTTATAACAAAAAATTTTTTTTTTTTTTTTTTTGATTGAAAACAAAACAAAAAATTATTATAAATAGAATTTCCTGAAGAAGTTAACCGAAGGTTAACGAAATATCGGATAAAATACAAATAAACAAATAAAAAGACCTAAAGCTCAAAAAAGTAGTTTCAGTATATATAAAAAAGGTCGAAAAATTAGAAAAAACAAATTTAAATAATAGTGAGCCCGCAATAATAAAGACCTAATTTTTTGAAATCAATAAACGGATATTATAACAAAAGAGAACAGACAGCATGTTTATTCAACGAGGAAGCAATTTGAACAACAATTACAGGAGAGGATATCAAAATACACCAATTATTGAAAATAATTTCAGATCACAAGGAAGATATTCGAATATTAATAATAATATAGATACTAACAGATTCAGAAGAATAAGGGAGGGAAGAAATTTTAATGACTATAATCATAGAAGAAATTATCAAGGTACAAACTATAGCAGATTCAGGAGAATAGAAGAAGAACGAACTTTTAATAATATTAATACAGAAAACGGATTTGGAACTCTTAAAAGGAATAATGAGGCAAGATGGACCATGAATAGGTATAAAAAAGTTAGGGAAAAAATTATAAAATGTAAGGCAACAATTACATTTCTAATTTGTTGTCGGAATAAGGGTGTTATTCATAATTTTATAAAAAATGCTACTAAAAATATTTTTAATATATTTCATGATAACGGTCAACCATCAACCCAATGGATGATTTCGAGAAATATAAAATTTTTTCAAAGCAAGATGCTTAATTGGGCTATAAAGCAAAAGCATGAAAACCTTAAGAAGTTAACAACGGAGTTATCAGCCATTGAATCAGGATTAAGAAGAGCTTTAAATATACATGAAGTAACACATTTTTTAGATTTCACAAAAAGGGTAGAAGAGACATTTGCAAAAAGGACAGAGGTACATATAAAAAAGTTGAAATGTCTTGTTAATTTACAAAAAAGAGAACTAGGAATCAGATTAAACCAAAAATGGTTTGTTAATAAATCTGATGTAGTGTTTCCGTTTGATGTTCAATACATCTTATCTTTAGGAAAGAAACATGCATTACCAATACAAGAAAATAACTTTCCTATTATGAAGGTAATAGCAGATGGAGAAGACTTCATTCAAACTATAGAAGATAGGGAAAAACAGGAAATTGTAAGGTCAAGATTTACTACGATTGTAGATAATCACATTAATAAAAGTAGATTGACAAATAGAGATAGATATATGACCGATTGTTTTAAATCTACTAAGAAATTTTTAAAATTAAATAACCATCTAATTATTTTGAACGCGGATAAAGGAAATGTGACAGTTGCTATGAATAGAAGTGACTATGATTTGAGGATTGATAATATTTTAAGTGATGTTAATACATATAATTTAATAAATAGAGATCGAACTAGCAGATTACAGAAATGTAATAATGATTTAGTTGAAGAGCTTTTCAAAACGAAAATTATTTCTAATATAGAAAAATATAAATTAAAGACCAATACAGCTGTGTCTCCTAAATTATATGGATTACCTAAGATCCATAAAGAAAATTTTCCTTTGAGACCAATTTGCTCTAGTATAAATTCTCCTTCCTATGAACTTAGCAAATACATGACACAAATTTTAAAAAAATTAACTATTGATTCAAAATATAATATAATTAATTCTTTAGAATTTAAAAACAAAATAGAACAGGTAAGACTAGATAGTAATGAGAGATTAATATCACTTGATGTTGTATCTCTATTTCCTAGCATACCGGTTGATTTGGCTATGGGTATCATAGATGAAAATTGGAATAGGATATCAGAGTATACAGACATTGATAAGAATTTATTTTCACGTATTGTTAAGTTTTGTATAGTGGACAGTAGATATTTTAAATGTAATGATAAAATATATCAACAACAAAAAGGTCTTCCTATGGGATCTCCGGCTTCTCCGATTATAGCTGATATAGTGATGGAAAAATTACTAGACTAATGTATAAGGAAATTGATTATTAAACCAAAGTTTTTAGTAAAATATGTTGATGATTTGTTTTGTATAATTTCAGAAAATGAGATAGATACTATATTATCAACATTTAATTCTTTTCACCATGATATAAAATTTACGATTGAAAGGGAAAATAATGCAATACTTTCATATTTAGATACATTAGTATTGAGAAAGGGAAGTAAATTGTCATTAGATTGGTTCCATAAGCCAACTTCATCTGGAAGAATTATTAATTATTTTTCAAAACATCCAAAGAGAATGATAATTAATACAGCTAAGAATCTTATAGAGAGAATTTTGACAATAAGTGATGTTGAGTTCCATAAGAAGAATAAGGAGAAGATAATAGATATGTTAAATGAAAATAATTTCCCATATCATCTTTCTTGTAAATTGATAAGACAATTTAATAATAAGAGAAATAATGTTAACAATAATAATAACATTAATAACAATAATAACAATAATGAGCCTAGAATATATAAATCGTTAATATATGTACCTCAAATGTCAGAAAGATTAGAAAAATCAGAAATTTATGATAGTACAAAGTACAAGATTGCATATAAGAAGTTTGGCATTTTAGGAAATATATTTACTAACACAAAGGATAGGATTCAGAAGCTAGATAGATCTAATGTAGTTTACAAAATACCGTGTAAAGGAAATGATAATGAGAGTTGTCAAAAGATGTATGTAGGTACGACTAAAAATAAATTAAAGACAAGAATAGCTGGACATAAGACGGATCAAAAGTATAGAAATATAAATTCACAAAAGACAGCCTTATCTTTACATTGCTTTGATTTTGATCATTATCCAGATTTTGATAATATTTCAGTTTTGAGTACGGAGCTTAATTATAAACGTAGATATATGCTAGAAATGTTACACATTATAGATGTTCCAACAGATCAGAGAATAAATTTTAGAACAGATACTGCGAATGTTGCGCAGACTTATAGATATTTTTTACATAAGAACAATAACAAGACTTAAGAAACAAATACACTATAATTTATTTCGTTTGTTCAGGTTGAAGTGTTGATATATATGTAAAAAACTTTAATTAATCAGTAGTTAGAAATTTGAAATTTGTGTTTCTAAATATGTTAAAATGTTTAATATTTATTAGCATGGACAAATATTGTAGACTTACACCTGTTTTGTTCTTTACTTAAATATTCAAAAATTTATAAATTTTATGATACACTTTGTTTTTTATAACAAAAATTTTTATTTTTTTATTTTTTTGATTGAAAACCAAACAAAAAATTATTATAAATAGAATTTCCTGAAGAAGTTAACCGAAGGTTAACGAAATATCGGATAAAATACAAATAAACAAATAAAAAGACCTAAGGTCAAAAAAGTAGTTTCAGTATATATAAAAAAGGTCGAAAAATTAGAAAAAACAAATTTAAATAATAGTGAGCCCGCAATAATAAAGACCTAATTTTTTGAAATCAATAAACGGATATTATAACAAAAGAGAACAGACAGCATGTTTATTCAACGAGGAAGCAATTTGAACAACAATTACAGGAGAGGATATCAAAATACACCAATTATTGAAAATAATTTCAGATCACAAGGAAGATATTCGAATATTAATAATAATATAGATACTAACAGATTCAGAAGAATAAGGGAGGGAAGAAATTTTAATGACTATAATCATAGAAGAAATTATCAAGGTACAAACTATAGCAGATTCAGGAGAATAGAAGAAAAACGAACTTTTAATAATATTAATACAGAAAACGGATTTGGAACTCTTAAAAGGAATAATGAGGCAAGATGGACCATGAATAGGTATAAAAAAGTTAGGGAAAAAATTATAAAATGTAAGGCAACAATTACATTTCTAATTTGTTGTCGGAATAAGGGTGTTATTCCTAATTTTATAAAAAATGCTACTAAAAATATTTTTAATATATTTCATGATAACGGTCAACCATCAACCCAATGGATGATTTCGAGAAATATAAAATTTTTTCAAAGCAAGATGCTTAATTGGGCTATAAAGCAAAAGCATGAAAACCTTAAGAAGTTAACAACGGAGTTATCAGCCATTGAATCAGGATTAAGAAGAGCTTTAAATATACATGAAGTAACACATTTTTTAGATTTCACAAAAAGGGTAGAAGAGACATTTGCAAAAAGGACAAAAGAGGTACATATAAAAAAGTTGAAATGTCTTGTTAATTTACAAAAAAGAGAACTAGGAATCAGATTAAACCAAAAATGGTTTGTTAATAAATCTGATGTAGTGTTTCCGTTTGATGTTCAATACATCTTATCTTTAGGAAAGAAACATGCATTACCAATACAAGAAAATAACTTTCCTATTATGAAGGTAATAGCAGATGGAGAAGACTTCATTCAAACTATAGAAGATAGGGAAAACAGGAAATTGTAAGGTCAAGATTTACTACGATTGTAGATAATCACATTAATAAAAGTAGATTGACAAATAGAGATAGATATATGACCGATTGTTTTAAATCTACTAAGAAATTTTTAAAATTAAATAACCATCTAATTATTTTGAACGCGGATAAAGGAAATGTGACAGTTGCTATGAATAGAAGTGACTATGATTTGAGGATTGATAATATTTTAAGTGATGTTAATACATATAATTTAATAAATAGAGATCCAACTAGCAGATTACAGAAATGTAATAATGATTTAGTTGAAGACCTTTTCAAAACGAAAATTATTTCTAATATAGAAAAATATAAATTAAAGACCAATACAGCTGTGTCTCCTAAATTATATGGATTACCTAAGATCCATAAAGAAAATTTTCCTTTGAGACCAATTTGCTCTAGTATAAATTCTCCTTCCTATGAACTTAGCAAATACATGACACAAATTTTAAAAAAATTAACTATTGATTCAAAATATAATATAATTAATTCTTTAGAATTTAAAAACAAAATAGAACAGGTAAGACTAGATAGTAATGAGAGATTAATATCACTTGATGTTGTATCTCTATTTCCTAGCATACCGGTTGATTTGGCTATGGGTATCATAGATGAAAATTGGAATAGGATATCAGAGTATACAGACATTGATAAGAATTTATTTTCACGTATTGTTAAGTTTTGTATAGTGGACAGTAGATATTTTAAATGTAATGATAAAATATATCAACAACAAAAAGGTCTTCCTATGGGATCTCCGTCTTCTCCGATTATAGCTGATATAGTGATGGAAAAATTACTAGATGAATGTATAAGGAAATTGATTATTAAACCAAAGTTTTTAGTAAAATATGTTGATGATTTGTTTTGTATAATTTCAGAAAATGAGATAGATACTATATTATCAACATTTAATTCTTTTCACCATGATATAAAATTTACGATTGAAAGGGAAAATAATGCAATACTTTCATATTTAGATACATTAGTATTGAGAAAGGGAAGTAAATTGTCATTAGATTGGTTCCATAAGCCAACTTCATCTGGAAGAATTATTAATTATTTTTCAAAACATCCAAAGAGAATGATAATTAATACAGCTAAGAATCTTATAGAGAGAATTTTGACAATAAGTGATGTTGAGTTCCATAAGAAGAATAAGGAGAAGATAATAGATATGTTAAATGAAAATAATTTCCCATATCATCTTTCTTGTAAATTGATAAGACAATTTAATAATAAGAGAAATAATGTTAACAATAATAATAACATTAATAACAATAATAACAATAATGAGCCTAGAATATATAAATCGTTAATATATGTACCTCAAATGTCAGAAAGATTAGAAAAATCAGAAATTTATGATAGTACAAAGTACAAGATTGCATATAAGATGTTTGGCATTTTAGGAAATAGATTTACTAACACAAAGGATAGGATTCAGAAGCTAGATAGATCTAATGTAGTTTACAAAATACCGTGTAAAGGAAATGATAATGAGAGTTGTCAAAAGATGTATGTAGGTACGACTAAAAATAAATTAAAGACAAGAATAGCTGGACATAAGACGGATCAAAAGTATAGAAATATAAATTCACAAAAGACAGCCTTATCTTTACATTGCTTTGATTTTGATCATTATCCAGATTTTGATAATATTTCAGTTTTGAGTACGGAGCTTAATTATAAACGTAGATATATGCTAGAAATGTTACACATTATAGATGTTCCAACAGATCAGAGAATAAATTTTAGAACAGATACTGCGAATGTTGCGCAGACTTATAGATATTTTTTACATAAGAACAATAACAAGACTTAAGAAACAAATACACTATAATTTATTTCGTTTGTTCAGGTTGAAGTGTTGATATATATGTAAAAAACTTTAATTAATCAGTAGTTAGAAATTTGAAATTTGTGTTTCTAAATATGTTAAAATGTTTAATATTTATTAGCATGGACAAATATTGTAGACTTACACCTGTTTTGTTCTTTACTTAAATATTCAAAAATTTATAAATTTTATGATACACTTTGTTTTTTATAACAAAAAAATTTTTTTTTTTTTTTTTTTTTGATTGAAAACAAAACAAAAAATTATTATAAATAGAATTTCCTGAAGAAGTTAACCGAAGGTTAACGAAATATCGGATAAAATACAAATAAACAAATAAAAAGACCTAAAGCTCAAAAAAGTAGTTTCAGTATATATAAAAAAGGTCGAAAAATTAGAAAAAACAAATTTAAATAATAGTGAGCCCGCAATAATAAAGACCTAATTTTTTGAAATCAATAAACGGATATTATAACAAAAGAGAACAGACAGCATGTTTATTCAACGAGGAAGCAATTTGAACAACAATTACAGGAGAGGATATCAAAATACACCAATTATTGAAAATAATTTCAGATCACAAGGAAGATATTCGAATATTAATAATAATATAGATACTAACAGATTCAGAAGAATAAGGGAGGGAAGAAATTTTAATGACTATAATCATAGAAGAAATTATCAAGGTACAAACTATAGCAGATTCAGGAGAATAGAAGAAGAACGAACTTTTAATAATATTAATACAGAAAACGGATTTGGAACTCTTAAAAGGAATAATGAGGCAAGATGGACCATGAATAGGTATAAAAAAGTTAGGGAAAAAATTATAAAATGTAAGGCAACAATTACATTTCTAATTTGTTGTCGGAATAAGGGTGTTATTCCTAATTTTATAAAAAATGCTACTAAAAATATTTTTAATATATTTCATGATAACGGTCAACCATCAACCCAATGGATGATTTCGAGAAATATAAAATTTTTTCAAAGCAAGATGCTTAATTGGGCTATAAAGCAAAAGCATGAAAACCTTAAGAAGTTAACAACGAAGTTATCAGCCATTGAATCAGGATTAAGAAGAGCTTTAAATATACATGAAGTAACACATTTTTTAGATTTCACAAAAAGGGTAGAAGAGACATTTGCAAAAAGGACAAAAGAGGTACATATAAAAAAGTTGAAATGTCTTGTTAATTTACAAAAAAAGAGAACTAGGAATCAGATTAAACCAAAAATGGTTTGTTAATAAATCTGATGTAGTGTTTCCGTTTGATGTTCAATACATCTTATCTTTAGGAAAGAAACATGCATTACCAATACAAGAAAATAACTTTCCTATTATGAAGATAATAGCAGATGGAGAAGACTTCATTCAAACTATAGAAGATAGGGAAAAACAGGAAATTGTAAGGTCAAGATTTACTACGATTGTAGATAATCACATTAATAAAAGTAGATTGACAAATAGAGATAGATATATGACCGATTGTTTTAAATCTACTAAGAAATTTTTAAAATTAAATAACCATCTAATTATTTTGAACGCGGATAAAGGAAATGTGACAGTTGCTATGAATAGAAGTGACTATGATTTGAGGATTGATAATATTTTAAGTGATGTTAATACATATAATTTAATAAATAGAGATCCAACTAGCAGATTACAGAAATGTAATAATGATTTAGTTGAAGAGCTTTTCAAAACGAAAATTATTTCTAATATAGAAAAATATAAATTAAAGACCAATACAGCTGTGTCTCCTAAATTATATGGATTACCTAAGATCCATAAAGAAAATTTTCCTTTGAGACCAATTTGCTCTAGTATAAATTCTCCTTCCTATGAACTTAGCAAATACATGACACAAATTTTAAAAAAATTAACTATTGATTCAAAATATAATATAATTAATTCTTTAGAATTTAAAAACAAAATAGAACAGGTAAGACTAGATAGTAATGAGAGATTAATATCACTTGATGTTGTATCTCTATTTCCTAGCATACCGGTTGATTTGGCTATGGGTATCATAGATGAAAATTGGAATAGGATATCAGAGTATACAGACATTGATAAGAATTTATTTTCACGTATTGTTAAGTTTTGTATAGTGGACAGTAGATATTTTAAATGTAATGATAAAATATATCAACAACAAAAAGGTCTTCCTATGGGATCTCCGGCTTCTCCGATTATAGCTGATATAGTGATGGAAAAATTACTAGATGAATGTATAAGGAAATTGATTATTAAACCAAAGTTTTTAGTAAAATATGTTGATGATTTGTTTTGTATAATTTCAGAAAATGAGATAGATACTATATTATCAACATTTAATTCTTTTCACCCGGATATAAAATTTACGATTGAAAGGGAAAATAATGCAATACTTTCATATTTAGATACATTAGTATTGAGAAAGGGAAGTAAATTGTCATTAGATTGGTTCCATAAGCCAACTTCATCTGGAAGAATTATTAATTATTTTTCAAAACATCCAAAGAGAATGATAATTAATACAGCTAAGAATCTTATAGAGAGAATTTTGACAATAAGTGATGTTGAGTTCCATAAGAAGAATAAGGAGAAGATAATAGATATGTTAAATGAAAATAATTTCCCATATCATCTTTCTTGTAAATTGATAAGACAATTTAATAATAAGAGAAATAATGTTAACAATAATAATAACATTAATAACAATAATAACAATAATGAGCCTAGAATATATAAATCGTTAATATATGTACCTCAAATGTCAGAAAGATAAGAAAAATCAGAAATTTATGATAGTACAAAGTACAAGATTGCATATAAGATGTTTGGCATTTTAGGAAATATATTTACTAACACAAAGGATAGGATTCAGAAGCTAGATAGATCTAATGTAGTTTACAAAATACCGTGTAAAGGAAATGATAATGAGAGTTGTCAAAAGATGTATGTAGGTACGACTAAAAATAAATTAAAGACAAGAATAGCTGGACATAAGACGGATCAAAAGTATAGAAATATAAATTCACAAAAGACAGCCTTATCTTTACATTGCTTTGATTTTGATCATTATCCAGATTTTGATAATATTTCAGTTTTGAGTACGGAGCTTAATTATAAACGTAGATATATGCTAGAAATGTTACACATTATAGATGTTCCAACAGATCAGAGAATAAATTTTAGAACAGATACTGCGAATGTTGCGCAGACTTATAGATATTTTTTACATAAGAACAATAACAAGACTTAAGAAACAAATACACTATAATTTATTTCGTTTGTTCAGGTTGAAGTGTTGATATATATGTAAAAAACTTTAATTAATCAGTAGTTAGAAATTTGAAATTTGTGTTTCTAAATATGTTAAAATGTTTAATATTTATTAGCATGGACAAATATTGTAGACTTACACCTGTTTTGTTCTTTACTTAAATATTCAAAAATTTATAAATTTTATGATACACTTTGTTTTTTATAACAAAAATTTTTTTTTTTTTGATTGAAAACAAAACAAAAAATTATTATAAATAGAATTTCCTGAAGAAGTTAACCGAAGGTTAACGAAATATCGGATAAAATACAAATAAACAAATAAAAAGACCTAAAGCTCAAAAAAGTAGTTTCAGTATATATAAAAAAGGTCGAAAAATTAGAAAAAACAAATTTAAATAATAGTGAGCCCGCAATAATAAAGACCTAATTTTTTGAAATCAATAAACGGATATTATAACAAAAGAGAACAGACAGCATGTTTATTCAACGAGGAAGCAATTTGAACAACAATTACAGGAGAGGATATCAAAATACACCAATTATTGAAAATAATTTCAGATCACAAGGAAGATATTCGAATATTAATAATAATATAGATACTAACAGATTCAGAAGAATAAGGGAGGGAAGAAATTTTAATGACTATAATCATAGAAGAAATTATCAAGGTACAAACTATAGCAGATTCAGGAGAATAGAAGAAGAACGAACTTTTAATAATATTAATACAGAAAACGGATTTGGAACTCTTAAAAGGAATAATGAGGCAAGATGGACCATGAATAGGTATAAAAAAGTTAGGGAAAAAATTATAAAATGTAAGGCAACAATTACATTTCTAATTTGTTGTCGGAATAAGGGTGTTATTCATAATTTTATAAAAAATGCTACTAAAAATATTTTTAATATATTTCATGATAACGGTCAACCATCAACCCAATGGATGATTTCGAGAAATATAAAATTTTTTCAAAGCAAGATGCTTAATTGGGCTATAAAGCAAAAGCATGAAAACCTTAAGAAGTTAACAACGGAGTTATCAGCCATTGAATCAGGATTAAGAAGAGCTTTAAATATACATGAAGTAACACATTTTTTAGATTTCACAAAAAGGGTAGAAGAGACATTTGCAAAAAGGACAAAGAGGTACATATAAAAAAGTTGAAATGTCTTGTTAATTTACAAAAAAGAGAACTAGGAATCAGATTAAACCAAAAATGGTTTGTTAATAAATCTGATGTAGTGTTTCCGTTTGATGTTCAATACATCTTATCTTTAGGAAAGAAACATGCATTACCAATACAAGAAAATAACTTTCCTATTATGAAGGTAATAGCAGATGGAGAAGACTTCATTCAAACTATAGAAGATAGGGAAAAACAGGAAATTGTAAGGTCAAGATTTACTACGATTGTAGATAATCACATTAATAAAAGTAGATTGACAAATAGAGATAGATATATGACCGATTGTTTTAAATCTACTAAGAAATTTTTAAAATTAAATAACCATCTAATTATTTTGAACGCGGATAAAGGAAATGTGACAGTTGCTATGAATAGAAGTGACTATGATTTGAGGATTGATAATATTTTAAGTGATGTTAATACATATAATTTAATAAATAGAGATCCAACTAGCAGATTACAGAAATGTAATAATGATTTAGTTGAAGAGCTTTTCAAAACGAAAATTATTTCTAATATAGAAAAATATAAATTAAAGACCAATACAGCTGTGTCTCCTAAATTATATGGATTACCTAAGATCCATAAAGAAAATTTTCCTTTGAGACCAATTTGCTCTAGTATAAATTCTCCTTCCTATGAACTTAGCAAATACATGACACAAATTTTAAAAAAATTAACTATTGATTCAAAATATAATATAATTAATTCTTTAGAATTTAAAAACAAAATAGAACAGGTAAGACTAGATAGTAATGAGAGATTAATATCACTTGATGTTGTATCTCTATTTCCTAGCATACCGGTTGATTTGGCTATGGGTATCATAGATGAAAATTGGAATAGGATATCAGAGTATACAGACATTGATAAGAATTTATTTTCACGTATTGTTAAGTTTTGTATAGTGGACAGTAGATATTTTAAATGTAATGATAAAATATATCAACAACAAAAAGGTCTTCCTATGGGATCTCCGGCTTCTCCGATTATAGCTGATATAGTGATGGAAAAATTACTAGATTAATGTATAAGGAAATTGATTATTAAACCAAAGTTTTTAGTAAAATATGTTGATGATTTGTTTTGTATAATTTCAGAAAATGAGATAGATACTATATTATCAACATTTAATTCTTTTCACCATGATATAAAATTTACGATTGAAAGGGAAAATAATGCAATACTTTCATATTTAGATACATTAGTATTGAGAAAGGGAAGTAAATTGTCATTAGATTGGTTCCATAAGCCAACTTCATCTGGAAGAATTATTAATTATTTTTCAAAACATCCAAAGAGAATGATAATTAATACAGCTAAGAATCTTATAGAGAGAATTTTGACAATAAGTGATGTTGAGTTCCATAAGAAGAATAAGGAGAAGATAATAGATATGTTAAATGAAAATAATTTCCCATATCATCTTTCTTGTAAATTGATAAGACAATTTAATAATAAGAGAAATAATGTTAACAATAATAATAACATTAATAACAATAATAACAATAATGAGCCTAGAATATATAAATCGTTAATATATGTACCTCAAATGTCAGAAAGATTAGAAAAATCAGAAATTTATGATAGTACAAAGTACAAGATTGCATATAAGAAGTTTGGCATTTTAGGAAATATATTTACTAACACAAAGGATAGGATTCAGAAGCTAGATAGATCTAATGTAGTTTACAAAATACCGTGTAAAGGAAATGATAATGAGAGTTGTCAAAAGATGTATGTAGGTACGACTAAAAATAAATTAAAGACAAGAATAGCTGGACATAAGACGGATCAAAAGTATAGAAATATAAATTCACAAAAGACAGCCTTATCTTTACATTGCTTTGATTTTGATCATTATCCAGATTTTGATAATATTTCAGTTTTGAGTACGGAGCTTAATTATAAACGTAGATATATGCTAGAAATGTTACACATTATAGATGTTCCAACAGATCAGAGAATAAATTTTAGAACAGATACTGCGAATGTTGCGCAGACTTATAGATATTTTTTACATAAGAACAATAACAAGACTTAAGAAACAAATACACTATAATTTATTTCGTTTGTTCAGGTTGAAGTGTTGATATATATGTAAAAAACTTTAATTAATCAGTAGTTAGAAATTTGAAATTTGTGTTTCTAAATATGTTAAAATGTTTAATATTTATTAGCATGGACAAATATTGTAGACTTACACCTGTTTTGTTCTTTACTTAAATATTCAAAAATTTATAAATTTTATGATACACTTTGTTTTTTATAACAAAAATTTTTTTTTTGATTGAAAACAAAACAAAAAATTATTATAAATAGAATTTCCTGAAGAAGTTAACCGAAGGTTAACGAAATATCGGATAAAATACAAATAAACAAATAAAAAGACCTAAAGCTCAAAAAAGTAGTTTCAGTATATATAAAAAAGGTCGAAAAATTAGAAAAAACAAATTCAAAAACACTTTTACCAAAAATGGTGAAAAAATGAATAAGCTGGCCCAAATATTAGATATTTGTGTTGTATTTAATTACATACTACTATCGATAAACAGTCAAAGTCGTCATACAAAAGTCGAATACAAATTAGAATTGATGTTTTGTCAAAGTGATGTTGACTCAAAATTTACGACGATGTTGCCGACGCAAATAGAATAAGGGAAATTGTTTAACTAAAACTTCATATTCACAATGTATTGTTTACCTAAAAATTTTAATATGGGTAAAGAATAGTAACCCTATCGAAATATCAAGTTTATATCAAAGAGTATTAATCACCCCTATCGCGAATGTTATGGGAATAAGTTGTTTGTGAGCAAACCTATATTCCCATTCCCAACAAACCAGTATCGCGAATATTTTGGGAGTAAAAGTGTCTATTGTGAATTATTTGGGAGTAATAGTTTCTATTGTGATATATTTATCAGTACTTTACAAATAATTTGTGTACATACTTGTAAAAGGAAAATATACACATTTTGAAGAAATTAATAAAGTTTAACTGCGTTTTGTGGTGCTGGAAGATAAGAAGTAATGCGTAGATTGCGAAGATACATAGGCGAATAATCGTTAGAGAAAAATTTGCCTGCTAGCAGCAAGATGTTCGCGGTACCACCCGTAGTGAAAATGGCAGGCACTTTGGCTAGCGCACAACTTCTCCAACAGACAATTAATTTGCAATTTCTTAACAGTTGTGCTCTTTTAATAAAATAAAAAAACAATTTAATACAGTCCTAGCTTAAATACAAATTACAACTTTCATGTTCCCTTCTCGTTCCCATCGACACTTGTTGTGAACTTATTTTGTAAAATTAATCGCGGGAGTAAACATTGGCGATGCCCCATTTTTTAAGTTTGTGAATTCGCTCCAAAAAACTTTGTTATGGGAAACATTCGAGATAACAAATCAGAAAATTTGGGAGCTTTTTCATGGGAAAAGGTATTCGCGATAGGGGTTAATACTAGTGGCCTTATTAGTGCAACAACAACTGCCATTGACTAATCTGTCATGTTAAATCAGAGCCCATATCTTGCCACTTTTGCATTAAAATAACTACCCAAGCATTTGCTAACTGTGCAGTAAATGCACCTCTTCTGCGTTCCCTGTATACGATTACTGTAGTTGAAATTGCTCCAATTAAATGAATGTTAGGAACTCTTGATGCTGGACGGTGTTTTACTTCTCTATTCTCAACTCTTGCACGGCCTCACGTTGGTCGACAAAACAAATTAAAATTTGTTTCATCCATCCAAACAACTTGTTTTCCCTGCTGTATTAGTGGTTCAAGAATTGTACATATTTAGCGTTGTTAACCATTCTCTTTTTTACCGTGCACTGTCCTCTTTTTTGAGATCTCCGTCCGGGAAAAAAATTTGCGTCCGGGAAAGTCATACTTTTTACCGACTTAAAAAGGGGGATTATATTCGCCTAAAGTTTCTGTTTTACATTTATATATTTTTTCCCTTTTATGTTGCTTGAAAAATTGCATTTATTAAAAACCAAGTTAAAAGGGGAAATAACTGGTATTGGATGTCCAGCTGTTGAGATGCAAATGGGGTAAAGAAACTTGACAAGAATCATCTAAACATTCATTTCATACCACTTTCATGTTTCATGCAGCAAATTTCATGAAATACTTCATCGTGTAAACTTAAGGTACGGTCACACTTGGCAAATATTTGTCCAAAAAAACTTAACCACTACTTTTGCTCCGGGTTATTTTGATTTAACTTGGTTTTTATACCACAAAATAAAATTAATTATGCAGCAAAAATATAATTTTTTCGGCAAATATTTGCCAAGTGTGACCGTACCTTTAGAATTTCTTTAAAAAATAGGTCTTTTATGGGGATTTTCCTTTTAACAGGGGATTTTTCGAAAAATTATTTTTTAAAATTTGGGGAGGGCGATTAAGGACCTGGCAGCCCTGCTCCCAAGTATTCTATTACAGAAAATCAATATAGTAGATTTTTAAATTCACTAGGCCAACGGTTTTTGGCCGCCGGTGACTACAACGCTGAGCACACGTTGTGGAGATCTCGCCTCGTCACACCAAATGGTTGCGTTTTATTTGGCACAATTTCTAAAATGCGTTTGAATGTTATATCAAGTGGGCAGCCAACTAACTGGCCAACAGATCACCTAAAAATACCTGATGTTATTGATTTTGGAGTGGTAAAGGGTGTGCCCAGCGAAATGATCCAAGTTAAAGCATCTTTAGATTTGTCTTCAGATCACTCACACACTATTGTCACTACACTCAAAAGAAAAATCAATCTATACGTACTTACATTAATCCCAAGCGGTGTCAAAAGTACGGTAATCCCGTTTTTTCTGAAATCAAGTACAGAAAGATTGATTCAAGTCGGAATATTCAAGTGCAAAATAATTAATTTTAGCCTGATTAGCCTTTATTCATGTAAAAAAAATTTTTTTTAAGTACGAGTATGTTTATAAACTTTATACACAGTCGTACTCGTACTGTGTTGGAGTTTGTTTGGTTGATGATGGCCACAAATCACTGTTCTGCTCTTGTTGTTGGTTATTTTCATTGCTCGGGCATAGCTGACAAGTAGCTGATACACGTCGTCTTGCATGTAGATTCAACTCCGCTGTACACTTGAATCAATCCGCCGAGTACTGGAATCAATCCTTAACTGCGTACATTAATCAATCCCGCGGGTGCTTGAATCAAGCCCAAATCAGGCTAACTTTTACTCATTTAATAATCCTGGAACAGACTTGAGAATTTTTATTTTTACTACTTCTATAAATTTAATATTTTTACTTACTTGTTTTAATTTAAATTTATTTTTGTTCATTCCTGGTATTAAACTTAACTCATCATGTTTTGCAAACCAACGCCTTAGACAACTCAGCTAACTCGGTAACGACCCCTAAAATCCAGTATAAGCCAGCAACATATAATACGATGTTTGTATGCATAAGCAAAACATGCGACTGAAGCTATCAACAAGCAAACAATACCAACACACTACGATTAAGCAAAAAGTTTGTACTAATAGTAGTACTTAAAAGAAGAATTTTTGTACACAATTTAAGTATTTTGTTATTGATTCAAGATTTTTTCTTGATTATCCCGTTTTCATCTTGACTTAAGTCTATTTTAGTGTTATTCGTACTTAAATTAGTCGTACTCAAAGTAAGTAGAAAATACTTGAATTTAGTACGGCGTTTTTCGTTCTGTGTATATATTCACATACAAACTTCTTCACCCACTTGTGATTTAACGATGACAACCACACGTATAAATTGGTTGAAATACAAAAAAAATATTTGAGTGATCATTGCTCAGAAAATATTCCATTAAAAACGCCTGCTGACATAGATGACTCTATTAGAATGTTTGAGGCAAAGCTGCTCTAAATGATATTACTACAAATCTTCAGGTGAGATATAATAAAATTTATTCAGCACATATAGAACGGGTTTTATCTGAAAAGAGACGAGTTCGTAGAGAATGGCAACGCTACAGATCCCCTCAGCTAAAATCTAGGCTGAAGGAATGTACTAAACAGCTTAGAACACTACTAGAATATCAAATAACCGATTCTCTTCAAAAATTTCTGAATGGGCTCGACACAACACCTCAAACAGACTATTCGCTACGGAGAGCAGCCCAAGGCTTCAAAAGACTAGTGATGTATACGCCTCCAAATGCTAAACTATACAGAAAAATATTTTTTATATTTTTTTACATATCTTTTACCCTTATGTTATAAGCAAGGCTCAGACTTTCATGCAAATGCATGTTTTTTGTAGTGATATTTTCAACTTTTTGCGATCACCTAAAAATTAAATGTTTTCTTAGGTAATTTGGGGTCACTGAACACGAATATGGCATTCATTTATTTTTCTTAAGAACCGTTTTCCAGACATTCGCAAAAAACGTGTTTTTTGCAGTTTATAAAGCTATTTCCAAAAATCTGGAGTACTGTATACTTGAATTGAGCAAATTTGGCATTGTTGCATAGATATGTTTCTCCTCTTTCAGCACATATTCAAAATGTGTTGATAGGATAAAAATTCAATGTGTTACAGGTCTTTTGATTTGAAAAAACTTTATTTTTTCCATGTTTTTTTTAATTTACTATTTTAAGTCGCTCCAGTAAGGCAAAACTAATTTTTTAAAATTTATTTTAGACCCACATCTTAAAGACAATCTTGTTCCAAATATAGCAAGCGTAAAATTAGTTGCATCGGACCAAATATGAGAAAGTTACAACATATTTAGTCAACACATCAAAATTTTAATTTTCATTCGTTGGTCCTCAGGTCAGTACGAGTTTTTGCTTCCATTCCATTGCTTTTACTCGTTTGAAAAAGAAAGGTCGACATATCGCAGATCGAAGTTACAAAAATTATGTGTAGTTGTCAACACTGTATTCAGATTTTTATAATTAAAATTTGTATGAAAGACTTATGGCAAAACAAGTGGAAAAATGGCGCTAGTGGTGTTTTGTGAATTTTAATTTTTTTTGTGCATATTAATTTTTTTCTTAATGCTATAAAATCGTTCATTATTGATATTTTCCAATGTAATTCCAGTTCCAATAAATCTAAAAAATAACTCGATTTCAAAAGGGTGCATGCCCACTAAAAATTGTAAATTCGATTAAGTTGGTTTTCTAAAATCATGTCTGTGAAGATACCTATTAGAAATGTATATAATAATTATTTGATCCTTGAGAAAAAAATTTTATAGAGAAAACAATTTTTTGGGCAAAAATTGTCATAAATTCAAAATTTTTCAATTTTCAAATTAAAGATTGTACATTTTCCAACTCTGAAAGAATACTTCCATCAACAATTTTTTTAACTATTAGAAATTTTGTCATGTAACTAACAAAGAAATAATTGTGACAAACGGTTGTTATACAGGACCAAGGATTTGAAAAATTGAGATATTTTTTAAAATGAGTACATCTCACTAACTATACAAGATATTTATTTAACCAAAGACTTTTTTTATAAGTTTACAAGGTATATAAGGACGCAAAAAATTTTTGGAATCGAGTAAGAAACAGAGTAATGACAAGCGTTGAAAAATTGTATATGACCGAAGTGCACTAGTTTGCACTACATACCTCTGAACCTGAGAAACATGGGAAACTCATCTTCCTAAATTACATAAGAACACTCCTCTGATATCTACATGTAAAATTTTATACTGATCGGACTAGAGTTAGAAATAGCTGATATATTTCCAAAATATTTAATTCTGCCCCACTAACATTTTTCTTATACTCATACTCCATAAAAAATTTTTTTTAATACAAAATCGGATGTTTTCACTAAATCTATTATAACTTTCTAAATTTTTGTTCGATGTTAACAATTTTACTTTTTGTACGTTGGGAACAACCTTTTATTTAAGATATGGGTCAAAGCAAAAATGAAAAATTTTTTGTTTGCTTTAATGGAGCATTTCAAAATGGTGAATTTTGAAAAAACGCAAAAAGTAATTTTTTTTTCAAATATAAAGGCTTGTAATTCAGTGAATTTTTATGTGATCAGCACAGTATGTATATGAACTGAAAGAGGAAAAACATATCTAGGAAAAACATATCTATGCAACAATGCCAAATTTGCTCAATTCAAGTAAACAGTACTCAAGTTTTTTTGAAAGTATCTTTACAAACTGAAAACACTAGTTTTTCATGAAAATCTCGAAAACGGTTCTTAAGAAAAATAAATTAATGCTATCTATATTCGTGTTCAGCAGCCCGAATTTAGCTTAAAAACATCTTATTTTTGAGGTGCATTTTTTGTGAACTAGTGTTATCTACCCGAATCATCAAATTTTAAGTAGTTTGGCACCGATTTGTAGTTGCATATTTTGGTGATTAGTGCATATTTTGGCAATAAATGCATATTTTTGTAGTTATACCATTTTTTTAATGCATATTTCTCAATTTTTGAAAGAAACATATTAATATTATTATGGATGACAACAGAGCCTCAGTTGCCAGTTGCTGAAAATGAATGATAGGTTTTAATTTTAGTTGCTATTTAGTGCCTTTCTGTGAACCATTAATTTTCAGTTGCCCGCTGGCAACGTAAAGTTCGGTTGCATTAAATAATAGACCCAATTATGTTTGTTTTATATTATTTTCTCTAATAATAATAAAAAATTAAAAAAAAATATTTTCATATTATTTTAGTTTTGGTACTTTTTTCGAAGGTACATGCATATTTTTGCGTATGTTTTTCATTTTTAGATGGATTTTTTAAGCGCTTAAAATCAATTTTTAGTTGCATGAAAGTCCGAGCACTGCTTATGACATTAAGTGAAAAATCTGATTTTATTTTCCATAGGTTTAATGTAATTTTGTATGAAAAAAATCAGCGTTTTTAACTTTCTTATTTTTCGTTGAAGTTTAGTCACGTCATGCTTCATGTGTACGTCACAAAGATTTTCCTTAGCCTAAAGCCATAAAAATATATAAAATATTTTTTTCATCTTAATGGAGCAACTTAAAATGCTAATTAATATATGAAAAAAACGTCACTCTTTTTAAATTTAAGGGGGGCCTGTAAGTCAATATATACGTTCTTATCCCATCGATACAGTCATTGCATCGGCTGAAAGAGGAGAGCGAAATATATGCAGCAATGTCAAATTTATTTTATTCAGATAAGCTGAACTTGAAATAAGCAAGTTTTATTAATTTTTTTACGTTTTTTGTAAAAGAACATATCCTTGATCAAAATTGAGTAAAATTTGGCAAAAAGTTCATTATATTGAATGCATGCAAAAAATTTCAAGGAATTGGTACGATTTTTCTGTCCTTTATACAATATTTAGTTTGGCATGCTGCGAAATTTTAGTGTTTTTATTTTTTATGAATATAAGTAAGTGTGCAAAATGTTGTCGTTGTGCTATAAACTCCTTCTATTAATGGCCACTGGTTATATGAAATGACGACACTGTGTGACGCTACCTTGTCGGGAAATATTTATTGCCGCGACTCTGGCAAATTTTCGCCAACGTCGCGATAAATTTGGATGTTTGGCTTTTTTTTAATTAAAATTAATTTTTAACTATTTCTTAATGAATTTCAATGCGTAATGCATATTTTCTAGTGAGCTCTTAGTGTTGCATCGGAGATTGCTACATCAAAAAAATACTAAAGGCTTTTTTGAAGACAGTGAAATTTTCTACAAGATCAATTTTATATCGCAACATGCTGAAAAAAACTAAAGTACCCCTCCTTAATCAATGTCAATATATCGGCATATAAAATGTAAAAGGCGAGATAAAAAATTTTATAAAAAGCAAACTATTGTGATTACAAACACAGTTTTTTTATGGTATAATTAATTACTAATGGAAATACCCAGAAAAAATCCTTTTTATAATCACTATGGTTTGCTTTTTATTCTATTTTTATCTCTCTGCTAAATTAAAAAAAAAATGATAACAGGACCCTTTGCAATTTATATGTAATTATTAATATTATATAGTTTGGCAAATAACTGGTCACAAATTAGAAATAAAGAAAATGATATATTAAATATTTTTGTTTCGAACTCAACATCTAATAAGATTATCGAAATTCAGCCACTTTAAGTTTTTAGCTCTTAATATGTTCAATATAAATTCAATTTTATTTCTTAACATTTTTATGTGCTCGATTTCGTTATAAACTCATTTTTAAAATTTTAATATTCATTCTTGTTTATTTAAGGAAAAAAGAAGAAAAAAGAAAACAATTTACTTAGTAAATACTTACTTGAATATCTTGCATTGTTGCCGGTGAATGAACATGGACAAACAATTGTTCATCCAATGAAAGTTCCTTAAGTATTTTTATCTTGTATTGTAGTGTTCCATGTGCCTTCGTGTGTGTCGTCACTTTCAGCAATGAGCTATCAGATGGCTTAACCTAAAAATAAAAATAACAAAAAAGATATGAAACGATATATACACAAACAGGATAAATCAAAAATTACTATAATCGTATTACAATGTATAACGAACAATAAGTAAGGCAGATAAGAGCCATGCTTCACTTTTCATTATTATTATGGTTTTTATTTCTTATTTTTGTTACTTGGCCCTAAAAATAAAAAAAAACCTTAAGCCAATCGTATTTATTGACTAACTTATACATTTACAATTAAACAAGAGATTTTGGACAATTGTTTTTTAATAATATTATGCAGAACGTTAGCATTGTGCTTAAGGATTAATATGTATAAAATTTTGTGGTAGTAAAATAGCAATACCTGAATTAATGTAAATTCAAACTATTTTTTAAGAGCGGAAAATCAGAATATCCAGTCAGACTAGCAAAACGGATTAGTACTACTAATTCCGACAGCCGCTACACGTAAAGAAAAAACATGGTTGATGTAACCATAAACGAAGAGCAACATACTATGATTGAATTATATGGTTGAGGTCAAATCATACTATTATGAAAATAAATCTGTTCTAAATATAATATTGTTGTCTTTTATAACACTAATATGATTGATACAACCTAATGTTTAATTGAATGTAAATATACTATGATTTAAACAATCCATATTATTTTTCTATATGAAAATAGCATGGTTCTAAAGAACCATATAAAGGTTGTTTTCTTAATCATATTTAGATTAAAAATTGACAGCAACTAAAAATTTATATATTTATGAAATTAAATATAAAATAAAATGTTTTGAATCTGAAATAAAATTATTATCTAATTTCACATAGATAATACATACATATTTGTTGACATATGTTTTTTTAAGAGAAGTAACACACACCATCAGGCAGCAGGCAACATTCAGGAAAAAAATTCAACCAAAAAGCTCACTTATTGCAGCTTTTCAGTTAATTTTTATGTCTCAGATGTTTCAGAAAATTTATCCGAACTAAACTACGAATGCTCTAAATTGTTCGATTAAAATAATACCGTTTTTCGTTTTTGAAGTTTTGCAATTTCAAAAAGAAACGGTTTCCAAAACATGGCCAAATATTATTTGGTAACTTTTATCCGTTTTTGTTACTTGAAATTTTTTTTATATACATATTTTATTTTTTCAAGTGACACACAAAAACAAACCAACAGCTCTCAAGTAAAACAAAAAAAACCAACAGCTCTCAAGTAAACAAAAAACTAATAAAAAGACATTCAACCAAAGGATAGAACAAAAACTTTTTGGAAGTAGAGAGCCATGTCTCTTTTGTAACCATAGATTTTAACTTTTATTTTTGACCAAAATAATATCGGTCAAATTTTAGCTTCTATTTTTGACCGAAAAAGTATGAGTCAAAAAATAACAGTTATATTTTGACTTTTTTGAAAAAAGTAACAAAATAAGTGTTTTTAGCTCACGACCACCACAATGCTATACTCAAATATCGTATAGACAAATTATTTCTGTCTGACTTTTTGAATTGAAATTTTGATAATAACTATTATTTTCGGTCCCTGTTAAAAATACCATTTACCGAAAGCCCGAAAGAAATTCGACATCATTATTAAACATTTCAAAAATTTTCTTTCATACAATCTTCGTCATGACAAAAAAAAAAATCATCCAAATCGGTCGTGCCGTTTTCAGTCATACTTCTTTAGGAAATAAATTTATTTTCTGGTTGAAAAAATGTATAAGGAAAGTAACTTTGAAGTGTATGGGTGTATTCACTTAATTGCTAATAATTTTCATGATATGTATATGATATGGCTTATTTTGTTCGTAAGACTCCTGTTCTGAAGAACAATAATTTACAGGTAAAGTCTTTGCAGTTTTAACTTTCTTAAGAGTTTCTATAAAGATGAAATTTGTTAATTTGTGAATAACTCCAAATGAGTTATCATAAAACCACATTAGGATGGTTTGCTGGTAATTGTGTCATGCATCTTTTTGTGTTTCGCTGATCGAAATATTCCACATGCTCATTAACAAAGTTTTAGCTGATAGGAAAAAACTGAGGGCACTATTTTTAGCGCATTAAACTGCTTAGAAATGCAGTTTTTTTTAAGAAATGTAATTAAATTACGTACTTTGAAACTTATTTCAAGGAAAAGATCACATGAATATGTATATTATTATAAAGATTTTTCGCAAAAAGTTAAAAAAATAATATTTGCATATACATTTTATAAAAATCGGTTAACCGGTTTATTTGCACAAAACCGTATTCGAAACCGGGTTTTTTAAAAAAGCTATTTTTCGAATAATTTGAAAATCGGTTTCTTGGAAAAATCCTGTTTTTGCGTACTCTACACATAATAGTAACGTCATCTGATCAATCGGTCATGAAAATTAAATGTGTTCACCAAATTTCAATCGCTTAACAGGAAATGCCTAAAACTAAATATTACTTTTTATTAGGGTTTGCTATTTCTATTTTACGAAAAAGAGGACACCAACCACAAAAATTAAGGACATGTGCCCCGAAAAAGAGTACATTATTTTTATAAATAAATAAGTTTAAAAAACCCCATTTGGGATTAAAAGTAAGTGATGTCTTTGCATTTTAAATAAAAAGGACAATACAGTGCTGCCAACAATTCAATTTTGTTGGCAAGTGGTGAAGAGCAACAAAAGGGATAGGAAATGGCATGATTTAAATTTTTTTTTAATTTTTTATGAAATTTTTGTATACATATTAGCATTTTTGTATTGAATAATTTTCAAAAAAGGTGCATGGAAATTTCGGCATATAAACAGAGGATGAAATGCGTAGAAACTTTAAAAGTGAATTCAAAAAAATTTTCATGAAAAAAATAAGGGATGAGCAGATTCCCTTTTTGGCGGAGACGATACTGATACTCAAAAAAAGTTTCGACGATACGGCTACATTTAGTGAATTTAAATTAAAGGTAAAATAAACAAAATAGAAGTTCAAATTGATTATTAGGCTAAGGTTCGTAACGTTATATTCAGAAAGAATTGGGCTTGATTAATATTCCAAGAAACAAGGGAAAAATTAATTACTCGTGAACACTGACGATGGAAGTGTAGCGGCTTCCGAAAGTAGCGCTACTCTGTTCTGCTGTGTACGTTGAAAGATTAAGTTGATGTTAATTTTTCCCTTGTTCCTTGGAATAATTAATCATGCCAAATTCTTTCTGAATATAACGTTACGAACCTTAGCCTAATAATCAATTTGGATTCACAAAACAAGTACGTTCGAAATAATCATATTAATAAACAATTAGCTACTGGCTTGAGATTTTCACATGTTTACATGTTTATATGTACTTAAGTATAAAATCAAACCAAAAAAGAGTGTCTTGAGTAGAACAAAAATCAGAAAAATGGGAATGAAGAAAAATCAATTTGGATTCACAAATCGAAATAATCATATTAATAAAATAGAAGTTCTTTTATTTATATTTTGTGATTATACAGCACTACAGGGTTAGAAGTTATCAGTACTTAATAAGGTTTTTGTTTAAAAAACAAATGATTCAAAAATTTTTCGGAGGAAGATGATTGTACGAGTCTGTTTGAATAACACCTCCAGTAGAAAATTGTATCACAGATGCGACAGAACACATTTGAAAACAAAAGCAGGACTGCGCCATTGTTTTCAAGTTTGGGCACATGACGCCATTGCGCCAAAAAAGAAAATAGGCGGATGTGCGCCATTAGATGTACTAGAAGGTCTTAGGCATCTCTCTACTTTCTGTTTAGAAGAATTATAGCTCAGTCTGGGCAGGCTCTAAGTCCTACTTCTTGTAGACTTAACAGAACTTGTACAAAGTGTAAGGATGACCGCGCTAGTAATAGTTGCGGATTATTAAGGTCAACTAACACAATAAGACGATTTTTTTATGTAGATGTAGTAGACCGCAACTGAAATATTCGTTATTTTGTATCAAGGATCAAGCATTGTGGATACACAATATTTTTTATTACCAAACCATAAAATCTTTCATTAAGAACCAATACCAAGTCACTAGTTTTTGTTTTGATCTAAGATCCCTTTCTGTTCATGGAATTTCCTTGTTTTCTAATAATTTTCAAAGGCTGTTAACTGAAGGAATCGAGTGGTCTTGATAGTTGACGCGAAATTAAATTAACCTCTGACATAATTATACATTTTTCAGTTGTAAGTTCTACTTTACATTTTATACGAGGTAGATAAGCATGTTCCGTAACTCATTGTTATAGAAAACGCCTCTCAATTGTCATTAAGCAGTTTCAAAAACCGACAGCAAAACTTACAAAAGTATCGTTTATAAGCAATAAACATATCGCTGATACCGGTATCGGCTGTATCTATGGCGTAATAAGTATACACTTGGCACCATAACGTCCGCTTGTTTATTTTATGCTCTGGTAGTTTTGTGCATAAGCCACGTCCAGCATGTGTATTTTTTACAAGCATTATCTAGATTTTTGATGTAGTGTTGTATTTATTGCCCTATGCGGCAACCTGTATACTTATTCCACCATGGCACTTCCTAAAAAAGAAGGAGGACTACCCCGGACGGCATAGAAAAGAGGACGGTGTCCGGGGAAAATAGGACGGATGGCAAACCTACTTTTTATGGGCGCGGCACCGCCCACTTTTTTTATTACAAAATTGTATACTCATCGTAAGTAAAGGTGTCCACCAAATGTCATATCAATCGGTTAACCGAAAAGGGCTAAAACTAAGTAGTACTTTTTATGGGCGTGTCGCCGCCCACTTTTTTTATTACAAGATTGTATAGTCATTATAAATAAAGGTATCCACTAAATCTCAGAGCAATCGGTTAACAAGAAAGGGCTAAAAATAAGTACTTTTCATGGGCGTGACACCACCCATTTTTTAAACTAAATTGTATTGCCATGAAAAGTTAAGTTATTTATTAAATCTCAGATCAATCGGCCAAGAGAATGGGGTAAAATTCAATATTACTTTTTATGGGCGTGGGCAAGCCCACTTTTCTAATCTCAAAATTGTGTAGTAATTACAAGTAAAGGGGTGTACAAAATTTTGGATCAATCGGTTAACAGGAAGGCGTTAAAACTAAGTATTACTTTTTAGAGGCGTGGTGCCGCCTACTTTTGTAATTACTAAATTGTATAGTCATCGTAAGTAAAGGTGTCCACCAAATCTCAGACCAATTGGTTAACGGGAATGGGGTAAAACTAAATGCTACTTTTTATGGGCGTGGCACCCCCCACTTTTTTAACTACAAAATTGTACTGTCATTGTTAGTAAAGGTTTTCACGAAATCTCAGATCATTGGGTTAACAGGAAAGAGCTGAAACTAATACTTTTTATGGCCGTGCGCCGCCCACTCTTTTTTAACCAATTATATAGTAATTGTAAGTAAAGGTCTCCACCAAATCTCAGATCAATCGGTTAACAGGAAAGGGCTAAAACTAAGTACAACATTTTATGAGCCTGGCGCTGCCCACTTTTTGAAATAAATAATGGTAGTCATTGTAAGTAAACGTGTCCACCAAATCTCAGATTAATTGGTTAACAGGAAGGGGCTAAAACTAAATGTTAAGCCGAATTTTCTAACCACGGTATTAAATTGTTACCAAAATTAAAGGCGCTGACAAAGTTTCAGATCAATCGGTCAACAGGAAGGAGGTAAGTTTCCAATTATTAGATTTGAACCAAACTCCACCTACGCACAAACTCCAAAAACTCCACAAACACTGTAAGATAAATAAAACAGATTAATAAAAAGAAACAAATACATGGGCTATAAGTTTTTTTCTGTTTTCGTAAAATTGTACTGTATTCTAATAACTACACTGAAAAAATTCCATGCAACATATGCACGAAAGCGCTCGTACATATTACGAAATATTTCGTAATTTCGCACCACGAAATTCTGCGTAAAATATACGAAACGTACGAAAATAATCAAAAAATAAAAGTAAAAAAAGTATGGCTCAACCGGGGCACGAACTCGCAGTCTTCATATTTCTAGTCATGTACTCTACCCACTGAGCCACTTTCTACTTATTTTATAATAGCTAAAAATTTGTTTTATTTACTTACATCTGAAAAATACGTCAATTTAAATAAAATTATTTTAATTTATTTTTTTATTTCAAATGTATTTTTTAACATGGAAAAATATTTACGAGAGGTATTCGTTACTTTCGTAAATTCAAAAAAATACTGCCTAAATGTTTTTTCGTAATATATGCGAAAGTTTCGTATATTCTACGAAAAAAGTCAGTACGAAAGTTTTTTTCGTGAAATGTTGCATGGATTATTTTCAGTGTAGGGAAAAAATCTAAAAATTTGTTCCACAACATAAACAAATGGCTATTTTCGTGATTTACTCAAATTTCCATAGTTTTAATCAGTTGAAAAAAATAGTAAAATATAAATATAGTAGAATATAAATCTCTTTTTAAAACTACAAGAGGACACTAACTAAATGCACGGACACCGACGTCATCATTTTTTCAAGAAAATAATAGTCAAAATAAAATTTTTCGTAATAGGAGATCGAAATTCTTTCTATGATAGCTAGTTATATTTAAAACTAACTATAAATAAAGTTTTAGCTAAATTTTGTTGATATATTTGTTTTTTGATTGGTTTTAAAATGCATATTATTCAATCTTGATACTATAATTTTTTGTTAAAACTTAACTTCATTTCATTGGTTTAAAATAAAAAATAAATAAATATCTAGTGTAATATTAATCCAATTTAAAGTGTTTCCTTGTATTTAATATTTGTTTATTTTTTACGCCAAAAGAGTGCAAAAATTAAAATCTTTTAATATTATTTTGCAATGTATTAACTAAAAAATTTCTAAATAGGTTAAAATTAAACTTCATATGGCTGTGTTCAGTATAATCTTTTATATATGTATGTATGAGTAACTCAATTTATTTAAAAAAAGTTCTAAGATGTTATTGAGTTTCTTAAATTTCCAATAGCTATTAATGTGGCTTTATGCACTTCTAATGGAACGTAAATAATAACATTATGCTAGTCGCAAAATTTAACAAGTTCTGGTAAACTAAATTCGAGTACGCTAATTCAATGGCCTTAGCCACTTTTCGAAGTTAGAGCTCGTATTCACGATTTAAATTTTCATAGTCGGCCATAAAAGTAAAAAAAGTAAGTTAGCGAATCGATCTACAGAACGTCCAGTTTAAGTTGTTATTTCGCAATAATAAAATGTATGATATAGCCTTGAGTGACGGACAACTTATTAAAGCTATGGGCCGAACGCCGGCTATGCAGAAAACTTTACTCAGCGAAACCGCTTTTATATACTGAGAGGAGAAAAACATTAAGCCCGGCCGAAAGCCGGCTATACAAAATTCTTTACTCAGCGATGTCGCTCTTCTATATACACAGAGGCGAAAACCCTTAAAACTGGCCGAAGGCTGTCTAAGAAATAATATGTACTCATACATACATATTTTCATATGTATGAATACAAAAAGCATAAATAATGAAGGAAACTCAAATTTTATGAAAAAAATATATATATGGCTTTAATTTCCCATATGTTCATTTTTCACGTATGTCGTTAATGCTCAGTAGCATCTAAAGCATTGAAAAGTAACGACATATCGTCGCGTTTCTTCTTAAACCACGTAAGCGCCATTTTTTCGAAATTGACTTTTTTGGTTTTTATGGTAGAAAATAACATTTGCCACCCGATTGCATTGTTATCTTGACAACTTTGTATGACAAAACAGATATTAAAGCCATTTCGAAAACCTCGTAAGCGCCATACAATATGACATTTGCATGCAAAATAGTATTCTTTTTTATATTTAAAGCTGGAAATGTTTCAGTTTCACCCACCAAATTCTTTGTTGCTGAGATAAAAAACAAATCTGGAAAGTTTCATGCCAATCGGAGCATTTTTGCTGCGGCGCCAGGCTCTCAAAGTCAGTAACTTTGGTAAAAACGTACTTCTTGCGAGTAACTCAAAAACTATATATCTATATATTTTAATAAAATTCAGCTTTTTTTCTGTATGCGAAAGCTTTATCTGGATGTGTAAACATTTCTGCCGTACAAAAAGCCGTTTTGAGCTGAAGTTCGTTTTCGGACCCTAAGGAGTTAACGCGTGTCCATAGAGGGTTAATTTGAAAGGATTCAAAGCGCTATCTCTACTCCTTAGAGTAGCTCCCATACAAACCGTAAAATGTACGGAAAAACATGAAATTGGTCGAATTTGAGCTATTATTTTTTTGCGCAATATAATGAACATGTCATGTTCTACAAATTGAATTTTGAAAATTAATTTCTTTGTCTCCCCATAACAAAAATTATGTTGGTCTCAATTTAAAGTTGCCTCCACTTTACAAAAAAATATGAAAATATGAAGATTTGATAAGTTTGAAAAAAGTAATGCCGGCAAATAGTTGACCATTTTTTGAACAACTCGTTATTAATAATAAATGGCAAGATTTTCTAAGTGTTTTTTAAGTTTAATTAGTTATCGGCCTTTTTCATAATGTACGATTAAAAGTTAACGTTTACTTGAACGCCAAGTTCGAAATACAAAACTTGTCGTTAAAGTCCACGTTAACTCATTGTATAAAGGGCGGTAAGAAAAATTTTTTTTACCAATTATATCTTTTTTTTTATATTATATCTTCGGTTTATTTGTTACATTTTTTCAGCGTCACAATATTTTGAATTTTGTAAGTGAGCTTAAGAGCGAAATAAATAATATGCAATAAGTTTTTTTGTATACATTTTATATAACATCTTTCGTTACTTTTTTTAAGAGAATAAACATTTTCTTTGAAAAATATTAGATTAATTTACACACAGAAATTTATGTTTTATAATTTTACAAAACCTCTTAAGCGACAAAATTTGCGAATTGCTGTTTGCGCCAAAAACACGTAAGCGACATATTTGGATACAGTTACTGACCAGTAATAAATTTTTCAAAAAATGATGTTACACCCTTCAGAGAGTCGTAAAGCCATGTTTTGTAAAAAAAATTTGTTATAAAACACACATTTAAAAAGTTATTAAGTATTTTTCATATTCTGAAAAATGAGTTGTTGGCGCTTACGTGGTTTAAGAAGAAAGGCGACGATATGGCGTTATTGTACATGGCTTTAGTGCACTGCACCGTAAATTCATGCGGAAATTCATGACACCAAATGCAATCGACGACCTTAACGTGTGGACACCTGATGAATTTTCATCATAACACCTAATATAACGCCGGCAGAAAAATTATGAATTTTTCATTCACATCAATACATAGGGGTAGACGTTGATGAATTTGTATCATGATGAATCATATTTTCTTCATCGTCGTACAGCTAAAATCGAACATTTACACCTTTATACGGGCAACAATAACCTCCAGCAAAAAAATCATAAAATTTATGATTTTTCATTAAAAAATATTTATTTCTTATAAGTTTCACTAATTCTAATAAAGAAAATTAACATTAAAGTAAAACAACAAATGAAACGACGTTTCATATCATAATATATTCATCTGAGCTTGAGCTCTGATGATTATATCATAACGCTGATATAACATAATAAATTGAGTCTTCTCTACGTGATGAATTTTCATCATGATATCAATTTGACATTCATCATGATATAAATTCATCAGGTGTGGACACTCTGTAAGGAACGAGACGAGAGGACGGCGAGTGGCAGTTTGGAAATCTATTTCCTGCCTTTTTTTAATTTACTCTTTTCTCCTACAATTTTAAATTATATTAGCTCGAGACCGAAAAAAACGATTATTTTTCAAATTTAAACTAAAAAAATCAAGCCAAAAGAGAAGTGCTACGTGCATAAGGAATACATCAAAATAATCCTTGTTGCATGGACTACCTTTAGATGCATTAATTATTATTTCTCAGAATATAAAAGTTATTTTTTGAGTTTTATTTATTCCTCAGAAAATAAAAGTTATTTTTTATTTTTATTTATTCCTAAGAAAAAAATTTTTTTTTGAGTATTATTTTTTACTTAGAAAATAACAGCTACTTTTCGAATTTTATTTTTTTGCTTAAAAAAAGTAATTTTTTAAACTTTTAGATAATACATATAAAAATGGATTTTGTTTAACAAATAAGAGTTTTTGCAAAAATAAATAAATAAGAGTTCTTGCAAAAACTATTATTCGTTATATTAAATTAGTTTTTTTATAATTTATGTAGTTAAAAAATAACTTTTTTTTTTTTAACAAAAAAATGTGTACTGTTCCAAAAACTTAGGCAAAATAAACAAAAAAAATCTCAGCATTGAGAATATCGATGATATTTCACGCTGGTAAGACTGAAATGAAAAAGCTTAGAATAGTTGAACATTCTAAAAAAAAGACAGTTAGTGAAGTTCCGAATATTTAGAAAAAGTTAATTAACAGGTGCGACTCGCCACAAGATGGCGACAGTCTGTTAATTGAGCTTACTAGAATTAGTAGGACTTTCGCCACAGTGTTGTTGCCACTGTTAGTGGTGGTGTAGGTAGAGGACTCTGACGAGTAGACTTGGTGGTCACGAAACAGCTGTCAGTTCAATCCTCCGTACATCCAAATTGTTCTTTGAATGTTCAATATATATTCACATGCTTTAGAATTTATTTCTTAAATAAAAAATTATTTGATCGAAAGATTAAATTAAAAATTAACTTAAGCCAAAGTAATTAAATACCTTTGGATAAAAACCATACAGTTCGACTAAAAACTTATAACTCAATTGCAAAAAAATAAAATTCAAAAAGTAACCGTTATTTTGTAACTGTTATTTTGTAACTGTTATTTTTCCTGAGGAATAAATAAAACTCAAAAGATAATATGCTTTATATAGAACCCAATCAATCAACTTGAGAGAAAACTTAGTATATTTGATAAATATGTACTATTGTGAACAATCCGATTAACTGAAATTCACAATAGCGCTATTTTTATCGAATGTGCGCCATAATACCAAACAAAAATTCGTTCAATCAATTAATTCGAAAATCGAATGCTGCTAATAATAGGCACCATTATTTAATATATTCATCATTTTATTGCTTCTTTAAAGTAGAGTTTATTCGAAATTCATCAGTTCACTTCAGTATACTCTTGCGATATGATATCGCAAAGAGTCTTGCGATTGCAATTTATAGAACACCTCTGTTGCGAGTTCAAGTCACAATGCTATGCGAGATGCGAGTGTCAGAACATGCCCGTTAGCCTTAGGTCTGTATTATTTTCGATTTGTCTCCGTTAACGTTAACGTGTATATATCTTGAGTGGTGTGTTTTTCCTCCGACGGGGTTTGTTTGAATTTGGAACAATTTTCCATTATGATCCCTTGAAATTTCCATTTCCCTTCGAGGGAAAATTGCTATCGTGAAGTTCCCGTGATTGTAAATAAATTCTTAGTGATTGTAAATAAGGAAGAAGCTTAATAAAATATATTGAAAATCGACCGAAACCAATTTTTTAAGTCGAACCCGTACCGAACCTAATATTCGGCAAAAAAGCAGAATATTTGGCCGAATCCGAAACTTTTTTAGCATTCTAAAAATTTTACAGAACTGAAAAGTCATTTATTTTATTAACGGCCCTTTCCACAATGTGATTAAAAGTAAACGAGGTCTTTGACGGAAAATTCGGCATACAAAACTCTTCGTTAAAGTATACGTTACATTTTACATATGTACAAATAATTAATTTCAGTGCAAAATTGCAAAAGTAAATTCGATTGCGAAAAATCGATTTATTATAACATAAAGTAGATTTTCGATTGGAATCGAAATCGGTTTATCATTCCCTAGTTTAAGCTATTTATTTTGGCAACAAACAGTTGAATACTTTATGTTACTATGTGTATCTTTTCGTTGCGCTTTATAAAAATAAGTAAAATTTTCATTCAATTGGAAAAGATATTGGACGGTGTCCAAAGATGGTTTGGACACTTAAATTATAATCTTAAAATCATTATAATTTTTATATTAAGTAACATAATTAACATAAGTTGTTATAACAATAAGTATTCTTCATCTGTTATAAGAAAATGAATAATCTGGCAGCACTAATTTAGTATTCGCTGAAAACATAAATGTCATTACATTCTGTAATTTTTTTAAATATTTTCTCTTAATAACTTACTCAATTGTCTTTCTACCATCGTGAAGTTTATTTGATTTTCATAGTTTAACCATACATATGTACATATTTACACCTAAACTCTACTAAGCTTAATTCGAGTATACTAATTTAAACCTACCTACAAATTTAATTAATAACAAATAAATTGTGAATTATTTTTATACACCTATGAAAAGAAACTGATGTGTAATTAACTCGTACTCGGTTGCTGCAAAAGTAATTTTCCCTAACCCCTACGATTATAATTGCGCCACACGAGCAATTATATTGATATCTCTTGGTAGATTGGCATTTTACTGGTGTGATCAGTTCCCCCTCCGTCATCTATTAGAGATTTATTGTTATAGTACCACATAGTACTCACATAGCACCAGCCAACACATATTTCTCTGGAATTGATGCATTTTTGTTTCCGTAATAAAAATGCAATTCAACATCTTATTTTTTTAAATCTTTTTTTCCATTCTCATAACGAAAATGCAATACAACAAAATAATTATTTTTTATGCAAAAATTTTTCCAGAGAAATGAAGTTAATATTTAAGTACAATTTATTTAAATTAATAAAGACATTTTTTCACTGTAATAATCACACACTTATGCTTAATAAACAAAATTATATTACAATTTATTAAAATTAATAAATACATTTTTTCCACTGAATGAAATTGCATTTCCGTTCTCATAACGAAAATACAATACAACAAAATAATTAATAAGTACAATTTATTTTTCCACTGAAATAACCACACAATTATGCTTAATAATCATTTTTCTTCAGTATATAAGTATGAGAATATAATAAAGAAAGTGTCAGTGTAATTATCATACTCATAACCCGTGTTTCATTTTAAAGCGACATTCGATTGACGAATGTCGGCTTAATTTTGTTGATATTTCGATTGAAGAAATAATAAGTGCCGCAGTCGGTAGGATCTCCCAAAAATATCATTAAACAAAAAGGACTTTTAAACATTTAAGGACAGTAAAAATATAAATAATAAACAAATGTAAAAAATGTGTTTTGTTGTACAAATTGTGTATGCAAGTTTTGTACTTTTGTTTACTGGCAAGATGTGCATAACTCTAAAATAAACTCATTTATTTAATAAAATCATATGCAAGTGCAAATTGCTCAACTCCAACCCTAAGAAGAATATAACGAAATTTTTTTCAACAAGAAGCCAAAGCAGTGCATTAAAAGACGAGCGGAAAAAGGGAAGAAAACCAAGCAACAATACTACCCCGAAAAGATGTCAAAAACCAACAAAACCATAAAAAAAATTTTTTAAGGTAAAACCAGAATAAATTTTTATATATGCATAGCTAAGAAAATAAATTACTATAGTAATAAGTGAACAATTTTAAAAGAAAATATATATATACATATACATACTATTTTGTGAATTCTAATGAGTGATAGTGATTCATTATCAGAATATCTTTCGGACTTGGAATACGAAGTAGGAAGCATTGATTACGGATATACAGGATATCCACTTGATTCAGGAATAGAGTCAACTGACGGTTACGTAACAGACGAGATTGTGGACGACAGACGTGCCAGAAAAATCAGTAGGAATAGACGTATTTTAAAGAAAATGCTCAGACGGTTTTCTCAACTAAATTAATTTCAGTTAAAAGTATAAAAATAGATACAAAATGGTAGACCAACCACAAAATCGACTAGTTACATATATATCAGCGTTGCCCAAGCCCTATGCGTTTGGTGCTCATTTGTTTTTGTAAAAGCACTTAGCTATAGGATATGTGATTTCATACACACTCAGCACTAGCAATACGTGTGTTTGGCTGTGTGTTTTAATACACTAGCAATACGATATACACAAACAACTTTGTTTTATTAGTTTTTTTTTCGTTTTTCACTGTATACAAGCAAGTGCAAAGCAACAACAAATAAATATATGAAAAAGTTTTTTTCTTTGTATGTATGCATTGGTTTTTACAACAAAAAATATTGAATAAAAACTAGAGGACAAAGAGAAAAGGGTCGGCCAGGTTGTATGTCGGGCCAGGATTTAAAGCTGTCACGAAAACAAGAACGCAAAGCGAAGCTACTGGAAGAAGCAGAAAAGCGCAAGCGAAAATATCAAGAAGAGTCACAAGAAGTTATTGGTCAATATAATATCTTTTTTTAGGGATGTAACGATACGCCGTTTTGCCGATCCGATACCGATATTTAAAAATAAATATCGCCGATGCCGATTCCGATACCGATACGAATATTGAAATTGAGTTCAAGTTTAGTTTAACAAAACTCAAGTGCAATTTTTTCATTATATAAAATTACATTGTAAGAGAGAATATTTAAAATTGAGTTTAACCCAGTATAAAAAATTGGAAGTAATTTTTAAGGAGCTACATTTTCTTTGCTTCAAAAAATCTATATTAAAAATATGCAGATAATTAGTAGAAAAGCAAGAAAAAATTTTTAATTGCTTTGTAATTTTAAAAAATACTCGCCATGCTTTTTAAAAAATCGATTTTTTAAAGAACATTAATCAACTAATATTCTTCTAAATAACTTAATAGCTTAATTATTAAAAGTCTTCTAAAAGTTTATATTTATTCACTTAAATTTACATGAAAATAAAGATTTGAGTTTAAATTCGCATAAAAAAAATTGTGAAAATGGGTAATTTTGTATCCTTTTTCCTGGAGGAAAAACCATTATAAAACACCGAAAAAGAAATTTGTCCTAGCATCGCTTCCAATTCGGTGATTGGTAATCGAAAAACAGAACTTCTTGCAATGGCAAGGATATGTAAAAATAATTAGAAATTATCCAAATTTGCAATACTTCCGGATCGCGGATTCTACATTTTTATGACTTCTTTGGAGTGTCTTTTTTTGCTGGAGTAAGATTTAAAAAACAACGACTTGAATTTGAATTCATGGTAAAATTAACAAAAAAATAATAATAATTTTTTTACAAAATAACAGCATAAAATATTATTAATTTTTAAAATTGATATTAATAAGATTTAAAAAATAACGAAGTGAATTTACTTCATGGTAAAATTGAACAAAAATAAATTATTTGTTAAAAAATACTCTGAAAAAATTTTAAAAGTATCGCCGTATCGACAGTAAAATATCGCCGATACCGTTGTATCAGAAAATCTGAAGTATCGCCGATATATCGGTATCGGTATTCGTTACTCCCTACTTTTTTTATTGTTATTTTTAATTTTTGCTTGTTGTTCAAAGATGAGGTTGCGTCTGATACAGATACCTCAGTAAGTATTGTATACGAAGGCGTAGAAATGTACAATTCAGCTCCGGAAGTTCATTTTCTGAAGGACCAACATCAAGGAATCCAGGGATCACGCGGAAAAATCCATTTCTTTGATGATCGAATGTTAGCAAGCATGGATAAATGCCGCATCAGTGATCGCGATGCAATGCATTTCACATCTGCTACAATTGTCTTGTGGAAGTTGCAGGAAATGAAACCTGACTTGAAGGACATAAAAGTGGGAGATTTCGTCTTTAACCGAACATCGCTTCCAACAATGCGAAAGGAATATCGCCGCAGACAAGCGAAGCAGATCATAGATGAATTCCAGGTACATAATTAATAATAAAATATAATAAATATATTGAAGGTAATTAGCATAATATTTAATTTCAACATAGATTCCTGAAGTATTTGTCTTGCATTGGGACGGTAAAATGCTTCCAGATATGAAAGGCAATGACAAAGTTGATCGATTGGCTCTCGTTCTAACCGCAGAGAACGAAGAAAAACTCCTTGGCATTGCGAAACTTGAAGAATCTTTTTTTATTTTTATTTATTTAGTTAAAGTCTATGGATAAATTCCTTACAGACTATTTAAATGTAATAACATAATTAAGTATTTTGTATTTATTGTCTAAAATAATACAGATTCTAGAACCTAGTAAACTTTACTGGTTTAAAAATAATATAACATTGCGTTTAATGATATTAGTGTTCAGAGAAAAGTCTATAAAATTGTGGTGAAAATATTGCTAAAGGCATTGAAAAACTCCTACGCAAATGAAAGATTGATAATTTAGTGCAAATTGTGTCTTTTGACACAACATCTACAAACACTGGTATTGAAAAAGGCTCAGCATATTTGCTTGAAAGTAAATTGGATCGCGATCATATCGTGTCGCCATCATATCAGCGAATTGCTTATTAAAGCTGTCTTTGAATTAAATTTCGGAAAAACATCACCACCAGAATTCACTCTCTTTAATCGTTTTTCAAAAAACTGGAAAAATATGAATATCAATACTTTCAAGAGTGGAGTATTGGATGAAGCAGTGCAAAAAACTGAACAGCAGCCGAAATAGAGACGCACAAGAACTTTTGCATTGAGGCGTTGAAATTTCATTATGTGCCAGCCGATTATAAGGAGTTGTTGCAACTTTCGCTCATTTTTTTTGGTAAGGAAGTACCAAATTTTACGCAGTTGCGTTTGCCTGGCGCAACAATTCATACAAGGTTTATGTCCAAAGCTATATACTGCTATAAGATTTGTTTGCTTCGGGAATAATTCAAGATGACATCCTCCGAACTGAAAGGCATTCGAAACATTTGCATTTTCTTGACACGTATTTATGTTTCGTATTGGATCGGATGCGTTAACGCTGTATCTGCACCGCGCCAAGATTTACAATTCATTAAAGACGCTATTTCATATTTCAATATTAATGTTTCAAATGCGTTATTGTCAAAAATCAAAAACCATTTATAGTATTTATCCGAAGAGGCGGTTGCTCTTTGATTTTTCGATGAAATGATATCTATTCAAGTGAAGCGGAAAATGGTTGAAGCCCTTGGCAATCATGATGACGAAAGTGACGAAGTTGTTCCGAAAAGATTAAACTTAACGCTGGAACAAGTGAGATCGTTTGAAAATAAGGATGTAAGTTCTTTCGTCACTCCTCGCACCAAGCGTTTTTTCCATCGTTTACAAATCGATGTGACATTTTTTGAATTGGATCCATCAATTTGTAAGGATCAAGAAGAATATTGTACCGCAAAACGAATATGCCAACACTTAACCGTTGTAAATGAACCGGCAGAAAGAGCAATAAAACTAATTACAGATTTCAATGGGGTATTGACATACGACGAAGAGGATAAGCAGTATTTGCTTCAAGTTGTGGAGCACTACAGAAAAAGCTTTTCATCCCACAAAAAATCTTCATTAGTATAATATTATCAACAATAAAACAAAATTAAAAAATTCACCTATTTTTGGAACTTTGGTTTTAGGGTATTCCGGGCAAGTTTATCCGTAGTTTATCTGCAGACTATTGTGGCTCGTTGGAAAGGTAATTATTAAAGGTATCGAAGAAATTCAGTTGGGAACATACAGTCAGATTTTGTTGTTATTATAAATGTTATTGTATGTTAAATATAAACAGGAACAAAAATAGTGATGAATGGGTAATATAATAAAACTTTGGGCTCAAACCGGAGGTACTCTGAACTAAAAAAAAAATTAAATATACATAATTATTTTTATCCCCCGCCAACCTCATATTTTTCAGTACGAAAAATTGAACTTAAAAAAATTATTAAATACCGGGATTTTTTATCAAAAACGAGACTTATTTTTTCTGTGTAACAAAACACGTGAAAAAATTACATTCTATATGAAATGCAAATTGAAATGCTTATTCTACTTTACTATTAGTTTGACTCATGTACATACATATTTAATTTAATAACCTTTGCAATTTGTAGTATCTCTGTCGATGGCATTTATTTATTTATTTATTTATTTTACATACTGTTGCATTTTTTAATGTAAAATAGTTTTTGACATAAATAATCATGGAAAAATCTCATTGAGTTCATAATTTGTTTAACATTCATTTATGTAAAAAATATTAAAGTGTTAACAAAGACTTTCATAAGAATTTATGGATTTTCAATGTGCAATGAATTGTATGAAATGTATATAGAGGCATTAATTTACACACGACTACGTACTGATGTGATTAGAGTTTGCAAATAATCGAAGATTTTCATAAGAGCGAATACTATAAAACAAAATGCGGTTATCGGTTAATCGGGATTAAACAGGGATATATACAATCATTGTTTTTTTTATTAAAACATGAATAAAATCCATGTATCATCCGTGCATCATCTCTCTGCTTAGGAGGTTTTCGCTACACACAGAAAAAGATTGATTGGAAAACAGTTACAATTACGAAAATTTAATACATTCAATTATAAATTCTTGTTTATCCCTGAAATGATGTAGCTCAGCCATAATATTAGCAACAATAACAAATCGTTGTTATAAAATGTCGCCTGTAGTTTGTGAAATACTTATTTGGAGTGTTCGACCGAATAGAAATTTAAAAAGTTGGTAAAAGGGCTGGTTGGCAGCTAAAATTAATTAATACTAAAAAGTGTAATAATGTTGAATTCAAAATCAAACAAGATCCGACTAGACTTTCATGAAAATGCATAGCTAAGTTTACTCCATACATCCTAACGTTACCCTAATGTATGTATGTACTATGTAAGTACATTTATCACAATCACAGCAATCAATATGAATGTTTTTTTTTCGAATTTTTCAGTAAAATTCAACTAAACTTAAATTTTATTTCTGGTTAAGAAATAGAAGATTACTGAAATCATTTAACATTCGTCATGATATTAATTAAAATTAGTTGTTATTGATTTGCAATAAAATATTTTAAATACTAATTAAAATATTTTAAATCAAAATTTTTATTCTTTCAAAGTCAAATAATAATATTATAAATTAATGGTGCCTCAAATACAACGATAAAACGATTTAAATTGTATTCCTACAGTTTGAATGAAATTTCAATTTATTCCATTCGAATTTTTAAAAATTAAATAATTTTAAGTTATGAATTTAGTCGAACTGTATGGTTTTTAGCCAAAGTTATTTAACTATTTTGGCTAGGGCCCTTATTATGAGTTGCATTCGATATTTGATCTTCGCTGGCTATCGGACATCGGGTATCAAATGTCAACTTTGTGTTATGGGCTGGCAGCACTATCGAAAATTTTGATGTACAACGCAGTTTGCAAAACTTATTGAAAATGTAAGTATTTGGCATTTTATTTTTATTTCTTACCATTTGTAAATTATGTCATTTTAATTTCATGGTCATGTTAGTTATAAATTAATTAAATTTTTCCTTTTATAAATTCGTAAACAAACAATATTTACTTTTAGTGATTTTGAGGGATGCCAGAATTCCTTTACCAATAATGGCTAAATGTAGACAAAAATATGGGTAAAAATGGCTAAAAACTAGCCAAAAAATAACTAAGCGAGATCGAATGCAAGCAATCATGAATATTAAGCAAAAGTATATTATTTTTTACATCAAATTGGCAAGATATTTTTAAAGTAAATATAACCCTATGGAGTGCCATTATTGCGCTAACCGAAGTTTTTTCTTTTTATTAGCAAAACTTTTTTCAGCGAGTTTTGTCAATTTTAAAAAGTTTGTTGGGTATACCTTATTAATGCAAGTATTTCGGAAAAAGAAACCCCTGTTTCTGCATTGAGTTTTTGCCGCCTATCTATTGCCATTAGCCATTATTGCGCTCACTGATGATTTTTATTTTTATAAACGAAACACTTTTCGGTGATGTTTGCCAATTTTGAAAAGTTTGCTGGGTATAACTTCTGAATGCAACTATTTCAGAAAGCGACAACCTCCGTTTATCAATTAAATTTTTGCCCCCTATCAATTGGCATTAGCTATTTTTCTATTTCCATTAGCTCTTACACAAATAAGGGGCGCCTTAATCTTCCCATACAAAAACTGCCCATTTTCAGATTTTTCTAGTTGTTTGCTCAACAATACCTACCTGTGTACCATCTTTTACCTTTCTAGTTGTATTGGAAGTGCCACACGTCCCGATTTTGGCGGGACAGTTCCGATTTTTGGTGGACTATCCCGCGTCCCGCATTTTTTTTTTAATGTCCTGCTTTTTAGAAAATTTCTGCATTTCTTATTTTAAATGTAATGTAAAAATATATTACCTATTATTTATTAAGTATTATGGTGAATACTGGTTTATTATTGGAGTAGGTTGTGCAGCGCACATTCTAATAATACTATTCAAACAACATCTGACTTACTTGCAGTTGATGTTGAAGATATTTTTGCAAAAATTTATTCGTATTTTTATATATATAATGAGCGTGTTGAAAGTTTGAAGGATTTTTGTGAAAGCGCAGAAATCCAATATAAAAGAATTCTTGGTTACAGCAAAACACGATGGCTAACGCTTTTACCAGCTGTAGAAAATATTTAAAAAAATATACGAACCATTAAAATCATACTTTTTATCACAAGATAAATGTCCAAGAATATTGTAGCTCTTTTTTGAAAATGACACATCACAAATTTTGCTTCAGTTCATCCACAAGCAAGTTACATTATTTCACAATGCTGTGAAAATTATTGAAGGGGACAAAATTTCAATTACGAAAAATCAATAATTTAAAAACGAAATTACGAGAAAGAATTGATAATAATTACATTCCTTTAATTATTCGAAAAGACATCACTAGGTTGGACAAACAATGTGCAATTAATCGACCTGATTTTTTTAAACATGTCAAAAATTTTTATAATAACTGCTTGGAATATCTTGAAGAATGGACAGTTCAATTCGAAGATATTAAAAGTCATTGGGTGACATTAAAAAAGGAGATTTTATGGGAATATTTGGAAAAATCTTTTGAATATATTAGTAACCATTTTCCGAAAAATAATATTTGCGAAAATTATCTTTTTGATGAGGTGTCATTGGTAAAAAGAGATGTAGAGATCAAAAACCTAAATGTTGGTTGTTTGTATGCAAATGTAGAAACAGACAAAAAATGGACGAAGTTATTCCTTCATTTTAAATGGATATAAAAATGGGTTGTACCACGCCCATGCGAACGAAATATCTTATATCTTGAAAGCAGGGACAACAGTTATAACCTATATTTGAAAAAATCGTCAAATAATTATTATTACAAGCTTTTTAAAAAAGTGCTCCCTGAATAACAATTGAAAATGAGCACAAATTTTTTAGTCTTCTTTTAACAGTTACGAAAGATTTTTACTTTTTAGGTCGTTAAATAGCAGTTATAAAAAATTTTTATTTTTTAGGTCTTCTTGAGACCTTTATAAACTATTTTTATTTTTTAGGTCTTTAAATAACAGTTATGAAAGCTTTTTATTTTTTAGGTCTTCTTATAACAGTTATAAATGATTTTTATTTTTTAACAGCTACCTTCATAAAAAATTTTTATTTTTGGTTTAAGGGCTAGGCCACACGGGCGTTTTTAAACGCGCGTTTCTGTTTTTCTGTATTAAAGTTGAAAGTTTAAAAATTGAAAGCTTTCAAGCCCTAAGACTCACAATTGTTATTGAACCGTTTCACGCTAAAAACTGTTTAATATAAATTGTATTCATAAACACTACAATAGACATTGTGTGTTTTAAGGAATTTTAGGTTTCGATACTGGCAACACCACCATGTTTTGTAGCTAGTGTTGCAATAAGAAGAATATGATTTCATCCGGATATTAAAATAAATGAAAACTTTTTATTGTTTTCGTTTAAGTTAAGCTTTTTGAACTCTCTTTATAATTCACAAGGTCGTCCTAAGTATTCTAACTGTTGTAGATACTAGCGTTGTACAAAAGTTGTATGTTTGTTGTTGATATCCTCAATAAAAATATATAATATGACACTACAACTTATTTAGATATGTTTTTATGGTGTGCTATGTGTTCAACTGAATAATTTTCGCATAAAACCGTTTCTATTTTGAATTTTAATATTTGTATTTTTATTATTTGTACATAAATATTTTTTATTTAATTTTTTGATGTTTAGTTTTTGAAGTTTTTATAGTTTAGTACTTGAATATATGACAGGGTATTCAAATATGTCCTATTTGAAATGTTTTACTATGTTAGTACCTAAGACATTAGTACAGCTTGTGAATTTCTTTAATATATTTCTCAACTTATTTAATACAAGTTTTCTATGAAGTAAAATCAAAAAAGTGAAATAATTACAAAAGAATTCACACAACTCTTTTATGATGTATGAAAAAGGTACTCGAACAACCAGCCTATTTTCATTTGTGTTGATTATTTCTACTTCACTAGCATTTGTTTGTGCTTTTATGTGTTTTGATGGTGTATTTTGCTAATTTTGTTGCGAATTTTGTTTAACTTAAATAATTTAGTGGCATTATTTTATAAAATTAAAAAAAATCATACTCAAACGCTGATAGCTAAGACTTCAAGCTTTAATTTAAAGCTTATCATGTATTCCTGTGTGCTAAGTTTGCAAAGGTATTTGAAGTTAAAATTGATATATCGATGATATGAATTTATTGAAGGTTTATAGTGGGTGCATACCATCTTTAAACCTATTTTAAAATGTTCATGTAATATGCATAAATTTATGAATGCAATTTTATGAAATTTTGCTTAAAAGTAGTTTATTACCCTGTTTTAAATATTGATGAATATGACTGTAAGCCTTTAAATAACAGTTATGAAAAATTGTTATTTTTAAGGTCTTCCCGGGACTTTTATATAAGATTTTAGTTTTTTATAATTCTATAAAAGAGTAATATCAGAAGCAGAAAATCGTGAACATCACCTCTATCGCGAAAATTCCCGAAAATTCGCGAAAATATGCACAATTGCAAACAAACTCTAAAATTGATTTAACATCGCTAGAGTTGTAAGGAATGCCACAAGCTCGAAAAAATCACGAAAATGACGAATTCCTTACAACTTTAAGGATCTTAAATTAATGTACGAGCCTGTTTGCAATTTTGCATTTTTTTCGCGAATTTTCTCTTTTTGCGATAAAAGTGTTTTTTGCTACTTTTTGGCTTTTTTAGAGTTCTATCGATTTTTAATCAATATCTGACTGTGATATCTTTTTGATGTTGGCAATTTTTCGCGAATTTTCGTCATTTTTGCGATTTTTTCCGAGTTTTTTGTATACCTCCCAAATTTAGATATTTTTAACCAACTTTAGGGCTTGCTTGCAAATTTGCAATTTTTCGCGAATTTTCGCTATTTTCTCGATACAAGTGATTTTTTACTAGTTTTTTGGCTTCTTTACAGTTTTGCCAATTTTTAATCAATCAGATATATTTTTGATCTTGGAAAAGGTTTTGCAAATTTTCGTTGTTCTCGCGATTTTTTTCTAAGTTTTTGGCATTTCTTACAACTTTAAAGATGTTAAATTAATGTTACTGCCTGTTTGCAATTTTGCATTTTTTCGCGAATTTTCTCTCTTTCTGCGATAAAAGTGATGTTTTGCGACTTTTGGCTTCTTGTTCACACATGATAATTATATCCGCAGATATAATGTTACTCTTTTATATAAGTATGCCTGTATATGATAGATAAGAAGACCGAAAAAAATAAAAATCTTATATAAAAGTCTCGAGTAGACCTAAAAAATAAAAATCTTTCATAACTGTTATTTAAAGACCTAAAAAATAAAAATCATTTATAAAAGGCCCAAGAAGATTTCAAAAATAAAAAGCTTTCATAACTGTTATTTAAAGACCTAAAAAATAAAGTCTTTCATAAAAAAAATGAATTTTTTTAATAGTTATGGAAGGAGTAATATTTTTTGGGTTGTTTTATAATTGTTATTACAGGACCGATATTTTTGTAGATTGTTTTTCTGTGACCAATTGGATATTTAAAAAAAATAACAGTTATTTCGGGTCCCTGCTTGAAAGCTATAACAGTCAGAGTATTAAAATTAGGTATAGACTATTTTGAGTGAATGACGGGAAGAATGTCAAAATATTGGTAGAATAGGAAACGGCACTCCCCATACCAAGTAATTAATAATAATCTTATATCTTGAAATCTATAATAGGTTGTCTTCAAATTTGGTATTAGTTGATTTGAAAACAAGATACGACCATAGGTAAAAAACTGCCGAGGAAGCAGCGAGGTACTCCCCATACAAAGTAAATAGCAATTGCGTGATCTGTGGAAAGCTAAGATAAAAAAAGCCTTCAAATTTGGTATGACCCAGCTAAAAATGTTATGTATGGGCCATATATCATATCTGAAAATTGAGGATATATGCCTCCATATATATTTCATATATGTTACATATATGTTCATTAGTGTCCGACCGAACGTTCGGGTTCGGTGTCGTAGTTCGGCAAAAAGCTGTGTTCGGTTGAAGTTCGGCGTTCGGTAAAATTTTCACCGAACACCGAATATTGTAAAATTGTTTTTTTTTTAATTTATATATCATAAAAAATACACAAAAATGTAGTCCTACAAAATATTATCGAAAAGTACTACGCACTATCAATTTGTTAATTTTGTATTTATTAAATAAATAAGTCATAGCTAAAAAAGTTAAGTTAGAATTTTTCTTTTCAATAAAAAAAAGTTCGGTTTCGTGTTCGGTATTGCGTTCGGGTTCGGTTCTAAATTTTTTACCGAAGTTTGGGTTCGGTCGGAAAAAAGTGCGTTCGGTCGGACACTAATGTTAATATATAACTGCATATATGATGATATATGTATGCATATATGAAAAATGTATAGGTAATATCTTAAGCATATAACCTCAATTTTTGGATCCAAACATATGCCGCACAGATGTCACTATTTTAACTCGGGAGGTAATTTGAATTCACGACACGATCATAGGTAAAAAACTGGATGGGTATCTGCGAGGGAAGGGTACTCCCCATCCGAAGTAAATAGTAATTACGTAATATCTGGAAATCTATGACAGGAAGAGTCTGCAAATTAAGTTTGAGTTAATTTGAAGACAAGATACGAAGATAGGTAAAAAATGGCGGGGTAGGTGCGAGGGAAGGGGTATTCCCCATACAAAGTTATTAGTAGTAATTACGAAATTTAAAATTCTATGAATAAACATTTTTTAACATTTTTTTATTTGAGATATTTGAAGAGTCTGCTCTACTGATTTATAATGAGTTGCGAACGAATTGTTTAGTTTTTTGAAGAATACTCTAAAAAAACTCAACGGATGCAGACTTATTCCGACTGCAGTAATGAAAAATATTTATTTTTTGTGGAACATTCATTTTTAGGGTTCCGTACACCAAAAGTGTAAAGGAACCCTATTGTTTTCGCTATGCTGTCCGTCTGTCTGTCTGTCTGTCTGTCACAGGCTGTTTTCTCGGGAACCATAAGAGCTACGGACCTGCAATTTATAAGAATATGTAAAACGCTACAATAACAAATATATGACAGTTAAACATTAAAAGGTGTTCTAAAGCGAGCAACGAAACATGTTGAAATATTAATGTAACTTACAGACACTTACATATAGACACTTTAAATTTTCAAAGTTAGTGTTAATTGGTGTAGTCTGTAGAATAGACAACACTGATATTTAAAACAATAAAAATTAAAGGGTGTTCTATCAGTTAATGTAATTTTACTATATAATTTGCACAATATGCAGCTGTATCTTGGAAACCGTAAGACGTAAACTCTTGAAATGTTCAAAAACGCTAAAACTAAAAAATTCCAAAACTAAAAAACTTTCAAAACTAAAAATCACCAAAAAGTTGAATACATGTGTGGTTTCTGCGGTATAATTTTAAACTGAAAAATCAGAATGCAAATTATGACACAAATATAAAAACCTGTTTAAAAACATGTACAACAACAATAGCTTGATTTATCGTAGGCGGCGCTTACGTACAAGCAAAAACCAATATAAATAAGAGTTGGAAAATTGGAATAAAGAATCAGAAGGTGAAATTTGTTCGGCTCACCATATTAATAAAAGGAATAGGACTCATATTCTATTTCCTCATAAAATATGGTTAAATAGCCGATGTTTCATTAATACTAGTATCCACGATCAAACGTGGTAAAAGCGAAGAAAGGACGCTGATGATGACAGCGTAGCGGCTGTCGAAATTAGTAGTACTAATCCGATCTGCTAGTCTGATTATATATTCTAATATTCCACTCTTAAAAATAATTGGAATTTACATTAATTCAATTATTGTGAACTTAAGCCAAATTATAATAACTTCCGAATTAAAACTAAAAATATCACCAAAAAACGAAAAAATCGCCAAAAATGAAAAATCAGAACGAAAAAAAAGCGCCAAAACCAAAAATAAGCGCCAAAACGAAAAAAGTGTCAAAACAAAAAAAAATGGCTTAAACTAAAAAAAAACACAAAAAACCAAGCCCCAAAACCGAAAAAAGCGCCAAAACTAAAATAAAAAACGCCGAAACTAAAAAAAATCGACAAAAAACAAAAAAGAAACGAAAAAACGCAAGAACGAAAAAGTGTCAGCAAAAAAATCGGGAACTAAAAAAATCTCCAAAAATCGAAAAAAATCCCCAAAACCGAAAAAAGCGCCACAACTGAAAAGAATCGCCACAACCAAAATAAATCGCAAAAACTGAAAACATCGTAAAAAAGTGCAAAAAACGTTAAAAAACGCCAAAAACAAAAAATCGTCTAAGCTAAAAAAAACAGAAAAAAAGAAAAATATCCAGAAAAAAAACAAAAATCACGAAAATGAAAAAAGCGCCAAAACCAAAAAAAAAAACGCCAGAAACAGCGAAAAATATTTAAAAAATAAAAAATAATAAAATTAAACAAAAAAGCACAACGAAAAAACTGCCAAAATGAAAAAAGGGGCAAAAACGAAGAAGAATATACATACATATGTGTATTCGTACGGAATCCTTTACTCAATTTATTTTCTTTTATAAAGCGTTCCTCAGTACACAGAAAAAAATAGACAAGAATTATATTCAATAAAACCATGTTATTAAAAAAAATATGAATTTCAATAACATTTATCCTTAACATAATAAAATATTTCGTTGTAAGTATTTCTTTTCCATGCCGGTTATTTATTTTCTTTTTATACATAAGTACTCAACACAAGTTGTATCCCATAAAAAAATAAATGGGATATGGCTCAGCTATAGAGAGTATTCTTTACGTCCGGAAAGCCCGGGTTCGTATTCCAGCCATGTCAACATTTTTTTAATTTATATATATATTTTTATTTTGAAATAATTTTGTTATCAATATAGTGGAATTCTTTATCACAGGAAATTTGAAAAAAAAATTATTGAATACCGGGATTTTTGTTATCAAAAACGAAACTTATTTTTTTCTGTGTAAGAACGCACTTTTTAATGTTAAGATAAAAACAGTTATTTTTGAGATAGCTGTGATTTTTTTTATTAGATTGTAAAGAAGGCATGTTCCGATTAAGTATAGAATAAAATGTTCGTCAAATGGCCCCCACGGCTCTCATGACAGGCCATTACTTTTTTCATGAAATTTTTCATGTTTTCGGGTGCTCGGCTACACGCACAGGAGTCTTTCTGTCCATAACAGACTCAGTTTCTTAAATTTTTTTGTTAATCTTCGAATGGTTGACAGATTAGGTGCACTTTCTCTACTAAAAATTCTTCGAAATTTGCGAGCGGTCGCAACATAACTTTTTGTACAGTAAAATTGACTTAGCTGCACAATCAACTTTTCACGATTTTTAGTGCAGATAGGTCAAAAATGCTATTAGCTTAAATGCACTTACCTGCCTTAATGTGCACGTAAACCAAATTATTTAGTGTGTGCAGTTAACTTTGATTTTTTATATGAAAATAGTTTGAAACTGCAAGAAATATGTTATATGAGCAGGTATACAAAGTGCACTTAAAAAAGTATTTTGAAGAATAATCATAGAAAACAAATATTTTGTGCACTTAAGTTAGCTAAGATTGATTTTTTATATGAAAATAGTTTGAAATGCCAAAAATTTAAGGCACTTATCTTAAAAGTGCAGGTATAAAAAGTGCACTTAAAAAATCAATTTGTATGGGAATTTTAAGAATAGTGACACATAGTTATAATTTTGTACAGTTAGGTCAAAAATGTGCTTAAGCAAAAGGCAGTTAAATCAAAACTACTGTAATAAGTTTTCACAATTATAAAGCGCTCCATTTTAACAATCGGAATAAACAGATGTGACAGCAGCCAAAGTCCAGAGTTGCCACTTGCACACCCTATATTTATAAAAAATAAAAATTACCATTTTTATTACTGCATCAGGAAGATATGTATAATTCAATTGAATAATGCTATATTATCAACGGATAAATGTAGTTAAGTTGGAACAGGTAATAAAGGTATTTCTGTTTATTGAATGCAACACAAAATTATTTTGTTATATAGGGTTTGGTGAAACGTATTTATTTCTCTGTAAAAACCACACAAAAAAGTAACTTGTGAAAAATAGTCTTCTATTTAACATGCAAGTAACGCAAGCTTGCCAGCAGACCGTGTTTAAATAAAATATAGTAAAAGAAAATATATGCTAAAAATCGAGGCTTTTGATTATAATTACTTTGATATCGTATTGAGACTAAAAATTAAGAAAATAAATTATAGTTTAAAAAAAAATTAAAAACACGCTCTAATAGCAAACAGAACGAAAAAGTAGAAATCAATTTGTAAGTATGAAGAGTTTATGTTCCAGCAATTCCAACAATCAATTATGATTAATTAATTTTCAGTAAAATTAAGTTATGTATTAGGAAAATAGTATAGTATGTATAGTAAAAAAGCGTGGGATGCAATTTTCTATATATTGTAACATTAAATATCAAGCGCCCCACGAATTTTTACTATAAGTGGATTCTTTTGCTAATACATAACATAATTTTTATTTTAATCTTATCAAAAATTAATTAGTCATAATTGATTGTTAAGATTGCTGGAACACAAACTCTTCATACTTACAAATTATTTTCTAATTTTTAGTTCCGTTTGGTATTAAAGCGTGTTTTTAAGTTTTTTTAACTACAATTTATTTAAAGAAATCTCTACAAACATTCTAGCGATTAAATATAGTATAATCGCTAGAATGTTTGTCACCCTAGTTGTACGTCTTTATGCTTCGATTCTTTGAGAAGATGCCCACAAGTTTTCTCAAATGATCCTTTAAGTTTAAAATGGAACTCATCTGTCCATAATACATTGTGAAAAACTCCGTTTGCTTGTGGACATACTCCATTGCAAATCCTTACCGGTTTGTTTTATTATTTCGAGATTTATCTATTATTTCTCTTACCATGTATGGGCTTATATCAAAGCTTTTTAACCTTCCCTTAATTAAAGATTCACTAACATCTGCTCCAACGATGTTTTTTGTCTCTACAGCAACTATAAGTGGACTTCCGAATGGGGTTTTAGCGAATATTTTGAACACTTGAAAGATTTTCTATATTGGTCGTCTTATTTTCGGCCAGTTCTAACTCTATTTTGCAAGTCTCCGTACATATATTCCGTTCTCCTATATTATAGACAAAATTTCGTCGCATTTTCAACTCGCTTCTCGGACGAAATTTCTATTATTTTTGGCATTTCATCTGTTTTTAGTGGACTTTTTGTAATGATATTTGGATCTTTGCAATACAAGGTTTTTTCGAACAAAGCAACTGACCTTATTTTAGAAGTAGGCTCTTCCTCAGCGACTTTTTAGGAATGTGTAAATACTTTTGAGAGAAAATAAATTAGTATAAATAATTTTCTTTGGTGGCTTTAATCGAGAACTAACAATTTCATTTAAAAATTTTTTTGCCAACATAGTATATACCACAGTAGGAAAATAAAATAAACGAAACCTTTGCTTTCGTTTTATTTTGTATTTTTCAATGTGTAAAACAAAAACAACGAGAATGATAGTCTCATTTAGGGAATTGAATAAATAAATAATCGATTATTATTTTAATCGATTATATTTTTCATTGTCGATTTTTTGTAATCGATTTTATTAAAGGTAAACATAGATTTTTAATAAATGGATTATAAGAATTACCCATTTTTAATCGATTTTTGTAAATAGTGCAATCTGTGCGATGGATAAAAAAATGGGTAAGTTTACTGAACAGCAATACCAAACTAAATGGGACTCCCATTTAGTTTGGTATTGTTGTGCTTGTGTAAAGCATGGTATTGTGTTGAACATTTCACGTGAAATGCTGTCGAAGCACATATAAAAAAATTGGCATGAATTATTCATGAAAAAATGTTGTAGTACTCTGTTTTTCTTAAGGAAAACATATGAAATGTATTGGCAACATTTTAAGTTTTCAAGCGAAATAATATGAGTGACACTTTTTTCGCATGGAATTTACAACAAGCACATGAAGATTATAACAAACGTACATGTCAAATTTTTCTCATCAAATAATCAAAGTTGCCCAACATTTTTCACAAATTTGAACACAGTACCAGCCTTAAACGATGAAGATTTTTCTTGCGACGACCTTGAACGTGATCCATCTTTTGCCATCGAATAAGAGAAACGCTGCTCACGAATAATTCAAAAAAACTTTAATATAAATTACTAAATTTCTAAAATTACGCAATAAGCGCCATATTCATATTATGGAATCCATAATATGGATGGCATGAAGTAAGAAAAAGTATAAGGAAAACGCGTTCGCATAAAAAGTTCCTCTATAGAACCCCTTGAGTTAAATACATACTTCATAAATGTTTGTTATTTGTAAATATGTATATACATTTTTAAATTGAATAAATATTTCCTTTTATTTTTGCGAAATAGTTTATATTCAACAAATAACAGTTTGATTGAATTAATTTTTGTGTTTTTTTTAAATAAAATTCTAGAGAAAATCTACTTACTGCCAGGCCAGGCCTACTATGTCGACACGATTCCCAACATACCAAATGACTTGAGAAAAATATCATAAGCTTACTAACTAACATAAGCCTTAAGCTTGAAAAAGCATTGAAAATATATTAAAAAAGGTTATCGTAACAACTATAGAAAAAGCAAAACGGAACCCTCTTGAAAATATTATATGTGCCCGCTTACTACAGGGTGGCGCAGAATGAGCTATATGGTTTGAATTCTTTATAACTTTTTTTATTATTATTTTTTTCTTTGTTTTTTTTTCAACATTTTGAGGAGAAGACTTGGGGAATTAATTATGAATCATTACACGATCGAACATGATGTGTATTAATAAAATATGTAGACAACCACTTTTTAATAGGGATGTAAAGAATACCGATACCGATTCCGATATATCGGCGATACTTCAGATTTTCCGATACATCGGTATCGGCGATATTTTACTGCCGATACGACGATACTTTTAAAAATTTTTTCATAGTTTTTTTTTAACAAATAATTTATTTTTGTTCGATTTTAGACACAATTCGTTATTTTTTAAGTCTTATTAATATCAATTTTAAAAATTATTAATATTTTATGCTGTTATTTTGTAAAAAAATTATTTATTTTTTGTTAATTTTACCATGAATTCAAATTCAAGCCGTTGTTTTTTAGATCTTATTCCCGCAAAAAAGAGATACTCCAAAGAAGTCATGAAAATGTAGAATTCGCGATCTGGAAGTATTGCAAATTTGGATAATTTCTAATTATTTTTACATATCCTTGCCATTGCAGGAAATTCTGTTTTTCGATTACCAATCACCGAATTGGAAGCGATGCTAGGAACAATTTCTTTTTCGGTATTCTATAATGATTTTTCCTCAAGGAAAAAGGATAAAAAGTACCCATTTTCACAATTTTTTTTATGCGAATTAAACTCAGAACTGTATTTTCATGTAAATTTAAGTGAATAAATATAAACTTAGAAGTTTTTTAATAATTAAGCTATTAAGTTATTTAGAAGAATATTAGTTGATAAATGTCCTTTAAAAAAATCGATTTTTTAAAAAGCATGGCGAGTATTTTTTAAAATTATAAAGGAATTAAACATTTTTTTCTTGCTTTTCTACTAATTATCTGCATATTTTTAATATAGATTTTTTGGAAGCAAAGAAAATGTAGCTCCTTAAAAATTACTTCCAATGTTTTATCAATTTTAAATATTCTCTCTTATAATAAAAAATTGCACTTGAGTTTTGTTAATCTAAACTTGAACTCAATTTCAATATTCGTATCGGTATCGGAATCGGTATCGGCGATATTTATTTTTAAATATCGGTATCGGTATCGGATCGGCAAAACGGCGTATCGTTACGTCCCTACTTTTTAAGTCAACATGTGTTTGTATATGAAAACTAATTTTTGTCGCTTAAACTTATAAGTCAACAATAGCTGAGTGGGTAAAGTTCTGGTCTTCAAATCTGAACGAGCACAGGTTCGAATCCCAGCTGGGTCAAAAAAAATAAACAATTAAAAAATTTAAGAAAAATATAAATAAAATATAATATGTGTAGTTAATTGCTGTGACGATGTAAATACATTTGTAAGGGGTACCCCTTATTTTTTGGACTTCTCAAACAAAAATAAGTAGTTATCGAGTCAAATTGTAAGTAGTTACGACTTAAATACTCATATACTTTTTTGCCTACCAGTAAGTAAAATTTACTCGGATTTGGTTTACAGAACATGACCGTATATTAGCAAAATTGCGTATTTTCGCTTTTATACTAGCACAAATATAAATTATATGCGCGTAAATTATTTATTATGTGTCAGATACTACTAGAAATCTGGTAAAAATATTGGTTAAATTTGACAACTAAATTCGCGGTACTGGCTTTCGTACTGGCTTCTACATATATGCCTTAAAATCCTTATTGCAATGCTCCTGCCTTTTTCTGATAGCATACCGTGTGAAGAAAGTAAAGAACTTTTTTGAAGTATCAAATATATTATTTTTCTCTCCGTTATAATAAATTTTTTTATTTCAGGATATATGGAAAGGACACGAAGCCTTGAAATTTAAATTGCAAAATTTTAGGTGCGATTGTATTTTATCATTAAAAAATGTGTGCCAAATTTCATTAGCGGGTACAAAAATTCCAAAAGGCATAACAACACAATGAAACCGAAAAATCTCGAAAAGGCGCAGAAAAAATAGGTACCATTTTTTTGGTTAAGGATTCAGCATTATCACTGTGTAGAAATCTGGTGCATCCACTTGGATCCATGAAAGTTTTTTCCCAATGAAAATGAAAAAAAATATTGAAGTATCCGTAAAAATAATACATTTTTCGGAAATATAAACAGTAGAAACAAAATTTTAACTGCTGAATAATAGTATGGTTGTGGTTACTATAAAAGTTAAAACTCATTGCATTCGGCAGATACCTACTCCACATTAATTACAATGCAACAATAAAAAATAGTTTATAAAAAATATATTTAAAAAATCCGAGTGCCATGTTTGTGAGGCTGTAGATCAAACGAAGATGGGTGATGTGACTTCAAAAATACGTTTTTCATATACTCAATATATCTAGATTACAAAAAAATCATGAAGAAAAGAAAAGCCCGTAACTTTTGGTTTAGCTCCAATGCGCGGGTTTTTACTATGTTTACTATGAGAAGAAATCGAGTTTGTTTGCTCAAAAGCGAAAACGAGAATATTTTAAATCGTTCATTTCCAAATTTTTCTTCTAAATTTAGATGCTATTATTTTGTTATTTTCTTAATTGCAACTTAAACTGGTGTAGTATGTGTTTTAGCATCCGAATTCACAAGAATGTTTGTGCAAACGATTCGGGTGCCAGAACATAGGCGATTATTTGAATTGTTATTACTCATAAATTTTTACAAGCCTTTTTTAACAAATTAATGATTATTCGTGACAAACTGTTTATAAATTAACAACAAGAGTAAATAAATTAAGTACTTTCTTACGATTATCTTCATCAAGTCTTCTGCCAATATATAACTGAGAATTATTTTGAAAAGAAAAAGAACTAATATGAAAAAAATAATATGTATTTGAAAAACTCATCAGTTTTAAAAATTCATTCCCTTATTCTATAACTATGTATATGTCGACGTTACTTTAACCATTGAGTACTATTGACAGCTACTTACAATTAAGCTCCTTACGTTTAAGCTGTTTTGAGACTATTCTACAAGCTGCTCGACCTCTGCACGAAATGCAACCCTGATATGTGTTTTATTGCATTTCTAAATTTTCCATAAACTCATAATATCAGGGTTGCATTTTCCACAGAAGTCGAATGGCTTGTGAGATAGTGTAAAACAGGTATTACGAGTAGACAAGTGACATTTTTTTGTTGTTGGGTTTAAGAAAACTATTCGAGTTTGTATGTTATTTACATTGCGCTCGAAAGTGTTTTTTTATTTTTATTCGAGTTACAGAGTAAAAAGCCGGCAAACAAGTGACTGCCATTAGCGAAGGAATACATACTTATATGCAGGCTTTTGACATAACAACTTAAGTATAATTTTCAAATTTTTGACTAGAGCAAAATGCTCACCAATCTGATAATTAAACATAATTATTTGAGTTTGATTAGATTTTGTATAGATTTAATTATGTCCTTTTTCGACACACTTAAAAATCGTTGCAGATCGATCAGTCGCAAATTAAGAAAAAAATTTTAACAGATAAATTTTAAAACACTAATATTTTTGCAACCAAATATTTTAGGAATATTGAGCCAATAAATTCGGTTCCCACAATACAAATACACGCTCCTCCGGTCGTCAATTATTCGAATTTAGTGTCTAAAAAACTTATGAATTTTAAATAAAATGCAAATTTTCCTGTGAACTTAACTCAAATGCCATACATCAGTAAGTAGTGGGCAAAATCTCAATTTCGTTTGCACTCGTGCATAGGCTGTTCTTTTTTCACCACAACCTCACGTACACTGCGCGTGAGACTCATAGCCTATCTACCTAATTTGCCAGACTGCCTTGCACGACATTGTCATCTACGATTCATGTACGAATTATCCTCTGTCGATTAGGTTTTCTAATCGACACTTTAAGTGAATCGTCGTTCACAACAATCTAAACGAAAAAGTCTTGCATGTTGTCCTCTATTAAACACTTTTGACGACAATATGAGGACACTGTCTTTCGTTTTGTTCTCAATACAACGTTTTGAGGTCAAAATGAGCTACAATGTCTTACATTTTGTCTTCAGTGACATTGTGAAGGACAAGATGAGCGACAATGTCTTAATTTCTGTCCTCAATTCAAGTATGCTGAGGACAATATAATCGACTATGTCTTACATTTTGTCTTAAGTATCATACATAGTCATTAACGACATAATAGGCAACATTGACGTATTTTTAATCATTGCAACAAGACAGGCGACGTTTTCACTTATATAATCATTGACGATAAACTAGGTGGCAATGTCGCCCACATCACAGTAGTATCTGAGCAAGATTGTGGCTATTAAATCGCAGACGATTTTTGCGACACTTATTCGAAAACTTCCTTGATGATTTGTTCCGGCTGTCCGACATTTGTCCTCGATGATTTAACATTGTCGTACACCCGTCATTGATGATGCCTTAAAGACGTGGCCAACTGGGCATTTAGACGCGAATCACATACACAAACACAGAATATATTTGCGTTTTTTTTAATAAGCCGTCTTGCTCCCGTTTTTGAAAAACAGACGTAAGCTTTAACATATATAACTGACTCACTGCGATGTTCCAAACCACATTGGTTGCCGATGTTTGGCGTAAAATACCTGAATTTCGATTCGAAAAGCAAATTATTTTTGCTTTCGAATCGAAATACATAATAACGCCCTGTTTGCAATTTCTTTTGTAAAACATCGACAAGCAGTGAGGTGTGAAACATAACAGAGAATCAAATCTAAAAATATTACTTACACAGTCGAAGACGGCTGTAAAAGCGTTATGGTCGTCAGTCTGTTTTTCAACAATACACACTGGTTCCAAATCAATTTTTTTTGGCATAAATTCTAAAAACAATATTACAGCCTTCAATTTTGGCACATTTACATATTATGGCACACAATAGAAATAGAAAAATAAAAATTGCCAATCGGACCACTCCCACACCGCACTCCCATTGAATACTTCCAATTAACCCTAACCTAAGACCCTAAAAATATTATTTTTTTCTTTTTAATGTAATAATCTAGTTTTTTTTATCATTTAGAACTAAGAAAAAGAATAAAAAATTTATTAAAAAAGCAGGCGTGGAACGGCGCCCTTTTTTCGTCATAATTTTGTATGGTCCTAGGAAATTTATGTGTGAGCAAAGTTTCATAAGAGTTGGTTAAATGAAAGTAGTTGAAAAAGAGTATTTACTACTTTTGGGCATGGCACTGCCCACTTTTCTAATTATAATGTTGTATTGTCATGGTAACCAAATGTATATCTATACAAAGTTTCATAAGAATCGGTTTAGTGGAAGTATGTAGTTAAGAAAAAATATATTCCTTGCATGGGCGTGGCACTGCCCACTTTTTTCATAATGTAGTACTGTAACGGGTACTTAATGTATGTGCAAAGTTTCATAATGGTCGGTTAAGTAGAAGTAGTTGAAACAGAATATGTATTTTGTTTTGCTAAGCCGAGAAACTGCCCCCTTTTAAAAGTACACCCTTTAAAATTAAGAAAACAAATCCTAAAACGGCCCATAAATAGCGGAGTTCTGAAGAAATATACTTAAAAAAAAGTAAAATAGATGACGGCCAATCAAAAATTGTGATAAAATGAAATAGAAATTTGTAGAGTTTGACCAAAAATATTAAAATCATCAAACACTGAATATTCTAGATCACAAAATCTAAAAAAAATCAGTTAAATCGCAAAAATATTAGTAAAAAAAGTTATTAAAAACAAAAAAATTTTCCAAAACATTTAGTTTTAGGAAAGAATATTACACTCTTCTAACATTATTTCAAACTAGGTGAAGGAAGGGTGCAAAAATATCGGGATGGCCGAATAAAGCCTTATTAATTGTTTTTGTTAAATTAACAATATATTTCAATATTGAAATAATATTTAAAATATTTCCATTATTTATTAAGATTATGCAGCATATTTGTGTGTCATATTTAGTCGACATAAAATTTTAGACTCGTTTTATTGTAAATTATCTTTATTGGTTTCGTTATTATATTTTTTGTTGTTGATAAACATTTTTTTATCAGCTGTGTTTAACTTTAATAAAAACAAATAAATGGAAATTACAATAAATTTTACAAACTAAAATATTTATGTTGACACTTGTGATTTGTGTAAATGTTATACACAAAGTTCTGTTAAATAAATCACTTAAATGTTTGCCAGTCTAAGCAATATTGAGAATTAGCTATCAATTATTAAAAATTTAAATATAAATACAATTAAAATTATTAACAACAGTTGATATTCTGTTTAATATGTCAACTATGTTTGACATTGGCTAAAAAGTTTTTGATACTTAATCCGATTTGAAATAGAGATTATAAATTGTTCTGCTCTATTACCTGTAATAAAATAATATTGTTTTTGCATTCGCAAACAACGCACTGTGGACATTATTTTGAGAAGGCGGCCAAAAATCATTATTGTTATAGTTATGTCACTAATTTTAAAGTAAATAGCAGTGAACATAGGGAGCCAAAAAATTACAGCTCTATTTCAACTATATCACAGTGAACAGGATTTTGCTAACATTAAAACTTTGAAAGCGAAATATATTTTGTATAATTGTAACTTATAAGCTATTAGTGCTTTTGCTTTTGTCTCTAACTCCCATTACCACAAAGTTCAGTTATGTTGATTTTAATTTAAAGTTAATTAACTTTCAGTTTGCCTGAATTTAAGTTTTAACTGAAAGTTAAAAATTTTCGTTAACAATAAAAAATTTGAGTTAGCTTGTGCTATCTGATTGCCTGCTATAAACTATTTTGGGAAATGGAAAAATTTTCGCGATTTATAGAAATAACATAATGGATCAACAGCATCTAATTACGACTGCTGCACAGAGAAGTACTGCATTCGCCTAAGAAGCTTTGAACTTGTTATTATTCTTGAAAATTTATTTTAAATATTTTCAAAATAACAAAAAATTAATTAATAAAACTATATTTTTATATTTTTTAACATTTGTGTGTATTGAGCGTTACGTTTGCTTTCGCGGTTGTACTGGGAATGATTTTTTTGCTAAGAAAAAACATACACCAAAACATGAGTATAGGGTTTGAAAGCACTCTACATATATTCTATAAAAAAACAAAAATTTATACGGCCATGCTCTGTTTTTCATGTGGAATTAAAATGTGCGGAATTATCAAAGCATTGTTGTTGTAAATTAATAGTTAGAACAACAATACTTTGATAATTCCACACATTTTAATTCCACATGAAATACAGAACATACCCGATAATAATCGCAGGACGAAATTAAAAGTTATAACCACCGTTTCAATTTTGACTTGGGTTCACATGGAAAAATAAAATATTTGTATCTTTTAAAATAATTATTTACAAAGATTTGTGCATGAACGAAAAGTACGCTAACTCTTCTTTCAAATAAGACTAATTTTAGTAAAATCGACCAACAATGTTAAATGTTATGTCAATTTCAAATAATAATACATTCTTCGAAAATATAACAACCCACAGTGCGGTAGAAGCAAATGTTTTTCAAAGAAAATCAGACATTTGTAACCAGATGATGTTCTTTATATCGTGTCTACCTTTCAGCTGCTGTTAACTTTTTTTAGTGTCCTAAAATTTATAGATAATTATATTTCAAAGTTTTTTTTAAATACCCCTCAATTCATTTCAATATACGGATTCAATATTTTTTCAGAAAATACACTACATTTTAAATATAATAAAACTCAGATGTATAATCTTCGATGTATTCTAACATACACTCAGTGATTATTTACTAAAAAATTTCAATTAAATTAAAAAAAATATTTATAACATTCAATACATTTTTTTATATAAACCATGAACGATTGATGAAACGTTTTACATACAATATAATACTCTTTAACAAAGTACACAAAACTTTCAAATATTTAGAAGCACAAGCCTACGCTGTTATTTTAGTGTATGTTGTTGATGACTAAAGAAGCGTAAAGCTCAATACACAAGACTGCGTACAACAATTTTTTTAAAATAATTTCTAAATTTTTTTTAAAAATTTGATGTGTGGAATAAGAGAAGGCAATGCAAATATTCTAAAACCGTTATAAATTTAATCTCGTTTTGAAAAAATTAATAATTTCTTAATGTGGAAAATCAACAGCATGCATTACGGATACACCATTTTGTATGAAGAGAGTATAAACAGTATTCGATCTTTGTTTTTAACATATAATGGATAATCTTAGACAAAAAAAATTATTTACATTTATTTAAAATTTATTAAATCATGGTAAAGCGTTTATTTTATGAAATATTTTCCTATTCTTTCAACGGGCACGAAAAAACATTTAAAATGAGAACCAGGCATGTATATAAATGCCTCTTGTAATTAAACGAAATTCGCTAAAAAGTTATCTACACAAACTGAAGCAAAGAGCTATAGGTGTAGATTTCAAAAATTTTCTGTCGCAATTTTTATAATGCTCCTGTCATTAGTATACACCATCGTTAACTATAACAAATCATGTGCAAAAAATTTTAATCTTGTTCTTTTACTACAGTTTGAAAAGTTTTTGGGATGTAGCGCTTCGTCTATTCGCTTTATATCAGGCATATTTTGCTTTCCTGTTTTCACTGTTGCTTTTTCTCTCCAGAACAAATGTATAATTGGAACATTTCTCCTCTGTCTGTTGTTTCTTCGAATTTACTGCACCCCATAGCATTTGAGGTCAATCTTGAAACATTCCATTTGCAATACTCAACCAAGTAGTTGTACAATTAATAATAGTCAAGAATTTTATAGACTATAAAAAATCGTTTGTTTCTCAACTTTATTTTACTTTTTTGGATTTTCTTTTTTTAACAATGAGACGACTAAAAGAACAACGTTTTTGTACAGTTGAACAATGACAAACAAGTTTTTAACTTTTATACAACTCAAATCGATATGAATAGAATAAAATACTGAACTTTTTTTATGGAAATATAAAATTATATTGATATTGAAAAAAATAATAATATTTACAACAGCAGGCAAGTTTTGCACTTTCATAGAAATATACATTTCGACAGAATATATTCAATAAATGCCAACTCAAAAAAAACTATCTTCTTAGGAGAGTAAAAAAAAACTAGTCATAAGATGGTTTAAATAATTTATGCGTAAACAAAAAATTTCATGAATCCAAATTGATTATTAGGCTAAGGTTCTATGCGATTAAGATACTATGAGATTTTTCGGTAAAGGTTCCTGATGATCTGCCATTAGCCCCAGTGAAATGCGAATAGGAACTAGCTAATACGCGTTAGTAATAAACGTCAATGTGTTTTTATAAACAATTAATATTCTACTGAATAAGTAAAATATTAGTTTTGGAAAATAGTGCAATTATAAATTTAAAAAAAAAACATAAACATTAGAAATTTCCAAAAATATCACTGATTTAAAACATGGCAGCACCCGACCAAAAATCAATTGTTTGACATCACACTATTTTAAATGTATAGTTGTTGTTGTTACATTTATTTTTCTACATTCCTTCTCATATCTACAATTAGAGCAGTAAAAAAGCTCGCCTATTGTAGTATATAGTAAAGTAAGAATATAAAAAATCTCATTGATTACTGTGTTCATGTTTAAGCTTTGATATTGTTTAAGCTTCTTATTTATTTAAACAAAAGTTTGCTATAATATCTTTAGCTTTTCTATGAGATTTTTGATCTGCATTTAGCCCCAGCGAATTGCACAGGAACTAGCTAATACCCTCAGTAACCAAGTTCAATGTGTATTTATAAACAATTAATATTCTACTGAGGGCGTGTGTCAAATGGTAGAAAAGTACTATGGTAAAAAAATATATGCCTGTGGGCAAAAACTTTCATGTTTTTGCTGTGCCAAATGTTATTTTTTTAACAATATAAGATTTTGACGTCTGTAAGAACATTCATGTTTCAGCTGTATGAAATGATATCTTTGTTGACAATATAAAATTTTGCGGCGGCCAAGCAAAAAAATTTCCTACAAGCCGCCGGCTACCAACAAATTTTTAAAAGAACATATTTATACATATCAGACAAAATTCTCTGCTGTAGCGAAAAATTTTATAATATGATTACCATTTTTTTCCAATTAAAGTACATTGGTTATTAAAGGTTAAGAAAAAAAGTACACATTATAAAAATTATCTACAATTTATTTCTTTTTATTGTTATATTTAAAAACGTATTTTTTACTGCTTTTCGCAAGTTTTATCAAATAGTTTTCATTTTTAAATAATTGCACAGCTCTTTACAGTCTATATTTAAATAAGAGTACATAATTCATTTTTTATCAGATTCAGAGACGCTTTGGCTCTTTCGTCTCGCCATTTGCTCTTCATTATAGAAAAAACTCTCTGTGAATGCTGACGTGGCAGGAATAGGAGGTAAAAGTGAAATTACTTTATAAAAATTTGATAATTTATCATCAATTTATTAAATACTAGCTAATACTAGCAAAACCTTCAGAAGTGGATATCTGATCATAAAGTTTGTTTAATAACGAAAAGTAATAAAAAAACATCATTTCGGCTATTTCCAGTTTACATATACTTCCCAGAGTTAAAACCTGGTTCGATTATAGTGATCTATATACCCTGACTGGCTAATATACAGGGCCCAGTATGCACCAGTATGCACGCGCAATCAAGTGTTGGCGCCACTGGTTTGGTCATGTATGGCAATTTGCTGTAGCGATGTCAAACAGAGTTTGGTTTTTTGCGGTTGGTACCAGTTTGTGGTGTTGTGTATTATGAATTTAGCTCAGTTGAGAAAAGTTGTCAGAGAGTAAGGGATAAAACACATTTAATTGAATAAATTACTCATAAATTAAGAAAAAAGGAACAAAATATATATTGTAAAGTGTTTCTGAAATAAAACAAATCATTCCATATAATTTTCTAATTAAAAAAAAACGCGTTTTCCTTAATTTTTATTTTCAAAATAGTATCAAACTAAATGCGGTGCGCACTAGGTACAACAACTCATCCGTACAGAATTTTTAAAGAAATGAATATTGCACCAGTATGATTCTATGGTATGTGTTTCGAGCACGATTCAACATCACTTATCTGTGCCAGTATACTGGAGTAATTAATGTATGCTTTGTTTAACCTGAATATATTTTGTATTCTAAATAATCAAATCATGCGAAATAAAGTATTTTCGCGTACTTTATTGTTCTCATAAAGTATAGAGTACAATTAGCCGAAATATCGTACAATACTTTATTATAAAGTACGGGTGGCAAGCCGAAATATGATGTAAAATTTTCGCAAAAATAAACAATGCATTTTTCACAGTCTAACTACATTTAAGAGACGCAAAAATCGATGTATAGCGCGACGACTCGAATTTCCAAAAAACGACGGCGGTGGTTTTACCTTGTTGCGATACCATGCTTCTAATTTTTGCCTGTCAAAAATTTCTACTAGCCCCTTGCTCTAGTGAAATTTTATTCACCTCAGAAGTGTCAAAAATTTACTTATGATAGTACTTTGCTACCGTTTGGCACACACCCTGAATAAGTAAAATTTGAATTTTGGGAAATAGTGCGATTATAAATTTAAAAAACATAAATTTTAGCAATTCCCAAAAAAATCACTAATTTAAAACATGGCTCCAACCGGCCAAAAAATACTTGTTTGACATCACAGTATATATTATATGTATAGTTGTTGCTACATTTACTTTTCTAGAATCCTTCTTACATCTACAATTAGAGCAGGAAAAATGCCTACCTATTGTAAAATAAGAAAATAAAAAACATTAGTGATTACTGTGTTCATGTTTAAGCTTTGATATTGTTTAAGCTTCTTATTTATTTAAATAAAAGTTTGCTACAATATCTTTAGGTTTTCTATGGGATTTTTAGGTAAAGGTCCCCTGATGATCTGCATTTACCCCCAGTGAAATGTGCATAGGAACTAGCTAATGCCCCTCAGTAATCAATATCAATGTGTTTTTATAAACAATTAATATTCTACTGAATAAGTATTAATTTTGGGAAATAGTGCGATTATAAATTTAAGAAACATAAATTTTAGCAATTCCCGAAAAAATCACTAATTTAAAACATGGCAGCACCCGGTCAAAAAAAAATACTTGTTTAAAATTAGAGTTGTGCTTATCAGTTATTTTGAGTGAGCGCTCTTTTCCGCTCAGCTCACTTTACTGAACTATTTCACTTAGTCAGCTCAGTAATTCACTTGTTTACAAGGCAAATTCCTAAAGAAACATTTCATCAAGGCGAATTCATAACAAGTAAAATTGACAGCACAGCCACAAACAATATAATATGGCTTGTGCGCACCTAGTGACTTTTTTGTGTATTTAGCATGTTTAGTTGAAAGCCAAAATTTGTTTGTTTGTTTTGATAACATAAATAACACTGAGAATGAAAAGAAGAGATTCAAAAGCTTAAGAAATTGTGAAAGTAAATAAATGTTATATAAATAAAAATGGACTTTTGAATATTAAGCAAGAAAAAGTTTCCATTGTGCTAATATATGCAATGTGTACTAAAAAATAAGATGATTTTTTCAAAAGGTGTGTGAATTAGGTTTTTGCATGTGTTAGGTTATAGCCTAAGAAGATTTTCGGTCCGTGATTTTTGTATGGATACGTTTTCAAGGCGAATTCGGCAATGACGCCACTATTTTTAGTTCGCCGTGAACTATGAAACAGCAGACCAGTGTTGCCAGTGAAATTTCGAGAATGATACATTTTAGCTTCCAAAAAGATACATTTTTTTTCCCAAAAAGATATATATTGAAAAAAATGTCAATATCCGTTTTAAACGTTTAACATATCGACTCCTTAGCGCCATATGATTGCAAGCGACAAAAATTTTATTTTACAGGAGGAGGGTTTTTTATTGTATTTAAACATGATTTATATTCACAAACTGTTGCTTACGATACTATTTTATAGCCTGTATTTCAAAAGTTATCAAAAATTTTGATATTTTTACGATTTTAAACTATGGGTATCCTCGTAAAATTTTGATTTCAATAAAAAAAATTTGTTTTTTACAAAATGTCGCTTACGATCATTTCGCTCAAAGGGGTTGATATATTAACATAACATTTTTATTTCATATTTAATGAATGAAATGAAAGAAAATGATATCATATCAATTCATTTTTTATTTATTTAAATCAAAAATATTAGGTATGTAATTTTTAAAAATACAGTAAGCAAACTTTAAAATTAATTATATGTAACTATCTTTGGGTGTTGTCAAAACAAATTAAATTTTGTAAAAATTAATATTCGAGTAAAAAACTTAATCAGAGACGGAAAGTCTAATATTTTATTTCTGTACATTTTGCGTACAGATTCAAAAGATACGAAAAATGTCAGGATTATACATGGTACCTAAAGTCATCAAAAGATACGAAAAATTTATCTTTCGTATCCTAATGGCATGACTGATACTCACACACATTCTTACTCTCGTTCCTTTAGTCGTCAATGAGACCACAAAATATACAGAAATCACAAAAGTGACAGCTAAAAAATGCTACAATCAGGTTTATTAATTGTTTTTAAGGCTCTGTTAAAAAGAGACAAATATGGTAGCGAACAGAAGAAAAAAACAAACGCCGCAAAAGAAAATGAAATTTATAGGAACTGTGTAAGCGATCAGAAATAGATTTCGGTTCGCGTCACTTCTGTGTATTTTGTGATGAGACACCGACGATAGCGCATGCATAGCGGACTGTATTACATTTTTTTTTATAAATTTTTATTAGTCCACTGAAAGGAAATAAATAGGTGTATGCGAAAAATATTTTATGTTGATAAATGCTTTTAGCAATATTCAATGTGTTTTATGTTACAAAGCATTAGAGAAAACAAATGAGTATTTATTAAAATGGCATTTTAATTCTTTTCATAATGAATTTAATGGAAATGAAAGGGACATGCTTTTTAATGAAAAATAATATTTTTTTAGAAAAACTAAAGCTGAAAGTCCATAACACGCGTTACACACGGCAACGTGTTATAAGCGGCTGTCAAAAAAGTAGAATCAGTGTAAATGTATGTGACGAGTTACATAGCACAAAGCGTAAAACGCTTGATGCGAAAAGTAGGTTTATTTTCTACTTTTGTATGCGTCGCATGCGTCATGAAGAAATGACAGCTATTTTTGATAGCCAGGGATGACAAATTATATTTTCAATGTTATCGATAAATATGTTTGTATGGTGGATTTTTTTTTTTATTTTTTTTACAAAAAAGAAGTCTTTAATAAAAAACCCTATCGCAATATAGTTTACAAATGTTTTCAAAAATAAAATACATTAAAATTAATTTTTTAACACAATTCTTTCATCAACAAAATTTTCATTTATTTATCGATTAATTTTATGTAATAAGTTTCATCTCTGTTATGTTTATTAATTTTATCAATTTATCTTTATACTTTATTCAATATTGTACTGACACAATTAAATTGACAATAAAGTCAAGAAGAGCCGATAATCTGTTGGAATAGCTCTCGCTGAGTTTAAAAAAACCACTCACTACCCGTTCCAAATACAAGGGACGCACCCAAAACCGTCTCGTTTTATTTTGGAGCCCTTGTTGCAAAATATTATATTTATAAACTCAATAAATTCCACAAATTATTTTAACATTTCGAATTCAATTAACATTTTTGCAAAAATTATTTTTATTTGATAAAAATATTTACACTACAGCTGATCAAAACATAAACATTGGCGCACAAAAAGCGTTGCATGTAGCTTGAATTTAGAAAGGCGTCTAAAGTGTGAAACACACAAAACGCGTGTTATGGACTTTCAGCTTAAGAGGATGGTTGTTTAAAAAAGTTCAACGCAAAATTTAGTTAAATTCCAGTGACTGTAACGGTTATAAGTTTTATTTTAAAAATTACATTTTAATCATTATTTCTTGAGTTTTATTTTACGCTTAAAAAATAAAAGCTTTTTCTGAGTTTTATTTATTCCTCAGAAAATAAGTTATTTCTTGAGTTTTATTTATTCCTCAGATGATAAGTTATTCTTTGAGTTTTATTTATTCCTCAGGAAATAAAAATAATTTTTTGAGTTTTATTTTTTGCTTAGAAAATAACAGTTACTTTTTAAATTTTATTTGTTTTTTGCTTAAAAAAGTAATTTTTAAAGTGAATATCATATAAAAAAATTAATTTAATTTAACAAATAAGAGTTTTTGCAAAAATAAATACACAAGAGTTTTTACAAAAACTCTTATTTGTTAAATTAAATTAATTTTTTATATTTTATTCAGTTTAAAAATTACTTTTTTAACCAAAAAATAAAATTCAAAAAATTATGTTATTTTCTAAGCAAAAATTTAAACTCAAAAAATAACTGTTATTCTGAAAATGTTTTTATTATTTCGGCTTTCTAGTTCAATAATTGAATTAATGTAAATTCAAATTATTTTTATTAAGAGTGTAGTGCTGGAATATTCAAATCAGATTAGCAGAACGGATCAGTACTACTGATTTCGACGGCCGCTACGCTCGTCATCATCAGCGTTCTTGTTCGTTTTTACCACTTATGAAGGTGGATGCTTTTTTCAATGAAACATCAGCTATTTAACTAATTTTTTGCCAGTAAATAGAATACAAGACTTATTATCCATGGTAAATTCTTGCATTTTTTTATTTCAACTAAATTTAGTCAGCTTTGAAATTTCACCTATCTGATTTAATCCAACACTACCACACTTATTGTTTTTCGCTTTTGATGAGTATTCTTTTTTAATACATCCAACTCAAAGCTGTTTGTTTGGTTTTTGTTATTATACATGCCTTTAAACAGTCTTCAGTTGCTTGTCTTGATTTTAGTTCTAGGCAGCCAACCGAGAAGTAAACACATGCATATAACTTATTGCAACGGGCCGATTGCATAGTAATTATTTTACGTAATTTTTTATTTTATTTGAGCTGATAGGTAGTAAAGTCTGAAAATGTTTTTATTATTTCGGCTTTCTAGTTCAATAATTGAATTAATGTAAATTCAAATTATTTTTATTAAGAGTGGAGTGCTGGAATATTCAAATCAGATTAGCAGAACGGATCAGTACTACTGATTTCGACGGCCGCTACGCTCGTCATCATCAGCGTTCTTGTTCGTTTTTACCACTTATGAAGGTGGATGCTTTTTTCAATGAAACATCAGCTATTTAACTAATTTGTTGCCAGTAAATAGAATACAAGACTTATTATCCATGGTAAATTCTTGCATTTTTTTATTTCAACTAAATTTAGTCAGCTTTGAAATTTCACCTATCTGATTTAATCCAACACTACCACACTTATTGTTTTTCGCTTTTGATGAGTATTCTTTTTTAATACATCCACTCAAAGCTGTTTGTTTGGTTTTTGTTATTATACATGCCTAGAACTAAAATCAAGACCAGCAACTGAAGACTGTTTAAAGGCATGTATAATAACAAAAACCAAACAAACAGCTTTGAGGATGTATTAAAAAAGAATACTCATCAAAAGCGAAAAACAATAAGTGTCGTAGTGTTGGATTAAATCAGATAGGTGAAATTTCAAAGCTGACTAAATTTAGTTGAAATAAAAAAATGCAAGAATTTACCATGGATAATAAGTCTTGTATTCTATTTACTGGCAAAAAATTAGTTAAATAGCTGATGTTTCATTGAAAAAAGCATCCACCTTCATAAGTGGTAAAAACGAACAAGAACGCTGATGATGACGAGCGTAGCGGCCGTCGAAATCAGTAGTACTGATCCGTTCTGCTAATCTGATTTGAATATTCCAGCACTCCACTCTTAATAAAAATAATTTGAATTTACATTAATTCAATTATTGAACTAGAAAGCCGAAATAATAAAAACATTTTCAGACTTTACTACCTATTAGTTCAAATAAAATAAAAAACTACGTAAAATAATAACTGTTATTGTTTAATTAAAAAATAAAACTCAGAAAAAATTTTTATTTCCAAAGTTAAAAATAACCAAAAAAAAATTATTTTTATTTCGTGAGGAATAACATAGCGTCTTCACGAGCCATTGAATTGTCTTGACAAAAGTCAAAGTCGATATGAAAAAAATAGCACTAACGTTTTTCTGATGTTTTTATGTATGAAGTTTGACAAATGTTAGAGCAAAATTATGTCTCGTGAATGAGGGGTGTAAATAATACTGGAAAAAATACTTTTATTTTCTGAGAAATAATAAAAATCAAGAAATAACGTTTATTTTCTGAGGAATAAATAAAACTAAAGAAATAAATTGTATTTACTGAGGAATAAATAAATCTCAGAAAATAATCGGTAAAATTGAGTTTTTTAATAAAACTTAATCAAATAAAAATTAATGCATCTAAAGGTAGTCCATACAATAAGGATTATTTTGGTGTCTTCTTTATGCACGTAGCACTTCTCTTTCAGCATGATTCTTTTAGCTTAAATTTTAAAAATAATCGTTATTTTCGGTCCCTCCTAAATTCTTATTTACTGCCCCCTTTTTCTGTAACTCGCTAAAGCTAAATCGCCATCGCTAAAAATCTATAAAGTCGATTTATCGATTTTTGGCTACGAATGCAAGTTTGCATATTTTTTTTTTTGTGAAAATTAAACTATTTTTTTCACTGCAAATACAAACAAATACAACATTCGGTAACTGTTTGCTCGTAAAATTATTAAAATTGCCCATACATTTTGTTGTCAAAATATTTTTAGATACATTTTGTAGCATCAAAATATGTAGAAAAATCTACTAGTTCAACGAATAAACTGTTACCAAATGTTTCGTGAACTCCCCTATAATGAAAATAAATAAAGTTATAATAAGATCTGAGTTAACTTCAAACATACATACATGTGTAAAAATATTTATATTTTCTCTGTATTTGATAGTATATACTTCTTTTAGATGAGACAACTTTTCTTACAGTGTTATATTTGGTTTACTCACCAATACAACAATAGTTTTATTCCTGACACCACTGGTCTAGAACCTCTCACTGAGTATCTTAATTATGCCAATTGACCCCCTCCAATGACAACGCCTTGTAAAAATTGACGGTCCCTTTCATATAAAGTTCCGGGAAAGGAGTGTTTTTCTTATGTTTTTATATTGTTTGTAATATTATTTATTTAGACCTTAATTTTGGGTCTAGAACATATCACTGAGTATCTTAATTGTGTCAATTGACCCTCTCCAATAACATGGACTTTAACGGAAACTTCGTCATACAAAATTTGCTGTTAAAGTTCACGTTAACTCTTAATCATACATTGTGAAAAGGGGCGTTATTAGACTGTTAAGTGAAGTTTAAATGAGTTAAAATTTTGCCAATCACATAAATATTTTAGTGTCTCAAGTTCTTATAAAAATCAAGCTGATTTTAATCGAATGTCAAGTTCAAGTACTATTTGAATCTGGCAACCCTACATACACGTTGCAACCAGCGTTGAAACGACCAAAAAAAATATTTGTAACCAAAATTAAAAAAAAGGTAACCAAATGCGAAAAAAGTAACCAAAACTTTTTTGAATTTCAAATACTGCTTTATTTGTACTTCAGTACAATATATACATAATTATTATATGTAGGAGAATATAACATACCGAGCCTTTGCTGCAATAGAGTCCTAACTCGAAAATGAGTTTAAAACTTTATATTTACAAACAACTTAATAGTAAAAGAAACTTTCATTATTCTCTCAAGAGTTGAATATACAAGGTATTTGTGTGAAATTTTTACACAATATGAAGAGCGATATGACGATTTATTCTCCATTATTAACTCAAAAATTACGTTTTTTGAGTTATGACTCTATTGCAGCAAAGACTCGGTATCTAAATGAACCATTACATATAAAATTGTACGAGTACTTCAGTCTAATAATACAACGACACAATTTTTAATATTTTAGAGATCAAAATAGATAATTCTTACGTATTTTCATCTGCCGAATTAAGAAATCATCATAAAAATTTCCGATTAGCTTCATATGTATATTACAGCATTTGTTGTATTCTTCGCATCATATTTCTAGACCGGTCCTCAAAGTAATAAAATAATTTATGAATTATTAATCTACACAAAATATCTTTCTCTTGAGTGTGATTTCACTGATCTGACTTTCAGGATATCTTTCTTTTATTGCCATGATGTGGGAAATTGTGTGATCTTACTTAATACTTAAAACTTCAAAAAATATATATAATTTTAATGGTAATGATGTGTTTTTTGTTCAATGAAAATTGGGATTTCCAATGGAGGGTCCTAAAATATTAAGAAAACAGCTTAAACATTCAAAAACATTTTGTCATAATGTAGCAGTACAAAAATAGTACTGTAAAGAAACAAAAAACTTGTAAAAAGAACGCTATTTTTGTACGACTTAGGCATGGAAACAATTTTTTGAAACTTTAAATTGTTTTCTAAAATTTCTGGATCCTCCAAATGGATTTCCAATTTTCATTCAAAAAAATGTTCATTGCAATATCTATTTCATTGTACATTAAAAAAATGTTAAGGACTAAAATAAAAACACAACTTCCAACATCCTGGCAATACTAGTAAGGTATCCTGAAACTCTAATGAGCAAAACTACACTCAAAATAAAGATATTTTTGTACATTAATAAACCATAAATGGTTTTATGATTTTGAGGACCCGTCCGGAAGTATGATGCGAAGAATACAAAAAATGCTGTAATTTATGAAAATATTAGTCACTATATTTTTAAAATTAGAGCTAAGCGAAACATTTTATGATCATTTCTGAATTCAGCAGATGAAAATACATACGAATTATCTATTTTGATCTCCGAAACATTTTCAGTGTTGTGGAGCGTTATTAGCAATAACAAAACAATAAAGTTCTTAGTAATAGTAAATAGTAATTACATTCGTTAACAAAACATATGACGATAGATAAAGTATTAAAATATCAAAATTTTTTTATATTAAAACATCTTTGGCAGACCAAACCTAATGCGAATAGTTTCAATTTATGCACAATTTTTTAAATTGCATTAGGCTGAACCCACACCGAATACGACAAAACTGTTTTTTGTGACGTATACGACAAGAGAACATTAGTTCTTATGAGACCACACACACTATAAGACAAAAACGTTTTGTCGTATTTGGTGTATTTTCAGGCTTATAGAGGTGAAGGTCTTAAAATCAAGCTTGTTCCAGCATTTAGTTTTGCCTAAACTTAGATGCGAAAATATCCTTTCAGCAGCAGCCAAACTGTGTGGAATGACATTAAATCAAAAACAAAATTAATAAAAATAAAAAAAACGATATGTTGATTATTCAGCAGTCTTTACAACGTAACAAAAACGCTCAAATTGTGGTAGTTTATCACGATAGATCGCAGTGTTGCCAGTGAAATTTCGAGAAAGATACATTTTAGTTTCCAAAAAGAAACATTTTTTTCCAAAAAGATACATTGTGAAAAATTTTTCAAAATCCGTTTCTAACGTTTAAATGATCGTAAGCGACAAAAATTCAATTTTTCAGGAGGAGGGTTTTTTATTGTATTTAAACATGATTTATATTCATAAGCTGTCGCTTACGATAAAATTTTATAGCCTGTATTTCAAAAGTTATCAAAATTTTTGATATTTTTACGATTTTAAGCTATGGGTATCCTCATAAAATTTTGATTTCAAAAAAAAAATTTACAAAATGTCGCTTACGATCATTTCACGCAAAGGGGTTGCTATATTAACATAACATTTTTATTTCATATTTAATAAATATTGTAAAGAAAATGATATCATATAAATTCATTTTCATATTTATTTAAGTCATAAATAATAGGTATGTAATTTTTATAAATACAGTAAGCAAACTTTAAAATTAATTATATGTAACTATCTTTGGATGTTGTCAAAACAAATTAATTTTTGTAAAAATTAATATACGAGTAAAGGCGTTTTTTAGTATTCATAACACAGCGTCTTCACGAGACATTAACTTTGAGATAACATGAGAAAAAACGTCGGCAAAATACTAAAAACAAAATGTCGAATTTTCTCTTAATCTCATACTAGGGGAAGACGTACTTTTACTTTTTCGATAAGATTTCATTTTATGCAAATGCTCATCGAGTTAACATGTACTAATTTCGCATAATTAGTTATTTTATTTTTAATTTTTCACACAAATTTTAATTTATAAATCAATTAAACAGTAATTTTATCCAAAGTCTACACGTAACATAATTCTCTCTGCGATTGAATTTGACAATCTCATCTTACATATTATGTTAGCTGTAGACCTCAAGTAACGAAATGATAACATTAAAAAACTTTGTCAGAGACGGAAAGTATAATATTTTATTTCTGTACATTTTGCGTACAGATTTAAAAGATACGAAAAATATCAGGATTATACATGGTACCTAAAGTCATCAAAAGATACGAAAAATGTATCTTTCGTATTCTAATGGCATCACTGGAGCAGACACAAGAAAGAAAGAAAGATGAAACATTCACCTTAAATTCGCCTTATGTCTTGCACTGCGCTAAGAACGCTCATTAAAGTGAGCGTTTCACTTCGCTCAATTGAATGAATGATTTAACATCACACTATATTAAAGGTATAGTTGTTGTTGTTACATTTATTTTTCTACATTCCTTCTTACAGGTACAATTAGATCAGGAAAAAAGCCTGCCTATTGTATATGGTAAAGTAAGAAAATAAAAAAAACATCATTGATTACTGTGTTCATGTTTAAGCTTTGATATTGTATAAGCTTCTTATTTATTTAAATAAAAGTTTGCTACAATATCTTTAGCTTTTCTATAAGATTTTTGGGTAAAGGTTCCCTAATGATTTGCATTTCGCCTCAGTGAAATGCACATAGGAACTAGCTAATACCACTCAGTAATCAATGTGAATGTGTTTTTATAAACAATTAATATTCTACTGAGTAAGTAAAATATTAATTTTAGGAAATAGTGCGATTATAATTTTAAAAAACATAACATCAACTTAATTTTTCAACAAAACACAGCAAAACACCGTAGCGCCACTTAAGTATATACTGTTGATAACCAAATTACACGTGAGAACTGACGATGGAGGTGTAGCGGCTTCCGAAAGTAGCGCTACTCTGTTCTGCTGTGTACGTTGAAAAATTAGGTTGATGTTAATTTTTGCCTTGTTCCTTGGAATATTAATCATGCCCAATTCTTTCAGAATTTAACGTTGCGAACCTTAGCGTAGTAATCAATGTATGTATATTCACAAGCAAATACGTTCAAAATAATCATATTAATAAACCATTAGCTACTGGCTTGAGCTTTTCACATGTTTAAATGTTCATATGTACTTACTCTGCGGAAAATTTGTGTCAATTGCTCCAAAAGTACCTGTTCTATGACTAGTGAAAAAAGGAATGTACCGTAAGCGGTCAAACTAGAGCCCATCTCTTAACAGAAATAAATGTTCCAAAAGTGTGGTAAGATTAAAAAAAATATTTTCTTGGTTTTTTTGTATTTACAAAAGTTTAATTAGAACTTTCGCAGATATGGATATGCGAAAGTTCTAATTAAATTTTTGATGCAAATAGTCTTGCGAAAGTGCAAATACAAGCTATCGTAGCTTTTTTTATGAGATATACATATCAACAAAATGTGCTAGGATTTAAGGCTACGGTGATTTGCATTTTCACTTTCGCAAGACTATTTGCATCAAGCACTGAGCTCCTCTAATTTTCTTTACACTACATTATTCGCAGTTACTTTTTTAGGTTTTGGTAGAATGAAATCAGATGACGATTGGTTTGGTTGTTAAAAAAATCAAATAAAAATAAAATAAAAATATAAATAAAAATATAAATAAATTTCATACATACGTTATTGAAAATAAATAAAACAAAAAAGCTATAAACATTTAATTGAAACATAATTAAATCCAGATGAGTTACAATGAGCGGGAGGGGTTTATGTAAACTAAATGAACTCCTACCTTCCATGGAACAATATCCGAAACCAGTTTTATAGAAACTACTACTGGCAGGATTATTTAGATCAGTCTAGTGACCCATCACAAAATGTCTAAGTTATCAATTGCTCCCTCCTATGACAAAGCTATGTTGAAGTGATTGGTCCCTTCCATTCAAAGTGTCAGAGCTCGAGCCGGTCCCTATCCCCCAAGGACTAGTCACGTGACAGGTTCTATGTCAGTTTCCTTCCTCCTGGGGTAAGTATAAATTCAAACCAAAAAAGTTTGACTTGACTAGAACAAAAAATCAGAAAAAAGGGAATGGAGAAAAATAAGACAACGGAAACACTGGGAAAGTGCAGTTTAATATCAATTTAAAGTGATTTAATTCTCGTATTATGTTTTCACGAAGAAGTTGTATATATAAGACTTGAAATATCCTTCACCCAGGCGCGGATCCAGCTTGAGATTTTGGGAGGAGGAACTTCTAAGTAAAACATACTATTTTTCAAACTTCTTTTAGAAACTCTATAGAAATTTACTCGTTTTGGAGGGGGGGGGGGTGAAATATTCCCTTTCCCTTCCCTTCCCCCTTGTATCAGCGCCTGCCTTCAACAGAGTCTCCTGACAAGTGGTGATAACCAAAATACACGTAAGAACTGACGATGGAAGTGTAGCAGCTTCCGGAAGTTGCGCTACTCTGTTCTGCTGTGTAGTTGAAAAACTAAGTTGATGTTAATTATTCCCTTGTTCCTTGGAATATTAATCATACCCAATTCTTTCTGAATATAGCGTTACGAACCTTAGTCTAATAATCAATTTGGATTCAAAAGCACTACGTTCGCAATAATCATATTGTTTGCGTATTTTTTTGAGATAGCATATTTTAGTATATCGATGGTCATACGTTCACAACACGTAACTGATTTTTACAACTTTTCAATTGAAGATATTACATTATAAATAGGCTGAAAGCGTTAACAGCAATGAAATAAAATAGCTGCATTTCGGTTTTTCTTATTTTGAGGTTAGGAACGTTTTTTAACGTTTGATATGAACCCAGTAAAAAAATTGCTTCCAATAAAGCAGGTTTCTACTATTATGGGGTAAAAGTAGCGCTGGCAAACATGCTGATATCGGTACTGATTTTTGTATGGCGAGTTCCCGGTTCGGAGTACTACATTTTTACTCATAAGCGCTTTTGAAGCGCTGACAGTCATCAACATTTTCAGCACTCAAACTGAAAATATATGAAAAAAATGGTTCGATGTCGATTGACAGCGTGAACGCGATTTTAAATATTTATTATTTCGTAATTTCATTTATTTTTAATAGTTTTATATTTTTACTCACCGTTTGTTATTTTAACTTCCACTAGTATCGAACTAAGATCCTTCAGGTTTGTAGTCCAACGTACCAACCACTCGGCCAAAAACAATGTTACAAAACGACACTAAGAAACTGAAATAAACTTACTCTTCTTTCTCGCTTAAAAACCTGCACTGGATCAGCACAATAAAATCACATTTTTTGTATAACTTGTTTACGAAGCTTTTTATATAAATAAAAAGCAAATATTTTTTATTCATACTACAAATTTGATGTGTGTACATTTGCTAACTTTCTCGCTTTAAAACCTGTATTGTTGGCGCACTATGAAATCAACTTCTGAACAAGCTCATATATTAAGGCGTATTATGATGCGCTTTATTTCTTTAGTGCTTCAAAAAACAAGCAAATTTTTTACGGGAAAGTTTTATGCGTTTTGTGAAAAATAATAAAAAATCAGTTACGTGTTGTCAACGTATGACCATCGATATCAGAAAAAAATTTTCCAGATGTAGCATATTTTGTTCAAGTAAAAGTTTTATTATTTGAAAAAAATGTGTCATTTCAATGACACGGACATCATAAGACATTGCAAACGATTATTTTCCGATTCTATGATCAATGTTCTCTGTTTAGTTATTACAATTTGGACACGCAGTTCAAGTTAACCTTTTTAGAAAAGTTTGTAATATACCTAACGAATAAATTGATCTAATTTTACAACCGGTTCACAGTGGGGAAAAAACCAATCAACCAATCTAGCGGCGGAAAAATTACAAAAAAATTATTGAATTAAAATAATTTAAACGCAGCATCAAAGCGGAAAAATCCGTGTAGTGAAAAATAAATTTTATTTATCACTAAGCTACCAGTTTTAGAAAATATGGCCTTTTAAAAATTGAGAAAAAATTGGGTTCAAATTCTTTATTGATTTTTATATCAATCAGTAATGATGGACGTTTTCGGACAAAGTAACTTTTTTCTGATAAAGTAATATATTTGCTATTTCAGTTAAGGTTTAGAAGCGTAAATACAAAAAAGTCTTGTTTTGAAAAGTTTTCTGAATATTTATGGAGATACTAAAAAAGTATACCCGAGTATACCTGATATTTTTGTGGAATCTTAATGTAGATAATATAGAGTAATATTGTTCTACAAATTAGCTGCGAAGACTTGCAGTTGCGACTTTTACTTCAGTTTTTAACTATACATCTTCTTCAAAATTTTCTACTTGTGTATTTCTATATGATTTTGTTGTAATTTGCATTTGAAACCACTTGTTATTAAGTTTAAATACCAATTAAGTAGTCATTTTCAATGTTTGAAATACAAGATAAGTTTTAATACATTTTGAAAATTTTAATGCACTTTGAATTTTTTTTAAGCATTTTGCATTTTTAAAATTGGTCGTATATAACAACATATAGCAACCACTATATTAAAAATATTAGCATATTTTTTTCCAGATCTTATAGCCTACAGCCTTTCCTATAATTCTTGCATACGTTTCTTGTGGATCAGACCATTAGTTTAGAAGATATAAGCTTTCCGACGACAAAAGAATTTTATCGGTAAAATTGGTCGTATACAACAGAATATAGCGTCCACAGTGTTAAATATAGCGTCCACTGCGAAACGAACCAAACTCGGTATGATACTCGAAGTTAAATCATTTCACCAAAAAATTTGAGAAATATTGTCAGTGTTTCCTAAATTATGATGCATTAAATGTATGATAAAATACAAAATTTGCTTGAAAGTGCTTTAATATAATTGGTTATAACTTTTCTTAATATCTAAGCTAGACGAATGAGTCATGTCTTGTTTTAAAGGTATTATAATAGTGTTATACAAATTAAACAAATTATCACAATTATAGCAGTTGTTTTTCACAACCAGCGATTCATTCTATTACAGAAAGTCATATAGTAGCTTTTTTAATTCATTAGGCCTACGCTTTTTAGCCGCCGGTGAAGATCGCTGCTATTCACTCCTAAAGGTCGCGTTTTGTTGGACACAATTACTAAACTGGGGTTGAATTTTATTTCAAGTGGTCAGACAACTTATTGGCCAACAGATCGACAAAAAAATTCCTGATGTTATTGACTTCGGAGAAGTAAAAGGAGTTCCCAGCGAAATAATTAAGATTGAAGCTTCCTTAGATTTATCTTCAGACCACTATTATTACCATATACTCACTCTTAACAACCTCACCCACCTGCAATTTACTGCACGCACCAATTTATTGGATAAAATATAAAAAATGTGGTATTTGATGGAAATCGTTCGACTTGAAATCGAGGACGATTTCAAAAACAAATTCTACTGAAAGATGACTTATAAACCCCTTTTAATGTTTTCAAAGCTTAAAATGTTTTATTCGATTATTATTAATTTTCGTTACAAAACAATAAAAAACGTAAATAAGACATCTTTCAGCTAAATTTTGTTTTTGAAATCGGTGCCGATTTGAATCGATCGATTTCCATCATACCCCAGAATATTTAAGTGACACTAAGAATGCCTAAAGACTAGGGATGGGCAAAATATCGATATATCGATATTTTCTTTAAAATATATCGATATATATCGTCGATATTTTTAATTTCGATATATCGATATTTTTGTATTCGAAAAATTATCATTCTTTGAGTGCAATTTTGTTGATGTATGTTAAAGTGGAACGAAGAAAAAAAAATCATCCAATAAATTTCGAATACCTCCGGAATGTTGCTTCTAGCTAAATTATATACGCAAAATATTTTTTTAATTGTTTGCGACACATCTTTTAGCCCTCTACCACACGGGTGGAAGCTAGAGAAATTATATGAATTTTATTTTAATTTGCTTCATTAATATAGAAAAAAAAATTTAATTATTTTTTTTGGGCTAAACGTAAAAAACATTTTCGTGCCTAATGAAAAAAGTTTAAGATCGAGGAGATCTGCTAAAATATAAGAAAGTTATAAGCCATTAAGCGAAAAAAGCTGATTTTATTTCGCATACAAAATTATTTTTAATGAAAAAAAAATTTTTTTTTATACAAGCTGATTTAAATTAATTTTTTATGAAAAATAACTAAAAAAGAATATAGCTTTTTTCGCTTAAGGGCTAATAACTTTCTTATTTTTTATCAGAATTCAGCGATTGCATCCATCATGTGATTGTCACAAAATTATCTTTGTTTTTTTAGTATATTTTTTCATCTTAATGGACCAATTTAAAATGATAGTGTTTGGGAGAAGGTCTAAAAATATACTTTTTTTAAACTTTTAATGCCTGTAAATCGATACATTTTTTACACGATGGGCACAAGCAGTATATTGAATGAAAGAATAGAGAGATATCTATACAACAGTGTGCACTTTATTTTATTCAGATGAGCCGTTCTCGGAATTTTCGCCAATAAACGAAAAAAACTTTAAAAAAACTTGTTTTTCGCGAATATCGGGAAAACGCGCATCAAGAAAAATAAATGAATATCATTTTCGTGCTCAGCGACCTCAAGTTCTTTTAGAAAATGTGTTTTTTTGCAAGATATGACAAAGACTTAGAAGTTCGAAAATTTGCTTCATTATTTCATCTTAAGTTTGTCTGAAATCTGACCTTGTATGTATAAAATATGAATATTTTGAGTATAATGAGTTATAACAACTATAAAGAATATATAATGTTGCATCATATGATGTTTCACAAATTGATCGATTTGAGCTCATATTCAAAATCTTGATGCTGCGGTAGAGGGCTGAAAGTAGATCCCAATATTTTTTCATTATTTTTCCCATGTATCTAAAAATAAAATGCAACTTTTTTTGTTATTCGAAATTGAAATTCGCAAAAAAATCTGACGCTCCACCCTAATGCATGTTCCATGAAATATTGGTGGAACAGTAGGGATCTTGGAAATTAAGTCTTTCCAGCTTAATTATTTATAAGAAAGGTACTTTTTTTGTTTTATTTTTAAAAAAATTTGAGGACTACGTCTGAATTATCATTGTTCAAAAAATATCGATATATCGATTATGGGGAATATATATTTAGGGTACCCTCTTTCAGAATCCAAAAACTGTTTCAAGTCCAAAACAATTTCCAAAACTAAGTACATAAAATCGCCCATAAATATCTGACGATGATGGGAACATCGGTTCCGTATGAAAGACTATTTTAACAAGCGGCATAGGTAACGACTCAACAAAGAAGCTGGTTGAGTATCCAACTTAATACTTTAGAGGAAGTTGCAACTCTGACATGATGAGTTATTGTTTTTTGAAAATTTTCAAATAGAACAGGGAGGCATTTTCGCCAAAGGTATTAATACTTGTGCTACAGTCTGAAACTGCCTTAATAAGTATAGGGATATGTATTATTTTTTTTAAATTGTGAACATAATAAGACTTTTAAAGAGTGCATCAATGTTTTTTAATACCCCACATTGATATCTACTATGTTACAAAAAACAATCGATGAATGCGATGCTTTGCATCGAAAAAAAATAGATTTTTTTCAATATCCATCACTACTTCGGATTCAATGAATTTGCATAAAAAAGAGAACTGCTTGTAATGACAAGCCTATGTAAAAATCATTAGAAATGATCCGGATAACAAGTTCAGGGTCTTATTTATTTCCTTGGATGCTGGTTTTTATTTCGTATTTAAGAGAAATGCATACACAGAAAAAACTAAATTTCATTTTCAATGAATTAGTAAATATGTTGTCTAGAAGCGGACGTACAAACAAATTTGTACACACAGACAAAAATATTTTATTGAAAACCCTTTTTTTGAATAAACAAATTGCCAGAATCTATAAAACAATTTGTGTAAAAATATTACCAAATTTAAAGCAAAATAATTTACTGGATTTTCTGTAGAACATTTTTGGCTGAATTTATAAAACAATTTGTCTAAAAATACTTAAAAATTCTAAACAAAATAGTTTAATGAATCAAACAATAATAATTGCTGAAGTTTTGTCATATATCAAAAAAACTTTTTGTCTGAGTCAGTAACAACTTTTTTTTTATATTTTTAACTTTTAAATACTAACATCATTCAATAAGCATTTATGAAATTTTACTTTATTATATGTGTTCAACTCTGTATGTTACTCTAACGACTATAAAAAATCACTGAAAATTAACGGAACAACATTAACGAATTTATCACTCAGAAATCTTCAGTAAACAAACTTGTTACATATTACATTTGATACTAATTGTATAAATTACGAAATTGCATTACAACAACGAAAGCAAACGTTGTTGTTTATGTGTATGTCGTCATGGGGGTTTTCTTATGACACAGAAAAAAAGGTTTTTGGTCGTTCCGTCCCAAATAAAAGTCAAACAAAAAGTTAACTGATTCAGTAAAGAACATTTACTGAAAATGAAATTTTATTTTAGCCAAGCTTTTGTTTAAACATTTGTTCGTGATAGTTTTTTTCTGTGTATATAAAAATTTTTGCAAACTACTCTAGTGTTATTTAAGTAAAATTTTATTCATTTTATTCTAATAACCTTCATGCACTTTCATTGTACATATTATGTATTATTTTTTATCAACTTGCATTTAAAAGTGGACAACAACCCAACACCTCCATAAAAATTTTTGGTACAAGTCATTGCATACAAAAACAAGTAGTCGTATCCAGTATTTACTGAAGAAAATAGAAACCGAAAATTCGCACAGATACGTATGTACATATAGATACACATAATTTAAATTCATAAAATTTCGTTCAATTTAATTTTTGAAAAAAATTAAGAATTAAAAGTATAACAAATGGTATGACACACCAGAAAAGGAAACGGAAAGGGACATAAAAAACAAAAGGAAGTTAATGCAAAATTTAAAAAAATTAGATGCAGACACATACTACACCCCAAATACATAAACGCAATAAAATCTTACAATCTAAAATAGAATTTTATTGTCGTTAAACATTTTCTTCGTTTGTTGTACTTTATTTGTTGTTACTCTGACAGAATCGTGCAACGAATCGCATGACATCACATCACATAAAAATAATTGCACAAAGTCAAATCCATATCCCCTAAACAAAAAATAAGTAAAATGAGCAAGAATTCTTTTTCCAGTTGAATGAAAGTACAACTCTTGTATAACTTCTATTAGAAAGAATAACCAGGGACGAATAAAATATTAGTTCATAGCTAGTGCGAAGTACATAACAACAATGACACCGCAATGGGTCATTTCTCAAATGATTTCCTTGCATTGAATATTACAAAAGCATTCAATTACTTCAGCTACACTTAGTTATTCAGGCGTGTTGCATAAAACGACTTATACGAGTATGTTCTGTGTTTCACAAAAAATAAAATAATGTGAATTTGCATGGCATTGTTGTTATAAAAATATTATTTATAACCGTTGATGCCAACTTTGGCTCTTTTTTTACGATATGACAAAAAACGATATTTCACACTGTATATACAACGTTGTCATATCGTAAAGATCTTACAACATGACAACACAGTATTTCATATCGTTTTTTGTTATATCGTAAAAAAGAGCAAAAGTTGGCATTAATGCTTATAACAACAATCACATGATAATACACATAATTTTATTTTTTGTGAAACACGGAACGTGCCCGATAATCAGTGTTGTTAGATATGGCGATTTTTTGCCAAACGTGGCGATAAAAAATTGTTTTTGGCGATGAAAATTTTGAAATGGCGATTAGCGATTTACTTAGCGATATTTGAACTCCTTGGCGATATTTTTCGCTATATTCTTTATGACTTCAATACGATAGAATAATATTAGAAATATAGCTATTTCTTATGCACTGAATTCTATATGAGAATTTATGTTGAAAACAACAATAAAATACGAAAATTCGTTTTTGTTGTCAATATAATTTCCCACACGAAATTTTCGTTTTATTTTATAAAAACTGGCAGTTAATTCGAAACAATTGTATCCTAAAGGGAAATATACTACAATAATGGTACTGGTTTTGACTCAATATATGAAATTGGTACTTAAATATACGTTTAAGTAAACATTACTTCTATTTTATCACAAGATTTAAATGGCAATTTTGATCTCGATATTCAAGTCTAATATCCTATTGGATAATTTTCCTACAAATATATGTGACGAGTTATTTTTTCCAAATAGTAAATACCGAGATATGCATTTTTCTTTCTAATAATATGAAGTCTATTTGCTGATAGTTAAGCGTTGTCTATCATTGGCGCTTTACCAAATTGTCAGTAGATTTCAACCACAACTTTGAAAAGTTGCAAAAGTTACAAACTTTTTGGAACTAAATACATATAGACAAAATAACTGAAACACTTTAAACATGCATAAAAACTAACACAAAAACAGCTTTAATTGTAGGTATTGATAAGATGCCCATCCAAAGCGAAACAAAAAATAATAAGAGCTTGTGAGTGTTGGATTATTAAACAGATAGCGAAATTTCGGCAAAACTAAGTTGAGTCGCAATAAAAACGAATGCAAGAATTTACATGAAAAGTCTTGTATTCTATTTGCTGACAAAAATTAGTTAAATAGCTGATGTTTCCTTGTAAAAACCATCCACCTTCATAAGTGATAAAAGTGAACAAGAACGCTGATGAGACGGTGTAGCGGCCTTTCGAAATCAGTAGTACTGATCCATTCTGCTAATCTGATTTGAATGTTCCAACACTCCACTCTTAATAAAAATAATTTGAATTTACATTAATTCAAATATTGAACAAAAAAGCCGAAATAATTAAATTTCAGAAAAAATAGTTTAATTGAAAGATTAAATTGAACGGCCTTAAGCCAAATTAACCCAATAACTTTGGGTAAAACCATACAGTTGAACTAAAATTCCTAACTTAATTGTTTCGCTTTCTCTTCATATGTTTTCCCCCTACGGAAAACAAAAAGTAGTCTTGCGTAAATCCATAAACATAACTAAAGAATGTAGACTGTTTGGTACCATAAATTAGCTACCCATGAAATAAGTCCCAATGAAATAACTGCCAAATGAAACAACTCCCACCAAAATTGAAATAAGGCCCAACGGCAAAATATGAAATAACTCCTAAAGAGCAAAATGAAATAAGTTCCAATTTTTGCAGGAATTATTTCAAAAATTTAAATAAGTGCCAATGACAACAGGGGGATTATTATGTAATTTGATTCGAATAGGAAAATTTACGAATTCGTAAAAATGAATTATCTAGTACGATTTTCGAAAATTTATTTACGAACGTTCGGAAATTTTGCTTTCTCTTCATATGTTTTCCCCCTACTGAAAACAAAAAGTAGTCTTGCGTAAATCCAATTATGTAGTACGAAAGCAAATATCAAATACGGTAATATGGTCATATTTTATTGGAATGTTTTTTTTTGTCGAAAGTTTATGTTTATTATTATTAATTTCAATGAAAATAACACTTTTTAAATGTCAAATTAAAACTTTAAAACTAAACGAAGAAATACATTTTTGCTGCAATCGCAACAACGTTGGAAACGAATACTGCGCACATCATGTTGTGCATTAGCTGATAGAACACCCTTTAATTTTTATTGTTTTAAATATCAGTGTTAATTGGTGTAGTTTATTCTACAGACTACACCAATTAACACTAGCTTTGAAAGTTTAAAGTGTCTATATATAAGTGTCTGTATATTACATTAGTATTTCTACATGTTTCGTTACTCGCTTTAGAAACCCTTAAATTTTTAGCTGTCATATATTTCTTGTTGTAGCGGCAAAAGTCTTACATATTCAACAATAGGGTTTCTTTAGATTTTTGGTGTACGGAACGCTAAAAAAGATCTTTAAAAAGAAATTGCCACTTTTTTTATCGGGTATATGCATTAATCACATAGTTTTTTAAAGAAATTTGGTACAGCCGGTTAGAAGTTATCACCTCTTTTTTAGGGTTCCGATACACCAAAAGTATAAAGGACCCCTATTGTTTTCGCTATTTTTGCTGTATCCTCTTGAGTCTGTAAGTCTGTCCCACAGCAGCTCACAAACGGCTAGATCGATTTTAATTTAGTTTTTTTTTTTGTTTAGTCTCAAATGTTTTAACCGAATATTTTAGTTTGAACACAAAAGAAAATAAAATTTTAAAAAGTTTTTACATAATATCGAATTTATTAAGATAACAAAAATAAAATTTATAATTTTACTATCCAAAATCTTTTTATGGGAATAGAAACAATACACAACTCCCCTTGCAAAAGAACAAACTAGTTCGTAGAATTAATATTGCCACAACACAGATTCCATAAAAATATATTTTTTGAAGAAAAAAAAAAGAAATGAGTACATACACACACACACTTTTGCAATACAATGGTTGGTTAGTTAGAACTTATAACGTCTCATGTATTGCTGTAATCAATCTTTTGATATAAAAGTTTTTCGGTTTGATTTTCTTACAGTTTTGTTTTCAATTTGTACATGTAGCATGAAAAAATACCAAAACACAGTTTATGAACACTCTAATAAAATAGACACATCACAATATACACATTATATGCATACAATGGTAATCATTTTCATAGACTTTTCAATTGTTCGATAATTCATATAATCGAAATTGAGGTTTTTAAATTACTCGAACAATCGAGTAAAACTTTTATTTCGTTCCAGTTATTCGAGTAAGTTTTACTCGAGTAAGTTATTCGAGTAAGTTTTACACATAAAAAGGTAAATTAATTTTAGCAAACAAAGCAAATAAACTATTTATTTTTAAGAACAATTAAACTTACATATAATCTTTTACAAAATCACTCTACATTCCTTAAACTATCACAGATTTAAGTGTGTAAAGGGCAGTGCCGTCTTTACCATAAGGGCACACCGGGCCTGTGCCCAGGGCCCCCGACATCATGGGGCCCCTAATAAGAAATAAAATCGTTTTTAAAGAGAAGTAACAATCAGGCAATCAATGCCTACCAGTTAATTAATTAATGTGTTACCTTCTTTGGGAAAGGGATAGTGTAGAGAGAAGTGGGAGAGAGATAGATAGCTTAATTCATTTACAACCCTGCTATTGCGCGTTTTATGTAGAGCAGTGTTGCAAGCCCCTCTGGTGTCAAGTAGATGCATCGAGTTGCTTAAGCTGTGTAGCCATTTTATTAGTTCCTTTACTTCGCCGACGGTTCTGCTACAGTACTGACGAAGTGCTTTTTTATTTAATTTTTGGGGGTTTTTATTTGGGAAGGTTGCAATAAACACAGCATTCAAAAATACGTTGTGTAAAATTTTCAAGTGTAAAATTCGTGACTATTTTTTAGATTATCTCGTAAACTATAGGAATGTGAACATTTTTTTAAAGCTTTCTTTTAGATAATAATATTATCTACAACTCCACTAAACACATTTTTGTTGTAAATTGTACAATTAAACATTTATAGCTATTATGAAAAAATACAGCGTGCATCGCGCCAAGTGCGTCACAAACGGCTTTGATAAAAAAAACGATAATATTTGTTGGCTGCAAATAAGTTATTTTACAATTCTCTTATATTCCTCTTTCATTTATTAATTAGATTTTGTGTGCTTTATTATACAAAATTCGCTAATAAATACGAAAAACACACTTCAACTTTCAAAGTTACTTCCATGTGCGACACAAAACTTTGTGCTCTATTATTTCGCAACAAGTAGCTGATAAAAAATTATGTTTTATGCCGTTAGAAAGTACAAGTAAATCTTGCTAAGCACTATGCATAAGTAGACGGTATCTCTTTTGAAAGAATAAAAAAGTTTTATACTTTAATCTGGGGCCGGATCACCGCATTCGTTATCCAGTAGGCTTTCGCATCGAATAAAATTTCGTCACGTGTCGAATGGATGTATCACCGCATTGGATAGCTAACGTATTAAAATTTTTAAAAAATGTGTTGTGTTTCTTTAAGCTAGTTCAACAACCAAGTCGAATTGACGACTGTAATAAGGTTTATTGTTAATGTTCCACGCTTTTTGCAAAACATACAAATAAAAGAAAACATTATTTTCGATCGCTCTGGTGCTAACGAGTGCAATTTAAGCAGCATGTACTCCATTATCGTATGCCGTAATCCCAAAAAGAAAATTTTAGAACAAGTTTACTCGATCACGTATGCGGTAATTCGACCCCTGAATGTAGCGTTCGTCACGTAGGATTTGCCCATATGTATATTTTTATCCGCTGAATTCAGAAATGACCATAAAACTTTCCGGTAAGCTCTAGTTTCAAATATATACTTTTATATTTTCATAAATTACAACAATTTTGTTCTTTTTTATTTATGTTATTACTCCATTATATCGCCCATGCACTTCAAAAGTTGTACAATTCAAGGAGTGCGTTTTTAGAGCCAATAGTACACTATTGATTGTCAGATTGCTTTTCATATCGCATAAAAATCATACAAATATGTATCTTGTGTACTAAACTCTTGCGATATGTCCTTTAATACATCAAAAACTGTGTATTTTACTTTATGAAATGATAAAATGCGTATTATTTTTAAATAAATGAACAATTTTTAATTAAGTGCGCTTTTTTCAGAATTGAGCGTTTTTATCGCGTTTTAGTGCTTTTTCAAATTTAAAAGTTGACAACGCTGCATAGTACTAAAGTTTTCACAGGTACGTATGCAATGAAACGTTTTTTCATAATTCAAACGAGAATCAGAAAATGTGTAATTGTGAAAAGATAGAGTGAAAAATAATGATAAAAACGAATATGAAAAGTTTTTTTTCATTTCACATTATCACAGAACCAGAATTGAGCCCAGGCTTAACACATAAATATTTTTTCTTTTTATTAGTTTTTTTTATTTTCAGTGAGGGCCCCGAATTCCAGAGTGCCCGAGGGCCCCGTTATACCCAAAAACAGCCCTGGTAAAGGGGACAAAAGTTTTACTAACGCTCAATCAGTGTTGCCACCAAAGAAACTTAAAATAGTACAGAAGTTAAGCGAAAATAGTACAAAACCAAATGAAATAGTAAAAAAAATTTTGACGCAAGGGCCTAGCTAATACCATTGATAACATAGATAAAAATCTCTCGTACTGTCAATAAAATAATGACAAATCTCTTAACACATACGATTACTGTGAATTCAACTTAATGAGCGAGAATATTTTTTTCTTTTCAACACACTTGAGAGACCATTAATTTGCAATTGTTTAAACGCACAATATCTTTTTAGATTTAATTAATTTTTTCCTACTATTGTTTGTGCTCGAGTGTATTGAAAAGCATTCTAATATATTTTCATTAATTATTACAACAATAATTGATTAGACTTCTAAAAATTCATGTATAAAATATATAAATACTTTAGATTACATTTTATTACAACCAAGTGCGGTTTAAGTGATGTGGGGAAATTTTTGTTTTAAACCAATACTACTACAAAATGTTCTACTAATACATTCTACCCACTTTTTGAAGTTTCAGGTTGGCCTCTTATACACTCTAAAACATTGCTTCAAATTTACCATCATATATTAAAAATTTCTCCTTATCTAAAATTACACCGATTTTGTAGTTATTTTATTAAAGAAAAAACATTTCAAATTTAACATATTTAGTCCAAGTGGAAAAAAATGTAACATAAAGTATAATACGGCTATGGCTGAATGGTAGATACGTCAGACTATCAGTCAGGAGGTCGCGGTTCAAATCAGCACGCAGCCAATCGCTTTGTTTTTAGTAAAAACATGTTGTTCAAAAATAATGGGTGTGTAATTTTAGGTCGATAATAATCTGTAAAGTGTTGCCGACTATTATCGACCTAATTTTCAACAAAAGTGTTTTAGAGTGTACCCTATGGCTAATACCCTCCATAATCAATTTCAATTTCTCAAAAAAGTATTTTTAATTGTATAAGCAAGTGCTTAGGCAAAAATACATGTTGACATCACTACCCATTTTTGTTTGCGAGAGAAATATGTAGCTGTTGTTGTTCAAAAGTTCATGTTATTCTATAACACCCTTTAATGACAAACATCTAGTTATGACATATGTTAAAATTTTATCAACTGAAAATATTGTTGAAGCTCTTGGAGCTTACATTGTCTTAAGCAGTTACAATTAAAGTAAGATCCAAGCATTCTCAACAAATCTTCTAAATAAGCTCAAATATATTTCGTCGCGTTTCTTCCTAAGCCAAGTAAGCGCCAACAACTCATTTTTCAGAAAACGAAAACAACTTAATAACTTTTTAAATATGGGTTTTAAAACGATTTTTTTACAAAATATAGCTGTGGAGGGCGTTGAAACATTAAAAAATATATATCAAAAACAAAAAAATTGATGGGTGAGCCGTTAACATTTCCAACTTTAAATATAAAAACCATTGTTTTGCATGCAAATGTTTTCGAAAAGGCTTTAAATTTTTGTTTTCCATACAAAGATGGGAATGATATCGATTGGTAAATGCTATTTTCCACCATAAAAACCAAAAAAGTTAATTTCGAAAAAATGGCGCTTACCTGGTTCAAGAAGAAATGCGACGATTTGGAAGCTACTAGATGTACTAAGTGACAAGAGCACTTTGCCAACAGAACAAAAGATGTTTAAGTCTTTTAAACTAGCACAAACAGAATTCTAATTATCTAATATAAGATATTTGGTGCGCCCGCTGCAAAACCAACAAGATTTTTAAATTGGATTGGCTTTTCTATAACAGCTTGCTTTAATACCGTGTATGTTTACGTTGCGGTTGAAGGTTGACATTCTTCCAAATAAAAAAATGCATGTTGCAATTTGGAATAGCTGTCATCAAAATAAATGACAAGAAATGCGATGTTTTTTACACTTTTAATTTTCCATATAAATGATGAAAAAGATCTACGGCACAACGTGTTTTTCCATATAAATTCACATTTCAGTTAAGTAAAGAAAAATAAAGGGAAAAGGCAAAATTTTAATAAAAGTAATGAACAATTTTTTGCTTCGGTCGTTACAGTCTTGTTTTGTTTCATCACTAAATCTGTAGGAAACATGGCCTAATACTTTACTCATGATCGCTCTCGCCTGAGTTCTATGCATATTCGCGTTTTTTTAATATTTCGGAATCTCTAAAAACTCCTTTAAAGCGGGCAAAATGTTGTCAATTCAGAAAATTTGAAGGTTATTAGCAGCAGTACTGCCAAAAGTAAATAATAAAGTAGGTTTTAAAAAGGTATCTTGTCAAACAAACGTTTATGAAACGTTCAGAAAAATTTGCTGTTCTGTTTATTATTATTCTGTTTATTATTATTTTTTATGTTTTTTATTATTTTTTATATTTCAGCAATTAGTTAAATAGTACAATAATACACAGAGAAAACAGAATTTTGTCTGTTCTGAGTACCATCGTATAATTCGATTATACCTACTGAATGAACTCGGTTAAGGAACTGAATATCACAGCATGACTCATTAATATACAAAGAATCTATTGTGAATTAATTTGAAAAAAATATTTATTCAAGTCACAAACCGAATAGAACAAAAGAATGGAATATATTATATACATACATACATATAAAACATTATATTAAAACTACAAAATATGTATCATTATCGCAATTGCAAAAAAATTCCACTTCTTTATAAAATCCGTATTAACCAGAGACTCTATATGTTTAATGTACGTTATGGTTTCACTGAAAAGGTATTGAAAAATGTACATTCAAAGAAACCACTGGTCTATGCACATAAAACTTTCAGAAACTTACCCAGGCCAATTCTTAATGCAAAAACGACTTCGCTATGATATCCCAAGGCAGAAGCAAAGTCTTCACGGTTGAAAAGTTTAAAATTATTTCACCAACATATTGCTCATTGTATAAGTTGTTTTGACCAGCCATCTGCGGAAACACCAAATAAATCAGTATATACAACAGCTAAATTAATCAAAATTAAAAAACTTACCTTTCAGCAATAAACGGCATTACAATTGATTTGCGACACTATAGACATTTTCAATTCATTTTAAATGTTTTACGTAGTACATATATGGGTTTTAAATTTTATAATTTTTAATATTAATTATATTTACATGTCAAGTTCTTCTAATAATATATTGATTATTTTAAATCTATTCGATTGGTAGACCAAAAGACGTACTTTGGAATTTACAACAGAATTTGTATAATATAGTTTTGCTATTGCAACTGAAAATATATCAGAGGTATATTATTTCAGATAAAATAACAGAAGTATTACAATTCAGTACTTGTAATGGAATATCAGTTAAGATAGTGAAATTTTTATAGTTGTAATTGTTTTTCAACTGATCTGTTTTCTCTGTGTAGTACAAAAATTTCCGTTCCGACAAATATAATTTTTCAATTAATTCCCGTTTTTGGTATCGAAAACTCCACCGTCCGTCGGTACATATTAAACTAAAATTATGTTATGGCTTGCATTAGCAGTGTCTATCTTCTTTGACGTTTATTTATTCTCTGATCTCTGTTGTTTGATCGAACATTATTTAACTTAAATTATTTGATTATTGGATCAAACATTGTTCGAGTGAATACCCTAATGCACACACACTACGTTGAAAGAAATATCCAATTTTCTTTTTAGTTAGCAATTACATTTTTATGCAGACGTGTAACTTTTCTTTGGTCAAAAAAATGCATAAAAAACTTAAGCAGCCATTGATGTGCAATGACCTCAATTTTATATACATATTTCGTATTATCGTAGTAGGTTAAGTTTAAAAATCATGTTTGTAGATATTAACGATTTAATGTAAAATGTGTAGTGTATTTCTTCTAAAATTTAAAAAAAAATAGATCGTGTTAAATTTTTCGAAAATCAGAGTTTTTGAAAACGGATTGGACTTAAATGTGGATTGTAAGAAGACGAATACGCATATGACCTTAACTCGATTTTGACTTAACTCGACTTAAGATGTTATGATAAAACGACACAGTTACATATGTACATAAGTATATCACCGAAAAAAATCCGGAATTGCTTAAACAAAATATACTTTAATTATTCTCCTGTAATCAAAGTTAAATGCTTTCAGGAATATTCTATGTACTTATTTTAGAACGTTTTAATTATGACTTCTTTAACTCTGATTGATAGTCATTTCATTGTATGAAAGTCTTCTTAAGACAGAACGTAATGTTTAAAAAGATTATAATCAGAGAAAAAACTAATCTGAATTCCAAAATGTTGAAGAAGTGACCGAAAAACTTTATATAGAAGCTAGTTTTTGGAATTTTTATAAAAATAAACCTTTTTTGATCGTAGAAATTTTCTTAAATTGATTATAGTTTTTTCTCCTATTCTTTTCCCCTATAATTCAAAATGACCTTCTATGCCAAATTGCCTTTGACAGCAGATTTTACTTTTCGTAATAAACTTTTCTGAAACAAACCTAATGTAATTAATGAGGAACGGTATGAATAACATTTCGAAATATATCGAACTTCGCATTCTATCAGATTTTTTACTAATTTTAGTAAGAACACAATGAAAAGCGCTAAATGTGCAATATTAATATCAACCCCAGTATGAAATAAAAACAAAAGAATAATATATTTCAAAGGAGTAGAAAAGTGACCAACGATGTAGATAACAGACAACTTGAGCTGCTTTTGAATGAAAGACGTACAAAAAGTCAGTAGTTAAAACATGTTTAAGTTGAATACAATTGTGGAATCGTATCACGGTCAATTGCTGTCTTTACAGTAGGGATGGGCAAAAAATATCGATATATCGTTATTTTCTAGTATATATGCATATATCGATATACATACTAGAGCTATAACTTATGTCATTTTTTGCAAATATCAAAATTTGACAGATAGGGCTGAATAGTCCATGGAAAAATAAGAATAATCGCGTTTTACTTTTACGCAATAGTTAAAAAAAAGTTCCACACCAAATGCGATGAAGTTTAAAGTTAGAATTCTTTTGATGGCAGTATTTAAAATAATTTTTCAGATTTTAGTTACTCTTTGTTTCAACACCGGCAAATACAATTCATAACGTGCTACGTTTGTACTTTTTTTTATTAACATTGTTATGTTGTTTTGAAATTGTAAAAAAAATTAATTGAAAGGTTTTAGAAATTCATTCGGTGTGGAAGGTTTTTGTTTCAAACTGGCCTAAGATATCGATTTTTATAATCAGTATAATATTCCCCATAGCGTAGTAAAAAAAAAGTTATTTGCCTAATACATACATATATCGATATATCAATTTTTTTAAATTCGATATTTTTTAACTTAGGTTTCGTTATTCGTGCAGTTTTTTTTAAATGTCCATACAATTATATAATATCCAAGAAAATCTTTTATTTATTTTGTGTATACGAAAAATTGTAGAAAGAGTAGTAATATGTAGTCAAAATAGTAGTGAAACAGTAAGTATGTTGGAAATTAATTCTTTTCAGATTAATTACACTGGCTCACAAATTTTCAACTTTTTGCGATCACTTAAAAATGAGATATTTTCTTAGCTAATTTTGGGTCGCTGAATACGAATATGATATTCATTTATTTTTCTCTAAAAGTGTTTTCGAGATATTCGCAAAAATCGTGTATTTTTGCAGTTGATATATATTTCCAAAAATCTTGAGAACTGCTTATTTGAATTACGAAAATTGTGCACTGTTGCATAGATATGTTGTTCTTCTTTCAACCCATATTCAAAATGTGTTGATCGGATCAAAATTCACTGAGTTACAGGTCCTTAGATTCGAAAAAAAATTTTTGTACTTTTTTTTTCCAAAACATACCATTTTAAGTCGCTCCAGAAAGACAAAATGAAATTTTTTAAATTTATTTTAGATCCACATCTTAAAGAACATTTAGTTTAAAATATAGCAAACGTAAATTGGTTACATCGGACCAAATATGAGAAAGTTACAACATATCTAGTGAACACATCCAAATTTTAATTTTCCTTTGTTGGTGCTCATATCAGTATGAGTTTTTGCTTATAAGTTCATTACTTTTACTCGTTGGAAAAAGAAAGGTCGACATATCGCATATCAAAATTACCAAAATTATGCGTAGTTCATAACACTGCATTGAGATTTTAATAATTTAAATTTTTATGAAAGACTTATGGCAAAACAAGTGGAAAAATGTTGTTTTGTGCATATTAAATTTATTCTTAATGCTATAAAATCGTTCATTATTAATATTTTCCAATGAAATAGGAATTGACGTAATTAACACTTAGGAAATATAGAAAACTATTATTTGCTTCTGAGAATCATTAGAATTCATAAGAAAATTTCAAAAATCTCAAAAATAGGTCGATTTCAAAAGGGTGCACGCCCAACAAATATTGTAAATTCAATAATTTTTTTTTTAAATCTTGTCTGTGAAGATACCTTTTAAACATGTATATAATAATTAAGTGGTCCTTAAAAAAAATTTTATAGAGAAAACAATTATGTGATTTTTTGGGCAAAAATGTTCATAAACTTAACATTTTTCAATTTTCAAACTAAAAATTTTATATTTTCCAACTCTGAAAGACTAGTTCCATCAACTTTTTTTGACTACTGAAATTTCGCCGTGTAACTACACAGACAAAAATTGAAAAGAATTATATTCAATAAGACCGTGTTATTAAAAAAAAATATGAATTTCAATAACATTTATCTTTAACATAATAAAATATTTCGTTGTAAGTATTTCTTTTCCATGCCGGTTATTTCTTTTCTTTTTATACATAAGTACTTAAAACAAGTTGTATCCCATAAAAAATAAATGGGATATGGCTCAGCTAGAGAGTGTATGCTTTACGTCCGGAAAGCCCGGGTTCGTATTCCAGCCATGTCAACATTTTTTTAATTTATATATATATTTTTATTTTGAAATAATTTTGTTATCAATATAGGGGAATTCTTTATCACAGGAAATTTGAAAAAAAAATTATTGAATACCGGGATTTTTGTTATCAAAAAAGAAACTTATTTTTTTCTGTGTAACAAAGCAACAATTGAGACAAGCGGCTGTTATTTGGATCCGATATCTTAAAAATACTGGACCAAGTATTTGAAAAATTGGGAAATTTTAATATTAAAATGAGTATACCTCACTAACTATGCAAGATAATTGTTTAACAAAAGACATTTTTTATAACTATAAAGGGTATATAAGGACACAAGAAGTTTTTTTGAACCGAGTGAGAAACAGAGAAACGACAAGCATTGAACAATTTTACATGACCGAATTGCACTACTTTACATTTCATACCTCTGCTCCTAAGCAATATGGGAAGCTCATCCTCCTAAATTAAATAAGAATAATTAAACTCATCTGATATCTCCATGTGAAATTTTATACTGATCCGACTAGAGAGTTAGAAATGGTTGACATTATTCCAAAAAATTGAATTCTGCCGTACTGGCAGTTTTCTTATGCTCATACTCTATAGAAAATTTTTTTTATTAAAATTCAAATTCGGATGTTTTCACAAAATCTGTTGTAACTGCATTTTTGCCCGATGTTAACAATTTTACTTTTTGTACGGTGGGGACAAATTTTTATTTAAGATATGGGTCAAAACAAAAATTTAGATTTTTTTTGCTTTAATAGATAGAGCCTTTCAAAGTGGTGAATTAAAAAAAAACGCAAAAAAATACAATTTTCCAAATATAAAGGCTTGTAACTCAGTGAATTTTTATCTAATCAACACAATGGTGCAGTACACACAACATTCGGTAACTGTTTAAGCGTAGTATGCAGTTCTTACTGAAATTCAGGTTTGGAGTTCTGCATTTATTCTATACAGAATTTCGTTTGCATACACACAAATTTATATATTTCTTAATTTACAACACACAAAACACTAAAAATTAATTACAACGTACGAAAAATTAGAAATGCCAAAAATTCCGTCTCCAATCAATTGTTTGAACATTAATTTTTGTTTCAGTTGACGGAAAAAAATCTCCACTTATTGTTATAACGTGCCTGTAATAGACAATAAATGCCAAAAATTCCGTGTACTTATTTTTTTCAACTGCGCACTAAACGGAAAATTCTTTAAAAAATTTACCAACCGGAATTTCAGTTTTTTTTACACATACTTTTTATGGCAGCCTGAATTTCAGGCAGAGCTGCCTGAAACGCTTTACTCGTCAAATTTGTAAATATTTTGATATATTTTGTTACTGTATAACTTATTTAAAAAATTTTTTTACAATAAAATGTATCAGAAATTTTACCAATTTAACGAGTAAATAGTTACCGATGAGGTGTGAACTGCACCAGTATGAATATAAACTGAAAGAGGAAAACATATCTATGGAACAGTGCAAAATTTCATTAATTTAAGTAAATAGTACTCAAGATTTTTGGAACTAGCTTTATAAACTTCAAAAAACACGTTTTTCGCGAATATCTCGAAAAATATTGTTCGGAAGAATAAATGAATGTCATATTCGTGCTCAGTAGCCCCAATTTAGCTCACCTCATTTTTTGAAGTGCATTTTTTGTGGCATAGCATGATAACAGATCTATCGATCTGCGCAATCCCCAGGTGTATATCTCTTATGGTTTTTAGATATTACGAACCCATTTTATTGTATATACGCTTTTGAGTAAAATTTAATGCGTTATATTGAGGCATGTAACACAATTGTGGATATACATTACAAACAGTACGAAAATTTACAATTGAGGGGTGAAAAGCAAAGGGGTACAAATGCCAAAACTATAAAAAATTGTGTTATATGCAGGAATGAACACTTAATACCAATATCTATCATTCTACACAACTTTAGACCCGTACAATGACCTCAAAAGACGGTATGTATTAAAAACCAAAAATATTGTGTATAAAATGCATAGGAACAAAAAACTTCGAAGCTTAATTACTCAAAATTTTCTTTTTTGCACTTGTACCCCTTTGCTTTTAAGCCGCTCAATTAAAAAATTTCGTTGTCTTCACGTATGTGAACAAAAACTATTTATGCCAAAGTTATCTTCACGTATGTCGCAAAATCCAAAATATGAGATAAGATCTCTTCCTGGTGTAAATTCGTTAGGTCTATCGATCTGCATACCGTATGTAACAAACATAATTGTGGATATACAATAAAAAATATATGAAAATAAATGTTCACTTTATTTTCATGTATATCCCACAAACTAAAATATATTTCGCAAGGAGTATTGTATACAACAAAATGTAAAAATTCTTTCGGAGGTGAAAATGGCTATAAATTAAAAAATTTTCTCCAAGACAGGATATTTTTACATAAATCGATAAAGAAACTGTAAGCATAATACCTGAAAAATATATTGTACCACTTTTTCGTGTACATTTTTTGGTATAAAATGTTTAGTCTTTAAATTCAATTTCCCAAAAAAAAATTGTGATATACGTGAAGATAACTTTGGCACGACGATATGTATATCGATATATTTTTTCACTTGCCCATCCCTACTTCACAGTTTAGACAACGTAAATGACATAAAGTCAACGTCCGTTGGACTCCACAGGAATTCTTCATATATTGTACATGTTTAAACATTAGTGTGTGTTTGTGTGTAAGATCACATGTGTTGGCATGCGAAGTAAAAATTTTTATATCCCCAGTTGTCCAAACTGTCATACACGATACTGTCTTCGACGATTTGTTATTTATCGAATAAGTTTCTAAGTGATGATTTGAAGCAAATCGTCCTTCACTAAAATATGTGCGACAAAGTCTTTCCATATATGGTCGTTAGCGACCAAATGAATTCATTAACTTTGTGCTGTCTATCTTTTAGACAGTGCACTATGTGTCCATTTTCAATTTTAACGACCAAAATTTAAATTTTTTGCTATTAAAGCGAAAACACTGACGGTTCAATTCCTAACACTTCGACGACATAAATGTCAAAAATTTATGCCAATTGGCAATTCAGTTTATGTATAAAGAGCTGTAAATGTTTACATTTTTTATGAAATTTTCAAGCTGTGTAGTGATCAAAAATTGCATTAAGGAAAAAATTATATCTTTTTTTATTAGTTATAACTAAAATTTTACCCCAACGTATTATACTGGAAATGTGTACTTAAAAAATATATGTAAACATTTTAATAAATGTTTACATTATGTGACAAATTTCCTGTTTTTAAAAGGTCATCTTTTTGGTGAAGTTGCAAAAACTTTTTTGTCCTCCGTGGTATAGAACTTACGTTCTTCGCATTTCTTCGAGGAATGATATATATATATGTCATTTATGAGAAGCTCAGCCTTCATGTGACAATTAAATTTTATGCAGATTGTTGTATCTAAGCAGATAATTTCCTTTTTTCTAGAAACATTGAAGCTTAAAATTGGCGGAAATTTAGCTTTATGGAGGGAAATGAAAGGTATATGTAGCTATGCTGAAAGTAAGATTTCAAATGACCTTTCCGATGATATTAAAAAAACAATTGGCGAAAAATAGAAACTTTGTGCATAAGCTTTAAATCGAAATGGACTAATAAACATCACAGAGTTATGGAAAGATGTAAACTTAGCGAAGATACATGAGATTTATTTTATTGTCCCTAGAGTTTTATTTTATTCTCCCCAAAAAGTTAAAAGCGTAGGTGGGCCTCAAACAGCATAAACAACATAAACGTTAAAGAAGATACGGACAACATCAGCGCCAGTTACAGAGTTGCGATTGAATAAACACGTTCGATGCTTGTCTAGGCTTAATCAGTAAGTGTGTGTTTTTTTTCAAAAGTCTATGTTTTTTGTTTGTAATTTTTCGGTCTTGAACTTAGGGTCTCACATTTCGTATGCTTATAAGCCAACGCCTTTGTCATCTCAGCTAAGTAATCTTGTTAAATAGCGAGAGCACAAAGTAAACATAGGCATGCGAATTTGCTTGATTTAAATACAGTACATAATGTTTGTAAAATAACTATTTTCGTTATTATTATTTTAAATTTGTAATTTTAACCATAAAAGTTAGTCATTTTAACAACAACAATTTTTTAAAATTAAATTTTTTATTTTCAGCATGAAAAATAATTTTTTTTTGAAGCATACCTTGCTTAAATTTATATTTTACAATTCAGTCATATGTGATTTTTTAGTCTTGAACTTAGGTTCTCATATTTCTTCGCACGGTTGTAAGCCCTCTTGTCATATAATAACAACACATAGACGTGAAATGACTTAAATTTTTAAAAGGTTATTTTAACCACTAAAAATTATATATTCAAAAAAATTACAATTATATTCATATAATTTACAACAACTTAAATTACATTAACAGTAAGTTAGCAATGTTGATTGGTCAGATTTACTTACAGTTTTATTTTGAGTGTAAATTTATAATTTTTTTAATCAAGTCGTCACTAGGCTTAATGATAGCTAAAGTCAAGAATTTGACACTTGGCGAATAGGTTCTTCAATCAAGCGTGAGCTCTTCAGTTTAAAAAAAATTTTACATGACAGCGACGACGATTTTGCTGTTTATACAGTCGGTAAAGAATATGTCATTTTCCGACAAGATGGCCAACATTGTCGCTCTTTTTGTCCTGCATAAAAACTTCGCCCAGTTGTATGAAAATTTCGTCAAGGATTTGTTTAAGCTATCCTCAAGATCTTTCCTACTACTTACTGCGGTCTTGTACTCGTCATTAAAAATGTCTTATAGACTTGGCCAACTGGGTCACTGAAAAATGCACACAAAGCTATCGATGCATGTATGTTGTATGACTATATATGAACACACATGCAAACAAATGTTTTTAAAAGAAATTGGATTTGTAAGTTATTCCAAACAATTTTTTATTGCAGTTTTGACTTTGCTCTTTTCATTTCCATACATACATATTTCTGTACATATGTATGTACCTACCAAGTTTTTATTTTTGCTGTTGCTTTTCTTTTAGTTTCTTTTTATTCACAATTGCCTCAGTTTTTATTGAAAGTTTATGAAAAGTAAATACTTATAATAAACTTTCATAAAGTAAAACATAGAAAATCCAAAGAGCACTGTAGAGGAACATGAAAGATATGCATACAAATAAATACTCCATAGAATACGAAGGATATTTCGTTTAGATTATATCGAGTAAAAAATAAGTTTAAAAAACAAAGGAAAAACTATGAAAACAAAAATCTACATTGTTTATTATATTTTCAGGCATTATTATTGAAAACTTTATGAAACAAGAAAAAATTTCTTCAACTAAATAATAAATAAATGCAAAATTTATGTAAATTTTTTTAATAACGAAAACAAAACGAAGTGGACATGAAAACATTATTTCATTTAAAATAACTTTTGAAGGGAAAAAACGGTTAGTGGCTTTTTATTAAACAAACAAAATAACGCTTTTTATCGAACCTACCGCTGAATAAAAAAACATTTAGGCCCTAATTGTGTAAATCACATCACCGAAGTAATGTTTATATTAAAGCAACAATAAATTTGACAAAATTTTTAAAATTTGTTTTTGTTTTTCGTACAAATTCTTCACCAAACAAACGTACAGAAATTAAAGCGTTGTTTTACCTTTCAAATATTTTAAAATTTGTTTGAAAAAACAAATTTATAAAATATTTCAAATTTTGTTTTTGTTCTCTATACAAATTTCACTTTGGTGACGTGATTTACACAATTAGGGCCCTATTAGGCCCTATTATACATATCCAATACGACTTACCATTAGAAAGCGTAAGTTTTTTTCGTCAATCGGGGATGTTCTGACACTCGCATCTCGGATAACTAGTAAGAGAAGTGTTCTGTAAATCGCAATTGCAAGACTGTTGTCTAGTTCAAATCGCAAGAGTTATAATGAAGTGAACTGATGCATAGTCGAATTCGGATAAGCGCTTGCTGTTTGATATTATTGATATTAAATATTTTTATTTATAAGTTGGGGCCAATTTTAATGCACTTTTGTTTGCTTAAAAGAAAATCTCCTTAACCGAAACCCGTTTAAAAGTGATGAATTCTTGTAACCGAAGTAAGTTTTAATTATCCGAACTTTTCTTATTGAAAATCTCGCGTAACAAAGCTTTCGCAATTTCTCGTTCTCGCTTAACTGAATTAGAGTGAATCTAGAGTAGGAATGGGATGCAAGTGAAAAAAAATATATCGATATAGAAGCTAAAAGGACTAACTCCACAAAATAAAAAGTAGAGTGAATTAGTGATGCTTGAGAAATTGATTTTATTTAATTTTATTTTTATTGTTACCATACATTTTTATGATATTTAATAGACTTTCTTCGAAAGACGTGGGTTGGCTAATTTTAAAAAATTTTAAAAAGCATGTGAAAAAATTCAAATATTATTCATAACCTATACCGATGTTTCATATTTTTTAATGGATAATATTTAAATAATAGCAGAATAAAATAATTTTCAAATAGTTCACAATAAAATTGAGAAATATTCGAAAATCGAAGTTAGACCTTTTAGCTTCTGACACATCCATATATCGATATCGATATATTTTTAAATGTCGATCGGCATCGATATATATCGAATAAAAATATCCCGGTTTAACGAATACTCAGTTTAACAAATTCGCGACTTAACGAACGCGATAAAACTTTCAAAATTTTTGTTATTCTCTTCAAAAACAGCTTTTGTTTTTCATTTTGTGGTGTGCTGTATAATTTGTTTTATGCTTTTTGTAAAGTAAACATCAAAGGTTTTATTTAATATATGTAAATAAAACATATACATATTTAATTGCGCATCAAAAAAATTTTTTTAATTGGTAAAAGTAAAGAATATTAGAGTATCGGATTTAACGAAATTTCCGATTTAACCAATCGGATTAACATTTTATCGTTCGTCAAAGGGAGCTACCACTGTATATCGATATTTTTCAACCATGATTATTCATACATAGTCCCAAATTTTTAGAAATAAAACACAAAAAGTTCTATTCTAATAAATAATTAAACTAAAAAAGAGTAAATTTCCAACATTCTTACTGTTTCACCAATATTTCATGGATCGTACATCAACAAACTTATACTCAAAACAATATAATTTTTCGAATACACAAAAGATTATAAATAAAACAAAACATTTTGTTAGTAATATTCTATTTGATGAAAAAAATGTTTCAAAATTGCAAGAAAAACAAAAACCAATGCTAAAAATATAGCATTTGATACTGTCGATATGTTTTTAAATATATGTATATCGATATATTGCAATTAAAAATATCAACGATATATAATACATCGATATATTTTTGCACATCCGTAGTCTAGAGTCTAAGCCAAACTTTTAAAACAAGGAAGTTTACTTCCTGATAGTTAAGTATTGTCTATATACATTTCATGCGCGCTTTAGCAAATCGTCATTAGATTTCAACCACAACTTTGAACAGTTACAAACTCTCTTATCTTATGCACAGACTTTCAAAAACCATTTGAGAGTTTACAAATGATAATATTTTTGAAAATCACAAAAGAATAAAATAACCGTAGTAGACCTAGAAACTTATACAAAACCGCCAGCAAATAATTTGTATTCGATATGATCTATTTTATTTTTCTACACCTTTATACAATTAGAAATCCATTGCGTAACATTAAAAGTATAAGGCCAAATGAAAAATAAAATCCAAACTAAACCTTTAAGAAATTTATTATTTGACAGATTGTCATAATTTTATTTTAAATGAAGTTTATTTGCTGATAGTTAAGTAGACTTCAACCACAACTTTGAACAGTTACAAACCTCTTATCTTATACACTGACTTTCAAAAACCATTTGCGAGCTTACAAATGATAATATTTCTGAAAATCACTAAAGAATAAAATAACCGTAGTAGGCTTACAAAGCCGAAATAAACTAACCCAAACAGCTTTGATTGTAGGTATTGAAAAAATACCCATCAGAGCGAGACAAAAGAAAACAAGTTTGTGAGTGTTGGATTATTAATCAGATAGGGAAATTTCGGCAGACTAAAATTGAGTCACAATAAAAAGAATGCATGGCACGGATTTAAATAAAATTCTGGTATTCTATTTCAGGGGTTCTCAGCAAATTCCTATTCACGGACCCCTTGTAAAAAATTTTTTTTTCGTGGACCCCAGGTCCCAGGTTGAATTAAAAACTCATAAATATGTTTAAACCAAGGGCAGAAAAACGTTTTTTATTTTGTTTGTTTCTAAAATATTTATCATTGAAGTTCAAAAAATATATTAAACTGTACAAAAAACAAAAAAATATTTCAATATAATAAAGTTCTCAAAATAAAAAAATTCTTTTGAGAAAAAACGTTAAAAAAAGGTACTTTTGTACATTTTGTTTCTAACGTTCAATTCACAAGAAAACATCTACAAATTTAAATTGCCGTGATGGGGGTTTATTACAATATCAAAGCTAAACAAGAAGAACGGTTACTAGACATTACACTTGTAATCTCTTCATTACGTTTTATAAATCTTCGCGAATTTGCGACTTTTTCGCATTCTTTCATATTTTTTATTTTTAAAAGTTTTGACGATATAAATTTTAGGGCTTGTTTCCGATTTGATAGTGATGGCAATAACAATCAGTACAGAGTCTGGGGCACTTTATATTAAGCAGTGAAGAATAAAAGATCGGACTAATACTTTGTTGTTTGTGTTTGATTGAAATCTTATATACATGTATCTATGTACGTATATAAAATAAAAATAAATAAAACATAAAAAGAAGTATATAGATCGAAAATAAAAACTTTTACTATTTTTGAAAACAATGTTTTTCGGCTCTTCACGTGGACCCCTTGGATGGTTGCTACGGACCCCCGGGGTCCACGGACCACCATTTGAGAACCGTTGTTCTATTTGATGGCAAAAATTAGTTAAATAGCTGATGTTTCTTGTAAAAAGCATCCACCTTCATAGGTGGTAAAAGTGAACAAGAACGCTGATGAGACGGTGTAGCGGCCTGTCGAATATTCCAACACTCCACTCTTAATAAAATTAATTTGAATTTACATTAATTCAAAAATATTGAGCTAGAAAGCCGAAATAATAAAATTTGCACACATATATAGGTTTTGTTTTTGTTATGACTGTGTACAATAGACAGCGCCAAGTTAATTCAATATGACGTCACACAGCTTAAACGGTTCACATATTGTGCACCTTTCGAGCAGTCTGGCGGGCGTTAGCGACTGATGAAACAGTCTGGCATTTGTTGTTTGCAACTTTTCAATAAATGTACGTACTAGGCCATAAAAAATTTCAAAATTACACGTAAGGGTTTTTTTCAACGCTGCCTAAAATAGTAAAAATCGTCGCTAAAAAAAAATTCCTGCCGTACACAATGGCCGTTAATCAAAAGATCACTAGCTCTACGACTATTATTTTTCAAATGGCGATTTTAAAGTGCGCATAATTATTCCAGACACCCACATATGACATCTGTCAACTAATATTGTTGCCGTATGCATAGAACATAAAATCTCAAGAAAAATAGCAACGGCAAAACAAAACATATTTAAAAAAGTCTGTGTTGCATACTATGGTATACTCACAAGTGAGTTAAAAAGCTCTCGTTTTTCATGGGTGACAAACTTACCTCGACTTTTTGTAAAACTTTATCCAAACCAGTTACTGTTAAATCTTGTTCTTTCAAATCGTCCGATATGAGTGTGTCCGGTACAACTTTAACGCCAGGAACAAACTTTAATGAAAGGTTGTCGCTTAAACCAGTTGGAAGAGTAACCTAATTAATAAAAAGAAAAAGAATATTTTAAAAAAACATTGAGTAATTCCATGTCGTCGAAAGCTATTCCGAACCACCCTTTCCTATTTCAATGAAATTCACCATCACAACCGATTTTTTATATCTTAAAAAAATATTTTTGTTAGTCATAAAACGCTTTCCTATACACTTGAAGAGTTTCATGGTGGTGACGCTTCTCGTTTCAGAGGTATAGAGCAAGAGGTGGCCCAAAGTTTGATTTCAGTTTACTAAATACATTTACAATGCTTTCCAATTTTTTTTTCGGAATGTTTAAGTTTTTTAATTGCGCAATTCAAGGCTGGCTTGCATATTGCTCTATCCTGTATTTTGTATTTAAATAGTAATTGATACTTTGAACAGCCATGTCTCAGAACGGTTACAACGTTTTTATTTTTTCCGAAAGCTTCAAATTGTAAGGCGGAAGGTATTAAATTGCGATGTCTTTTAAACTTTTATTTTAATAAAACTTTTTTATTTATTTTATACATTTTATTTTAATTTATTTTATTTTAAACATAAAATTTAACACAACGCAAGCATGTATAAAATTTAACGATTTTTTTTTAATTTTTAAAAATTTTCCAATTTTTATTACGGTGTATTTCACAAACGTGAGGTGTCCAGGTCTGAAAATTTAAAATTTTTCAACATTAAGTTATTAGTAGGAATCGTAGCGACATTTTTATTGGATAACATTTTTGGTGAATATCATCGAAATCGGAGTTGGTGTTTCCGAAAATATAATTTTTTTTGTCGATTTGACATGGTTTCAACCCAATGCCAATTATTATGTGATAGTTAAGTAATTCTGTTATTCTTACCTCTAATTCAAAATGTATGTCATTGGTTTTCACAATACTCAAGATCTCATTAAATGTGGTCTTTAATTCAATATGACAGGCATAACGGCCCGACTCTGCCTCAAATACCGGAGCGACCTTATAGTGTTCCAACAATTGTTGGCCCAGAGATTGTTTGGATTTAAGCACACAAGTAAACAATTTAACATGAACGTTTTCTAAAAAACTTGAGCATTTTGAAATATTTTTAGCCACCTACAATGAATACCAATAAATCGATAGTTTTTAAATAAAAATGAATCTAGAATAATCTGAATATTAAGTATGAATGCAAATAGTAATACAAATTGAAAATGTTTTTCAAGAGTCAAATCGTAGCAATATTGCAGAAACAAAATGATTATAAATCCTATAAATCCTGCTGAATGTAATGGAAATTTCCAATCGGCAGTAAAACTTACCAAATTTGTAAATTTATCCACTTGGATATGATTGCGTATAACAAAATGTCCTCGATACAATGAACCACTAAAAATATCATATGACTTTGCAAATTGTATCTGCAAAAAGAAATAAAATATACGAGTGCTGAATAAGAAATAAAATTTATTTATGTGATATAAACTGTATTTAGTTTTATGGATTTTCTAAGGGAAGTATTGTCAAAAATAATTTTTTTTCTCGAAATGCTAATTTCGATTTGCAGTAAATTTTTAAACAAAAACAGGCATTAAAAAATATTTAAACGCATCTTTATTTTTACATGTAAAAATAAAGATGCTTTTAAGCGCCTGTTGCAACAGGCGTTTTACTTAAAAATGAACAACGATTATATATCTACATAACATGCACATATTTTTTAAGTTTTAAAGCTTTTATCAAGGAATATGAAAAGAAAATTTATATTTTTTATGTTATACATAGGGTATTTATTTAATCGGGCTTTTGCTTTAATCGGTTAATCGCTCGATTAATTAATCGAAGTTTTGGCTTAATCGGTGAATTTCGGTATTAATCGGTTAACTGATTAATAAAGTTTTTTCATAAATCAAGTAATTTCAACAAACAAAAATTTATAAATTATTATTTTGAGTTTATTAGTAAAAAAAAAATATCAAACATAACAATTCTTGAACTAAATCAAGCAAAAAAAAGAATTAATAAATATGTATTAATTAAAAAATTAACAAGTTTGTGAGATCATTTTATTAGTTATTTCAATAGTTTAAGCAGATCTTCTAAAAGAATCTTTCAGAAAAATAATTTGGTTTAAATGTTTAGGATTTAATCGATTCCTTTCTTTAGTTTTAATAAAATTTTACTTGGACAACTTCCTTCACTTATCGTAAATGTTGGAGAAAGCGAAAGCAATCCATAATAAAGAATATCTAGTTTCTTAGTCGTTTTCCTGGATTTATCAAAACATATAAAATCTTCTATTATTTCCTATTTTAATTTTTTTAACTTCTTAACTAACTGTTTCGGTTAATTCTGTTAAAAGATTTCTTGTATTACTATCAATAGTCTCTTCTGTTGTCAGGTGATCATCATCTGACTTATACTGTCACAGCTTAGCACCGAATATTCTGCAAAAAAGTTTATCTCCGAATTCCTTAGTTTTCATTTTTGTACTGTATTTTAAAACACTGTTGTTGCTAGAAGGAAATATTCTTGAGTGGAGGTATAATCTAATTGAATTCGTCTCATATTAAATCTAGTCCTTAGACTTTTAATTAAATCGTTGCAATGGTATTTTTAGCTTTTATTAAACTATTCAACAAAAATCTAATACTTCCCTCTAGTTCAATTAGAGTAACAGACGTGGCTATAAAAGAGCTTAGTAAATTTTTTTATAGCGGCGTCCATAGGTTTTAAAGTTTTACTTAAGCTAAGATCACTGAACACACTTCTTTGTTTATATGAAAAATAGTTTCCAAGCTCAATGTACTTTTGGTATATGAGGCGAAACAAGAAATTAAACATAACAAATATGTTCTAATACTACAAAAAATTAAAAATTTTGATACGTCGGTTAATCGACTCAAATTAACGGGTTTAACCGTTAATCGAAAATAGCCAATTTTAAATTAACCGACCAGTTAATTGGTTAGTAATTAGCCGGCTAACCGATTAACGATTAACCGAATGAATACTCTAGTTATACAGTCTTTTAGCATTCCTGCTACTTAGAAGACTTCCCCAATTACGTAAAATATAATAACAACGTTTCGTAGGAAAAGTACTTTAATCGAAAATGAGTTCAAATAAGAAAGTAAGAAGTATAAAAATATAAATGATGTTGAAAATGCAATAGTCAAACTTTTTGCATATTGACAAACAAGGCTATAAAAAAAGGAAAAATCTGCAAGCTAAAAAATATGAAGCCTAACACTACATTGACTATAAAGTAATGCCATGGCGCCTATACATATACGGCTGTATGCTAAAAAAAAACTTAAAGTAGCTTTGCCAAGTATTTTTGAGTAAAGTTTTATTCTAAAAAATTTATTATATCAAAATTTGAAAGTAAGCAACACGTTTGTTAACACTATTGTGTAAGCATTTATTTAGGTCAACAAGTTTATATAAACACCGGAATGTTATATTTCTCTCCTGTTTTAAGCATATTTATCCACGCCGTGCAAACATGCGCTTCAAAAACATGAACTACTTCTACCTTCGGAATAAAGTTTTAAAACGCACTAAATTTTGCACGCATCCTTGAAGTTCACATACTACGTAAATGGAAGATTTGTTGCAGTTTAAAAAATTTTGAATTTCCTGTTTACACACAATCATTAGGGATTTAATGCATCTGGCCGTCCTTGGCCCATTTTTAGCTTCACCTCCTCCGCATAAAGTTCTTCCTAAAGCATCTAAGTGACTACACTGTATATATTACTTTTGTAAACACTAAACAGCTGATCTAGATTTTTTCGTCTTCCTTATTTGTTTATTCCCCTGCTTTTGAGAATAAGAGGATTTTTCCCCCGGAACAAATGAATGGGAAGAGAAAAAACTCCCCGGGAAAATACATAATTGGGCTTTATATTTTTATTACTTTTACTTCATAGAAATGCTTTACCACCATGAAAATAATAAAGTTATTTACTTATTTGACTGCTCGAATGAAATTGCATTCGATTTTGTGCATCATATAGTATGAAGTGGTTGTTGAGCACGGTGGTGTTACCTGTATTTATTATCGAACCACAAAATAATTAAAGCTGTTTTTTGCATATAATTTCTTAACAAAGTTATGTTAGCCTTAAGGTGCTTGGTAACTACTGTGAACTATAAAGCTAAAGTAAATATTTTTTTACATGCGGCCGATAATATTTACGAATGAAATGTATATCGTATACATTTAGTTTGACGGTAACCAATGTACTTTGGAAACGCTGGTTAATGTCACCGTTTAAAAAATTATTTGAATAATGTGTTGTAAATAGGGTTTTTTATTCCCGGACTTTTTTGTTTCCCGGGAGAGGGGGGAAATAAAAAAAGTTCCCGGGATCCCGGGAATTCCCAGGATTTCAACAACATAATAATATATTTACCAATTATTTTAATTTTCGGAATCCATTGAATATGAGCAAAATGAATCATTAAATCATTCCTTATTTCAAACCGAGCTTAATTTTAAAACTATTTCACGAACAAAATAGTTTCTAATGCAATGAGATAAAATAAACAAAAAATTAACAAATCACAAAACAAAAAGACTCAAAATAAATTATGTAAAAAAGAACAATATTTTTATCCAAATTTTAAGAAACGTCGTATCTAAAAACTATTTCAAGACCGAGCAAAAACAGAACATACAAAAATAATCATTAGTAAAATCGCTGATGAACTGAAATAAAAGTAATTTTATTTCTGATCATTCATCAATGATTTTAAGACGTGGTGTCAGAGGGCGAAAGTGATTAAAAGAGCGATTAAAATGTTGTCTAAGATAAATGTTGCGGTTTTAGAATATTAAATTCAGTCCTTTACTTCTTGGTATACAATGAAAATTCCCTGCCCTTGGAAAATGTTTACTTTTATATATATTTTTTTGAGCATGGTTTTTTAAAACAGTCAATAAGGGATTTCAGTAGTGGTATTCAGTGTTTGATGCAATGGTCTTGCGAATCAAGAAATACAATATATCGTAGCTTTTTTATAAAATCTAACGGCAACTCTCTGTATTTTGTTGGATTCATAAAAAAGCTACATATTTTGCATTTGCACTTTCGGAAGATTATTTCCATCAAATACTGAAATCCGCTAATGTATTAATTGTTTCATTTCACAATCGCTTTCTTATTCAAGTTCTTGAGAAAATCCTTTCGACTTCTACAGAAGTTGCCCGGATAGTTAAGAGGACGTTGTATAAACCATCAATATTTTTCGTTCTTTTTACGCTGTCTTCAAATAATTTCAGCTGCTTTCTTAATAGCAGCGTTTAAGTTTCCTCGAAAGTATTCTCTTTCATCGCTGTCATCTGGAGTAATATCTATTTCTCCATTTTCTTCGTCATTAAATGCATGAAAAAAAGTGCATAAAGATTCTCTCAATATTGAATTACCGTGCATCTTGAAAACATTCCAGTTGCTTTTACATAAAAAATTGGTTGTTTAAATAATTAATGAAAGAGATAATTAATGAAAGAGACAATATTTTTTCGCTTCGTTCTTCAATCCAAAATAATTTGATATACAGTTATTTTGACTTATCTGCACAATTAACTTTTCACGATTTTTTGTACAGAGAAGTAAAAAATGCTGTTAGGTTAAATGTACTTATCTGCCTTAATGTACAAGTACGCACAACTATTTAGTGTGTGCAGCTAACTCTGATTTTTTATATGAAAATAATTTAAAACTGCTAAAAAATACGTTAAATGTACAAGTATACAATAACCACAAAAAACATATATTGTAAAGTTAAGTCAATATGCGGCTAAGATTAAATTGTTGTATGAAAATAGTTTTAAAGTGCCAAAAATTAAAGGCATTTATCCAAAAAGTGCAGTATATAAAGTGCACTTAAAAAACGAAATTGTATGCAAAATTAATAATTTTGTGCAGTTAAGTCAATAGTGCGCTTAAAAAATCCGGCTAAATCGAAACTACTGTACACTTTGTGCCTTCGTTGCTCTCTTTCCTTTTACATAGATATTATTACATGATGAACGATAACGATTTAAAGAAAAAAACAAGGATTTTTTGCTGCCAAAATCAGTACTTTTTATGTATATAAATAAGTTTTTTAATCCCCGGAATTCCCGGATAAAATTCCATGGAAAGCGGGAAATGGAAATAAGCGTTTGTTCCGGGAATTCCCGGGAAAAACCCTAATTGTAAAGACCCAGTAAGAAATTTTGCAGTTTTTATACTATCGATCTAATTCATACAAAAAATCTTATTTCATGCTTAAAGTACACAATAGCTATTGAACACATTAACGCTAACAAACTTTTATTAAGAAATTGTAGTCACAATGGAATCTTCAAGTTCGATACTGGGAACAGCACCGTATTAAACCAACAACTATTTTGTGGTTAATACAAGGAATATGAATTTATACGGATATTCGAATCTGTGAATAACATTTTATTATTTTTAGGTTTACTGAATTTTTTTTCAATTCTCTTTTTAATACTTTTTGAAATTCATTCTTAAAATTACTTCTAAACAAAGACAAATTTCTATGTAAACTCGTCGAAACCTAGGTTAATTTGGCATTTTTCGGTAGTGATTTTGCTTCATATGCGTTTCATGTTAATTCAACATGATCTTGAAGGAACATTTATACCTTTGAATTAACTATATTTAATGTTGATTTAATATTGCAGTACAGTTAAATCAAAATGAAATTGATACTGAAATAATACGAAAAATCAAGTTGAATCAAAGTTACTTCGAGTTGAAACAAAGTGAATTTGATATTGGATCAATACGAAGAATCAAATTGAATCAAAGTTATTTCAAGTTGAAACAAAGTGAATTTGATATTGAAAGAACATGACTTTAATGTAGCTATTTTATTAATTATTTTACTAACTTGATAGTTATTAGCATGTTGTAGTTGCCCCAGCCAAGCTTTGAACTCGTGAACTTGCACGATAGTCCACGCGCTAGCCACTGCAGCCATAACAGCTTCAAACTTTACTTTTTCTATACACTAAATAAATACCCATCGTATGTAAAATGAGTTTTATTTTAATTCAACATGATTTATAGGATTATTTATCACAAAACTTATTTAAAATTTTAAATGTAATGTTTTTAACAAAGTTGTTTTAACAGTAAAACTTTTAAATCAAAGAGATTTAAGGTTAGATTAATAATTTTTCATTTAAAATTAATATGAAACAAGGTAATTTTAAACTAGCAGCAGTAAATTTGCGCTGGTAATTCGTTTTTTGTCGTCTACATAGCCGATATATGTAAGAATAAGCAACAACAAGTCACACAACTAAGCACAACAGTGAACTGGAGCAACTCTGAAGGAAATGTCGATAGTAAAACTGTAGTGATTCACTACTTAGTTTGTCCCCAGAACTAGTGACTAATTGTACCCCAGGCAATGTTCTGTGCTATAGACATTTATTGTTTAAGCTTCTTATTGATTTAAATAAAAGTTTGCTACAATATCTTTATCTTTTCTATGAGATTTTTGGGTAAAGGTTCTCTGATGATCTGCATTTAGCCCCAGTGAAATGCGCATAAGAACTAGTAATCAATGTCAATGTGTTTTTATAAACAATTAATATTCTACTGAATAATTAAAATATTAATTTTGGGAAATAGTGCGATTATAAATTTAAAAAACATAAATTTTAGCAATTCGCAAAAAAAATCACGAAAAAATTGTTTTGTAGCTGTCAAAAACTACTCTTCCCATTAACGACAAAATAAAAATTGTTGACGATTCCTTGGAAATGCTACCAAAAAGTCACCAAACTTGTCGACAAAAGTGGTGACTTGAAGACACTTGAGCCCTGGCTTCCTTCAGAGAATGAGCAAAGCAAATAAACACGAACACACTTAAACGACAATTTTTTTTGTAAATTTAATGGCCATTATCGTGTTTGGCGATTTTCGCCTTCGACTCCGACATTGTTGTAATAGATTAAAGAAAAATTCAGGGTGCTGTCTTTAATCTATTACAAATATGTCGTACTTGAAGACGAAAATCGCCAAACACGATAAGGGGGAATACGACTTCAAATCACAATTGCGTCTTGTTTTCTGTGTGTATGAATTAAAAAAAATTTCAGGTCCGAGAAAACAGCCTGTGACAGACAGACGGAGAGACAGACAGACAGACGGGCAGCGTAGCGAAAACAAAAGGTTTCCTTTACAGACAAAAGCTTAAGCTTTCACGATATTTTTTTTTTTATATCCCACAAAAACGCAAATCGAACATTAAAGTTTTAATAATTTTTTAGTGTTGATATGAAAACGACTTTTTGAAATAATATCCATGGGGATTCTCATTGTGAGTGTACATTTTGGGGTTTTCATCTTCTTTTTTTAACTTTACCAATTTAATTAATAGAAATATGAGAAGTTGTTATAGTTTTCGCTTCATTCAATGGATCTTAATATAAAATAATATTTTTAAATTTTTTTTTTTAATTTTTGTGGATTGAGCGTTACATTTGCTTTCACAGTTGTTCTGGGAATGACGTTTTGAAAGCAAATCAGTAATTTCTGAACGGATAATGCTCTCCATATCGTTTCTGCCTTTCCGCTGCTGTTAACTTTTTTACCACCATAAAATTTATAGGTAATTATATTTAAGAATTTTGCTAACGTAATGCTCAATATATTTTCTTACGAATTTAATATTTTTAGAACCCACTATCGTCAGTGTTACATTAAAAAAGCTTATGTACTTTTATTTATATATTAAATAATATATTAAATCATGCTGAAGTAGATTTCATTTTAAAATGTATGTGTTTATTGTATGAAATACTTTCAATATTTTCAAAGCCATTAACCCATTATGAGTGAAATGGAATTTTAAGCATTTTTCGCCTGGCTTTTTACGTAAAAATACCGGTATTTTAAAGACTGGACAATTAGCGATACTCAATATTTTATTTTATAGGGAACCTGCCAATTTTTCATTTGGTGTATATTTGTAAGCTTTCATTTAATAAATATGAAAGTTATGTAACTTCTAATATTAGTTTATGTACCTGATTTGCAAAATATTTCGTAAAAATTCGTGTTACACAGAATCTTTACTAAGTGACGCCGTGGTGCGAAATATCATAGAAGACAAAATCTTTGTGTCCGCTGTTTCAGTAAATAAGCGATTTCAAACGTTTTGACTTTTTGTGTACTGGGTTGTCTTCAGCTTACAAACATATTTTTCCTGATGTCAGAGATGTCGGCATAAAAGCTTCCATGGGTTTCTTTTGCTGTCGACACACGTACTTTCGGTCCGAAGTAGGGCAGAAAGTCTGCACAAGATGTCGAATTCGTATTCGAAGACGGTCCATATGCATGGTTAACAAGAAAACGAACCTCTTTGTCTGAGAGAATTCTAAACACTTTGCCGAAACTCTACGAATTCTGACGAATCTTTTAAGGAATTTTCGACATGTCGCAGAAAGCTCGGATCTACAATAAGAAACTTATCAGAAATGTCGTATAAAACTGCAAATTAAATCAAAATATTGTAGGAGTAAAAAGGAAATTTTTTTCAGCAAGCTACGAAATGTAATTTCGTGAGTGCGTAAAAATCACATTTTTAAAATCACGCACGATCACGCACGGTATTTAATTTGTAAATCAAGCTCACGCACGATTGCGTGATTATTTTTTAATTTAATCACGATCATGCGTGATTCACGCGTGAATCACGCCTAACACGAAAAATTCACGACATTTGCACATCTCTACTTTTTACTAAATAAAGAGATACTTGAGACAATTTTCCTTACGCAGTGAACTAAGTGCTTTTTTTTTGCAAAATCAATCTTCTGAAGTGCTAAAATGTACTGGCTAAAAAAGGAGAAAGGTATTTTTTTATTCATTTGAAAAATTTTCTTAATTTTTGGCAATAATTAAAGAGGTAAAATTATAGATTTTTAAAGACAAAAAGCGGGAGAAAGTGTAATACAAATTTTAGGCGGGATCGATCTCTTAAAAACGGGATGTCTGCTCAGGTTAGGTATTATAGATCAACAATAGGTATGGAATAGTGTTGTATGGAGTTTCTTAGTAGCAGGATTTGGATACCCTAGACCTCCTTATTTTGTGAGGACGAGGGCAAGTGGCTCCTCATCGAGATCAAAGAGGTGACAAATAGAAAAAAATTGCAAAAAAACTCGATAACTGCCACAGAGCCAATACTAGAGGGGTAAATGTAGGATCGACACCCATACAAAGTTTAAGATTTTACCAAATTGAAAAAAAAACTTACCCCTACTGCTCTTATACATATATAAATTTTGAACGCTTATAAATACGTATACTCTTCACCATATAATTATGTGATAAAAAAAAAAAATATATATATATATATATATATATATATATATATATATATATATATATATATATATATATATATATATATATATATATATATATATATATATATATATATATATATATATTTCTTAAAATATTTTATAGCTAAATGACCAAAAACTAGATCTGATCAACAATATTAATCATACCCAATTCTTTCTGAATATAACGTTACGAACCTTAGCCTAATAATCAATTTAGATTCACAAAGCAAATACGTTCGAAATAATCATATTAATAATATTATTAAATATTTGTAACACATACATGTACTCTAAAAAGTATGCCATTCCATTATTTCGTTGGTATATGTGTTATTGAGTCAATAAAGTATCTATAAATGATTTTGGTTATGCCTATTAATTGATTAAAATGTAAAAATTTTGATTACTCGATTATTATTTTTTTGCAATTCGACCACTTGGTCCGTAACCGGGTTTGTTTGTAACCAGTTTTTTAGACAAAAAATATATTGTGCATATCTAGGGAAAAATACCTATTAAACCATATATGTTTCAGCAATATTGTTGAACCATAAAATACTTAAAAGTGTACGACAAAAAATTGTGTGGCCTATTTATATATAAGATTCTTATAATAAAATTTTTAAACTAACTAAAACAAAAAAATTACATATTTTGAAGATTAATTAAATTAATCTAATTGCATTATTGAATATATAAGGAGCATTCCATGACAAATCGGCCAGTTTGTGACCAGGCCCCATTCGATTTTTTCATTTTCTGATATATTTTGGCATATATTAAACTCAATGTACACCAATTTTCAACCTTTGACTCCCAACAGGTACGGAGTAATAGATTTTTCAAAATATTGAGCAAAACAATTTTAATTAATCATAGATCAATAATAAAAATTGACATGTCAAAAAAGTATGGTATCTTTTTATTCGTCTTTAAATGCTCTTTCTTTTTTAGGTGCAGCTTTTAGTTTTTAACGATTGAAAATGAAAATCGACATTTTCACAGAAAAAATTATCACCGAAAATTTTTCAAACAAAAGTTTGTCTAAAAATAAATTTCATTTCCTGTAAATGTTCTGAATATAATCTATGAAATGTTTGTTTGACTCTTATTTAGGACGCAAATACCAAAAAACAACGAGAAAACTGTGTCTTAAAAATCAACCCCGATGACGACATACACACAAAAAAAAAACAACAACAATGATAGTAAAAGGAATGCGATTATACCAAGTTCGTTTACTAAAGATTTTTGAGTGAATCAATTCATTAATGTTGTTGCATTAGTTCTCATTCATTTTTTTAAGTCTTTAGATAAACATTCAGACTTGAACACATTTAACAAAGTGAAATTTCAAATTTTGTTTGATATATTACATAAAATCCAGCAAATATTTTGTTTAATATTTGTTAGTGTTTTGAGACTAGTTCTTTTATAAATTCATACAAAAATATTGTTTGATATTTTTAAAAAAATCCAGTAAATATTTTGGTTTGATTTAGTAAATTGTTTTGTTTACAATTTGTAAATGTTTTTAGACAAATTGTTTTATAAAATAGATTTAAACAATTTGTTCACTAAAAAAAACACGTTTTTTATTAAATTGTTGAGATATTTTTGTCTATATTTACAAATTTGTTTGTAGGTCCGTTCCTAGACAAAATATTTACTATTTCATTGAATTCCTTTACAGAAAATGAAATTTAATTTTTTCTGTGTTCAAAAAGTCCGAACCCTTCCATCTTTTTTATAAATTTTCCAAAAATACTAAATTTCAAGATGTGTTCTCATGTTTTTTTATTTTTTTTTAATTTTATTTATTTTTATTAATGTTATTTAAGAAAATAGTTTTCAAGATATTTGTAAAACAGATCTGTAATTTTGGGGTTTTCAAATTATTGACAGAAATCTCGAAAAAAGTGCACCTCAAGCATGTCCACAGCTCTAATGATTTTTATCTTTTCTTTCAGACAGCGATTAAATTGTGTTGATCGGATTCAAATCTAGCGAGTTATACGCCTTAAAAGTCGAAAAAGTTTTATTTTTAGACGTTTTTTTTTCAAAATTAATAACACCGGCAAGCAAGCAAAAAACTAAATGTACATTTGACCAGATCCACCTACCTACAAGCATTTCGACGCGCTTAGTCCGAATGTTTGGTCCGTTTGGCTCGTAAGCATTTAAAGTTTCAAGTAACTCGAGAAAACTGAATTTTTGTAGACATTTTTAACAGTATTTCGCAATTTGCTGAATCCAAATCTAAGGTCCGTTTGGCACATACGTCGCAAAAATTGCGAAAACAGTAAATAACTTTGAAGTTCTTACCAATTAAATAGGTACTCGTTTTAAATATATATTTTAATTATATTCTTAAAAAATGATGACAAATATTTGACTTTCCAGTTACCATTTAAATATTAGCTTAAGGATCGTTTCCGCAGACAACGAAACGAAAACGAAACTCCATATATTAGCAATGAAAAAAGCTCTGAAACGAACTTTTTTCGTTGCTAATGCATGGATTTTCGACGATTTACTATAACATGTCAATATTCAAACAGTTAATACACTTAACAAACTTATTATTAAGAAAAACTAATCGATTATTCGAATAAGCTGTAAAGCTTTAATCTATTAATCGGAAAACATAAAGTCGTTCATAACAATTGAATCGATTCCACTAACTAACACCTTTAAAAATAATAATAATCGAATGACTTTGTGGAGTATATACAAAATATACTTTCAACTAATTTTTCAAAAAGTAATTTGATAAACTTTTAGATTACATAATTTAATTAATGCCCAGCAAAAGATTGGTAATGAGTTGCCATTACAGAGCAACATAATTTTCAACCACTAACAACATGCCGGCTGAATTACATTACAGTAGTAAAACAATTACTTACTAGTAATTAAACAAGCCATTTATTCTCTTATTGGCAGAGTACGATTGTATCTGCTTATCATACAGACGATAAACTGTTCCACCCCTGGGGAAGCAAAATGGATTTTTTAATTGTGTTCATGTTTGTGAAAACAAGTTTTAAGCCCGAACAGAATAGTAGTGCAGTAGCCTAGTGAGTAAAATACTTGGCATAAAATAACACAATAACTGAAAATGGCACGAGTTCAATGCTTAGCAGAGACATTTAATTTTTATTGTGTTTTGTGTATTCAATGCCTTCTAAATATTGAAATTTTTAACTTATTTGTGATCAAATATGTTAAATTCTTGGTTAAATAGTGAATGCTGTGTTTGTTAGCATTTTAACTCATTACTTTGCCATCAACATTTTTCCTGTGTGGTATGCATCTCTTCAAAATATGTAATGTTGTGGTTTTAGTAAGTTTAAATATTTTATTATAAGAATTTAAATAAAATTGCAAAAAAATAATAATAGATTAATCGAAATGTTAACATTTTAATCCATTAATGGACAAAACCCAAAATCATGCATAGCTATTTTATCTTACATTTTTAGGGGCTGTTAATTAATATTCCGCTTTATAAAATTTTAGCAAGTTTTGGAAAATTTTCATAATTTTCCAGATTTTTTCCGAGTACATTCAAAGCACCAAAAACTCAACAATTGAAGATAATATTTGATTTTCCTAAAGAAAACTTTCGCGTTAAAGAGGTATTGATATTTCTACACACAACTTCTTTTTTCCTATGTCTTGCAGGGTTTTTATCTTATATCGTAAACTAAGTCGAAACTACTTAACAATTGTCAAGAAATCGACTATAAATAGAAGTGAGCTTTAAGTTGGTACCTAAATTTAAGATCTACCTGACTATTAATATGCCCCACTTATTTTATCCCTCAGCTAAGGAATAGTTACTTTTAGTGACAGGTTTTTAAAATAAAGTATAGGAACTAAATAATTTGGATATGAAGTCTGATGATTGCAAGACAATAGAAGAAAATATCGGCAGTAATGCAAACAATATTCTTATGTTTGTTATGTTATTGTTTTTACTAATAAAAAACCCAAAATAATAAATAATTTATGTTTTTTTTTTGTTGAAATATATTAATTTATGGACAATTTTTATTAATCAGTTAACCGAAATTAACCGATTAAACTAGAACCTCGATAATTAATCCAGCGATTAGCCGATTAATTGAATACCCTACTATGTATACATAAGTACATACATACATATATGTATCTACATTAATTTTTTGTTTTTCGTTATTATAAGTTTAGCGAGCCAGACGGGAAAAGCCAGTCTTAAATTACACAAACCTAAGCTACATTTACAAAATGTCGTTAAAATAATTTTTTTACTAATTACCATGACGGCAAATGCTTTCCTGCCCAAAACTATATTACCAAAAATGTAACATCAATTTGGTAATTTAAGGTATTCGTACTTCTAAATGTTAGGAATGTATATATTTATAAGTACATTAGGACTCGCCTTAAGTCTTCGATATCATAAATAAATTTTTTTTATTACAAAAACAATTAAGAGGTAGCTCAAACCACCATATATTTAATTTTTGGAATTTATTCAGGGAATATTAGCTTTCGGCCTAGAATTTTAACACTTTTATTTTCAAGGACCATTCTAATTTACATACGAACATACATATTTGTGTGCTTTGGTAATGTAATATGAGTGTGTGCAAAAGGAATGAAAAAAATATAACTTACCACATCGGCATCACGAACTTCAACATCATATTTTATAAAATTGCCGCTTGCCTTATCGCCATTGGTAACTAGCACTTTTTCGCCCAATTTATAACGATTTCCAAGTACTCTGCCAACTCCTATAAAATGAAAGCGTTCAGCAGAGAATAAAAAGAATTATAAGTAAAGTAACAGCAACAAGAACAATAGTAATAATAACATGACTTATAAAGCCATTTCAAATTTACAAAACAACAACAGCTTTAATAAGAGTAAAAATGTAGAATTCAAAAACTGAACAAAAAAAGCATTTATGTATATGAATGAATAAATAGTATAAAGTTGTTTTATATTTGCATGTTGCATGTATTACTCGTTCCACGTTGTACTAATATTTCTAATATCAGCATAAGAGTACGAGTGTTGAGGCAGATACAGTGTTACCATATGTGAAGATTTATCTTATTTTTGAAGTTTTTTGCCAAGTCGCAAAGATAAAAATATGTCTACTCTTAAATAAAGATTTTTAAATATTTATTAACTGCCTGTTCAACGATGTCGAAGGAGAACCTGAGCGATCGAAAGCCACTGTCTCGAAATCTAGTCAATTTGGGTTCAACAATATCGACAGCTTTCGGTTGCTTGCACTTACGTGTGTCAATTTTTTTCTCTTAAGTATTAAAATTATACAATAATGCCATATTGCAAATTTCTAGTTTATTTGACGATTTTCATTAAAACACTGAAAATACTACTAAATTGTTTGAAGAAAAATACAACCAAACATAACGGCAAGAGAGTCAATTGTAAGGTACTCGCAGTTGTACAGGAAATTTTTATAGCTTTCTGATACAAATTCTAGTTTTGTTGTACAGGTGCGACTACCTTGTTTGATGGGCCTTACACAGTAAAGAAAACATAAGTTTTTAATGTGTTAGTGGCTTTTATTTTGTTTAAAAAAAAACCATGAGTATGTGCATAAATAATAAAAAAAATTAATAAGAATGATAAAAAATATTATAATAAAGTGAGATGTTACGAGTTCTAAGAATTTAATGTACTTTTATGCAAAATTTTTTACCAGTCGCAAGCAACACAGTAAAGGCCATGTCAGATAAAACTTTTGCTTCGCGTTGCGTTACAGATTCGCTTTGACATCTAAGATGAAATGTACATACTTATACGAAACATGTCACATAAAGCACTTTTAACGCAGCGTGAAGCGAAAAGTTCGGCAACTCTCATCTTTTTGCTTGCTTTGACAATCAGCTGGAATAATTTTCTTTTATTATATTGCCAAACGAAACATATTGCGCGTTTGAATCTGTTTTAATAAGAGGTAAATATGTATGTGGCATTTATTTATTTATAATAAATCGTAAAATAACATAATTGACTTTTATTTTTATAAAAAATATATATATAAATAGCAAAATTATCAACTACTTTTTTGGTAAACGATCAATGCGCGAGCAGAGGGCGAAGCCGATGTAAAATGGTGATCGGCGCCGGCTAAGAACAAATATAGTCGGCGGCGGCTATTAGCCGGCTAAGAGCCGAAAATTTTTCGCCGGCGGCGGCTACCTAAATTTATCGGCTAACGGTCGGCTAACAGAGTATTTCTTGCTTACTTACATACAAGGTATATTTACAACAGGTATACTCGGCCCAATTATAAATAAACTTGCCTTTCTAGACGATTTACTGCCTTATTTATAAAAATAATTTTCATAAGAAATTTTTTTCATATGTTCCAAAACCGAATTAAATATTTTTAAATGCGCATGTTAGTAAATATCCACTTTTTATTATAAAAAATCGGCTTAGCCGCTAGCCGATATTAGCCGCAATAATCGGCGGCGGCTAAGTGATTGTGAAAATCACCGGCGGCGGCTAATAGCCGGCTATTAGCCGACCGGCTTCGTGCTCTGTGCGCGAGTGCTGTCAAAGTTTTCATTGTGTCATACTCCTTTTGCTTTACACTTTTCTATCAAAGTTAGAAACGTCACGTAAAGCGACAAAGTTTTATCTGACACGGCCTTAAGTGAGTGATTTTGACATTATTGCGTTCGTATTGCTTCGACATTGTTGAATCGGATATCATATGAAACCACTTACGTTTTCTTTCTACTTGTTTTTCGAGTTATCGTTCGTATAGAAACATATTTATGACTTTGTTTATGAACGCAAATCAGTGTTCTTTCGGTTAAGGCCGTGTCAGATAAAACTTTGTCGCTTTACGTGACGTTTCTAACTTTGATAGAAAAGTGTAAAGCAAAAGGAGTATGACACAATGAAAACTTTGACAACACTCGCGCACAGAGCACGAAGCCGGTCGGCTAATAGCCGGCTATTAGCCGCCGCCGGTGATTTTCACAATCACTTAGCCGCCGCCGATTATTGCGGCTAATATCGGCTAGCGGCTAAGCCGATTTTTTATAATAAAAAGTGGATATTTACTAACATGCGCATTTAAAAATATTTAATTCGGTTTTGGAACATATGAAAAAAATTTCTTATGAAAATTATTTTTATAAATAAGGCAGTAAATCGTCTAGAAAGGCAAGTTTATTTATAATTGGGCCGAGTATACCTGTTGTAAATATACCTTGTATGTAAGTAAGCAAGAAATACTCTGTTAGCCGACCGTTAGCCGATAAATTTAGGTAGCCGCCGCCGGCGAAAAATTTTCGGCTCTTAGCCGGCTAATAGCCGCCGCCGACTATATTTGTTCTTAGCCGGCGCCGATCACCATTTTACATCGGCTTCGCCCTCTGCTCGCGCATTGATCGTTTACCAAAAAAGTAGTTGATAATTTTGCTATTTATATATATATTTTTTATAAAAATAAAAGTCAATTATGTTATTTTACGATTTATTATAAATAAATAAATGCCACATACATATTTACCTCTTATTAAAACAGATTCAAACGTGCAATATGTTTCGTTTGGCAATATAATAAAAGAAAATTATTCCAGCTGATTGTCAAAGCAAGCAAAAAGATGAGAGTTGCCGAACTTTTCGCTTCACGCTGCGTTAAAAGTGCTTTATGTGACATGTTTCGTATAAGTATGTACATTTCATCTTAGATGTCAAAGCGAATCTGTAACGCAACGCGAAGCAAAAGTTTTATCTGACATGGCCTTTAGAGTGCGCATGAACATCTTTCTTCGACATCGTTGAGCAGGCAGTAAATTTATTATTTGAGATATTTTCCCACTTTTATTTCAAAAAAGATTTATTTGTTGCATTTCATTGGTGATTTACCAAATCTTCTGTAGGCGTCAACCAGTGCTGCCGCGAAGAAAACATTTTTGTAACCAAAATTTGAGAAAAAAGTAACCAAATGCAAATAAGTAACCAAAATTTTTTATAAATTTAATACAATGTTTTATATACTTATATACTACAGTTGAAAAATATATAATTATTACAAAAGAATAGAATATATCAAAATGACCTATCACATGCCTTGGCACATGTACGTCTGCCAATCAAATTGGCACTTGCACATGTGCCTAAAGATAGATATTATGTGGCACTTCCACGTGTGCGTGTGCCAAATTTAGGCACATGAGCTGCACACTCACTTATCCTAAAGAAACAAAAACAATGCTGAATTATCTTTTTGCGCTTTTTTAACCGAGTTCAAAAAAGGAAGAGGTTTATCAATTAGTGTGTATTTTTATATTTTTTATGTTTTTATACACGCATAACTCCATTTGTGATCCGATTTCAAAAAAAAAATTTTTTTTGTTTGAAAGGGTTTGCCGCCAGTTTGATCCCAATTTTTTTTAAATAGATGGGGAAATTCGATTCCCCTGCGGGTAATTCTGTCATTTGTGCACCGCTTTCAAAATTCCTTTTTTGTTTGAAAGCGTTTGCTTGCAGTTTACTCCCATAATATTTTTTAAACTCGTTGGAAAAGAATAGAATATATGAAAATGAATCATCACATTTAAATGTGTACTTCATTCTAATAACCAGAGTACAGATTTGCACACACATGTGTGGCACATCAACTCGTGGCAAAATAAGCACACGAAAAAATCTTGCACACGTAACATAGAAATTATATGGCACTTACACGCGTGTATGTGCCAAATTTAGGCACTGTGCTGCACACTAATGTGCGAATCCGCACTCAGCTTATAACACAAGGCAACAATTTTGAATGTTTCAGAGATCAAAATAGATATCTCTTATGTATTGTCATCTGCTCAATTCATCGATCACCAAAAAATATCCGATTAGCTCTAGTTTTAAAGATATATTCACTTTAATATTATCATATATTACAGCATTTTTTGTATTCTTCGCAACATATTTCCAGACCGGTCCTCAAAATAAAGTTGTAAAAATGTTATGGACTATAGCAAAAACATACAAGTTCCAACATCCTGGTAATACCAGTAAGACATTCTGAAACCAGTGATGTTATATACTTTTTTGAAATCTCTACGCAGCCCGAAAAAATCCATATTTTTCCTTACGCGCTCAAAAAATTGGCTCTACAAAAATCCCAAAAACTTTTAGATAATAATACATATATCAATGCAAACGCATAACACTTAAAGTTGTTATGCGTACATACATATATGTGAGTATCGGAATGAAAAGTGAAAGGGTGAAAGTGAAAGTGACGCTACTCTGTTCTGCTGTGTGCATTTAAAAATTAAGTTGATGTTAATTATTCCCTTGTTCCTTGCAATATTAATCATACACAATTCTTTCTGAATTAAACGTTACGAAACTTAACCTAATAAACAATTTGGATTCATAAGCAAATACGTTCCAAATAATCATTTAATAAACAACTTGCTACTGGTTTGAGATTTTCACATGTTTACATGTTCATATATACTTAAGTATAAAATCACACCAAAAAAGTTTGTCTTGAGTAGAACAAAAATGAGAAAATGGGAATGAAGAAAAATAAACCGATGGCAACGCTGGGAGTGCAGTTTAATATCAGTTCGCAACTTACTGTCGAAACACCAGCATTAATTTTCCGTCGGTCAGTGAACAAAATAAATAATATACAAATATATAATATAAAAAAAACAAATACTCCCAACAACAAAGTATTGTTTGTTAATATTTTATATATACATTTTTATTTTCTTTTTGTAAAGTAAATCATAGACCCAAAAGCAAGCAGGCACACAAACAAAAAATATATTAGCTGGTACTCATATATATGAGTACTAGGCAAGACAAAATAATAACACCAACAAACAACAGAAATGCCTACGTTACTGTTCCTGCTACAGAATGTGAAAAACCAGTACACAAAATACGGGTACGCTCAATGTCAATGACAGACATATAAAAATTATACATTTTTTTGTCATCTACTTCACAGCAAAGCACAAGTGCCAACAACTATCCGAAAAAGATAAGACGACAGAAAGTGGCACCGCAGAAAATGTTACAGAAAAACCAAAAATACAAATGGATATTGACCGCTACATTGAAGTTTTGAATAAAAATAAGAGAAAAAGAAGAACCTAGATCGAAAAACCTTGCTCCAGTGGCGAAAATGCCCAAAGACGGTAAACTTGATGCGGCGCCTTCTGAAAATCGCTTTTTAATACAAATCGAAGAAGATGAAATCACATTTGTCAGGTCCAGCAAGCCGCCCCAATTTACTTAAGGAAGAAAAACTCAAACAAGTTACTTTAAAAGCTATAGCCCGATAAAACGATGAAGAGAAAAAAATTCAAGCAAATGAAGTTTGTTTTTAAGTTTTTTTTTGTTGATTTAACGATATTTTTGGTTTTGGAGTTTTTTTTTATTTTTATAATTTTTTTGCGATTTTTCTTTTTTTGCCGATTTTTTAGTTTTGGCGTTTTCTTGTTTAACCCCTATTTTCGCTTTTGACAACATGTTTAGTTTTAGTAATTTATTACAGTTTTTGCGCTTTTTCAGTTTTGGCGGTTTTTGGGATTTTTCGGTTTTTGAGGATTTTTGTAGTTTTAGCGATTTTTTTTCCTGGTTTGACACTTCTTTCGTTTTGGCAATTTTTGCTTTTTTTTAGTTTTGTCGCTTTTTTTTTGTTTATGCGCTTTTTTCGTTTTTGGTGATTTTTTTTCATTTTTGGCGATTTTTTTTTCGTTTTTTGTCGATCTTTTTAGTTTTGGTGGTTTTTGCGTTTTAGCGTTTTTTTTAGTTTTGGTGTTTTTTTTTCTTTAAGCTTTTTTTCATTTTGGCGGTTTTTCGTTTTGAAATTTCTTAGTTTTGAAATTTTTTAGTTTTAGCGATTTTTAAAATTTCAAGAGTTGGCCTCTTAAGGTTTCCAAGATACAGCAAATTGTCTAAATTACATAGTATAAATTACATTTACTGATGAACACCCTTAATTTTTATATTTTTAAATATCAGTGTTAATTGGTGTAGTCTATTCTACAGACTACACCAATTAACACAAACTTTTAAAATTTAAAGTGTCTATATAATTATAAGTGTCTGTATATTATAGAATACCCTTTAATTTTTAACTGTCATATATTTGTTGTAGCGGCCAAAGTTTTACATATTCCGTGAAAATTTCAAGTCCGTAGCTCTTACGGTTCTCTAAAAAAACAGCCTGTAACAGACAGACGGCCAGCGTAGCGAAAACAATACCCAGTAAAAAATTTTCATGTTTTTTGAAGCACTAAAGAAATGAAGCGCTTCATAATTCGCTTTAAAATATGAGCTTGTTCAGAAGTTGATTTCATAGCGTCACAACAATGCATGTTTTGAAGCGAGAAAAGTATTTACTTTTTACTTATACAAAAGCTTCGTACATGGGCTATACAAAAAAGCTGATTTTATAGTGCTGATCGAAAGCAGGTTTTTAAGCGAGAATGCAGAGTAAGTTTATTTGAGTTTCTTGGCGCCGTTTTGCAACAGTGTTTTTGGTCGAGTGATTGGTACGTTGGACTTCAAACCTGAAGGTTCTTAGTTCGATACTAGTTGAAGTTAAAATAACAAACATTGAGTAAAAATATGAAATTAATAAAAATAAATAAAGAAAAGAAATAAGAAAAATTCAAAACATCGAACCTTTTTTCATATATTTTCAGTTCTAGTGCTGTAAATGTTGATGATTTTCAGCGCTTCAAAAGCTCTTTTGTGAGCAAAAATGTAGTACTCCAATCCGGGAACCCGCCATACAAAAATCAGCAGCGATATCAGCAGGTTTGTCAGCGCTACTTTTATTCCATAATAGTAGAAGCCTGCTTTATTGGAAGCAACTTTTTTACTGGGTATTATAATATACAATTTTTTAAATATTTAAACATATCTGTAGGGACTCTCAGCTACACTTTGATATTCAAATTTAAATTGTCGTTAAACGTTTCAGCCCATATACTATGTGTTACACCAATGTAAATTATAATGCAACAATGTAACATACTACTTTTTAACTGCATTTATTTAAGTATGTAGTAGTGCTATAATTCAGATGAAAATTGTAAGACTTTTTCATTTATGTATATACATATTTCAATCAATAAAATGGAGTATGATTAGATATAATTCATTACGTGAAGAAACACGTTTCATAACCTCTACAATTGGTGACCCCGTACAACGAGTAGCACGATGAACGACGGAAAGCAACAACGAAATCTGGATCAGGCATCAACATCAGAACAAGCAACGACACTATCTAACACTGCTGTTAATTATGAAAATAATACGATTGTTAATAGAGTGTCAGTTAAAGTGCCGCCCTTTTGGCCGGAGCAGCCCGAAATATGGTTTGCCCAGGTTGAGGCCCAATTTAATATATCAGGCATAAACAGCGATATTTCCAGATTCAATACGGTAGTAGCTGCCATTGAAAGTGCAGTTTTGTCTCAGATATCGGATGCCATTTTAAATCCCCCCGAGCGAGACAAGTACAGCAACCTAAAGGCATGCATTATAGAAAGATATTGCGATAGCGAGCAGAAAAAAATTCAAAAACTCATATCCGAGATTGATTTAGGAGACAAACGACCAACTCAGTTGTTAAATGAGTTAAAAGGACTGGCTAAAGGTAAAATAGATAACGATTTTTTGAAGTCACTTTGGTTGCAGACTTCCATCGCAAGCCAAGGCGATATTGCAGGCATCAAACGCAGACCTACCGGAGCTAGCAAAATTAGCAGACAAGATATTAGAGGTATCAGACTATCAGCATATAGCTGTCATGTCTAAACAGCAACATCAGGAAGACGAAACCACTCTTCGTATACAACGAATCGAACAACAATTGAATCAATTAGTAAGCATGGGCGGAAGACGATTTCGTGGAAGAAGCAACCACCGTAACTCCACCAGCAGGGATCGTCGATCTGCCACACCGGTTTCTACATTCACTGGCAAGTGCTGGTATCATGAAAAGTTTGGCAGCAATGCACAAAAGTGTCGACCTCCATGCAACTATCCTACAAACAATGCAAAAAACTAAAAAATTCGCCAGACTCTACGGGCGGTGCTGGTGATAAATTTTTTCAGATTGCTCGTCTTATTATTTGTGACAAAAATACAAGTATTAAATTTTTAGTAGACACAGGCGCCGATGTGTCAGTAATACCGCCGAACTTATCAGACAAACAAAAACAAACGCAGTCAGCACCAACTTTCTACGCCGCCAATGGTTCGCCCATAAAAACGTTTGGCCAACGCCGTCTCAATTTATCACTTGGTCTACGTCGTAGTCTTAAATGGGATTTTTACATCGCCGACGTCAATACCGCAATCATTGGCTCAGATTTTTTAAAAACATATGACTTGCTTGTTGACATTAAAAGAGGAAAACTTGTTGATAGAAAAACAATGTTGGAATCAAGAGGTAATTTTACTAAAATAAATGAAATTAAGATCTTAACACACCGAAACGATTGTAAGTTTTCCAACATCTTAAGTGAGTATAAAGATTTAGCTATTCTAAATTCAAACAAAATGCCTATTACAACTAATACAACTCACCACATAGTTACATCGGGACCACCGGTTTTTTCAAGGCCAAGACGACTTGCTGGCGAGAGGCTCGAGGCAGCAAAGAAGGAGTTTCAGTACCTCATGGAAAAGGGTATATGCCGCCCATCAAAAAGTCAGTGGGCCAGCCCACTACATTTAGTTAGAAAACCAAACAACGAGTGGAGGCCATGTGGTGACTATCGAGGCCTCAACGCAGTAACACAACCGGATAGATACCCAATCTCTTACCTTCACGATGTTACCAGTATATTACATGGTAAAAAGGTATTTTCTGCGATTGATTTGCAACGCGCTTATCACCAAATACCAATCGAACCGGCCGATATACCGAAGACGGCAATCTCTACACCGTTCGGTTTATATGAATTTTTGTATATGACGTTTGGGCTAAGAAATGCTGCACAAACGTTTCAACGTTACATCGATGACTTGCTAAGGGGCTTAGATTTTACATTTTCGTACATAGATGACATCATAGTCGCCTCGGATGATGAGGAGCAACATGAAAAACATTTACGTATGGTGTTCGACAGGCTGCGAAAAGGAAACCTATCAATCAATGCTAGCAAATGCAAACTCGGGAAGACGGAGCTTGAGTTTTTAGGCCACACAATTACGAAAGAGGGTCTGCGCCCACTTAAAAGTAAAGTCGAAGCTATACGTGAGTTCATAAAACCCACTATTGCAAAAGACCTAAAAAAATTTTTAGGCATGTTAAATTTCTACCGCCCTTTTCTACAACACGCTATCAAACATCAGAGTAAACTTCAAAAGCTTATAAACGGAAATAAAAAAAACGACAAAACTAAAATCGTGTGGTCACCCGAAACGATAATGGCTTTTGAAGCTTGCAAAAACGATTTAGCTAATGCGACTTGTTTGAGCTACATGTCTCCTCACAGCGAGCTTACGTTAACAGTAGATGCCTCAGACTCAGCAGTTGGTGCAGTGCTGCATCAAATTGTGGACGGTGTGTCTCAACCACTGGGATTCTATTCTAAAAAACTCAACGATGCTCAACGTAGGTACAGTGCCTACGATCGCGAGCTAACGGCCGTCTATCAAGGCGTTGAACACTTCAAGTATGCTTTAGAAGGACGCACATTTACAATTTATACGGACCATAAACCCCTAGTTTTTGCCTTTCAACAAAGAAGTGAAAAAGCTCCACTCAGGAGAGTACGTCAACTAGACTTTATAAGCCAGTACACCACCGACATCCGGCATATTAAGGGCAGTGAAAACATTACGGCTGATTGGTTGTCACGTATTAACAGTATTGTATCGGATGCTATTGATTTCAATTCTATGGCTTCAGAGCAAGAAGGCGACAGCGAATTGAAATCTATATTGGAGTCAGGTAAGGAATCCGTACTCAAACTCACACTCTTGCCCATTCCAGATTCCAAAAAATTTTTATATTGCAATATGTATGGTTCGAATATAAGACCATATGTTCCACGAAAACACCGTGAAATTGTAATGAAAAAGCTTCACAATTTAGCGCATCCTAGCATAAGAGCTACGCGAAAGCTGGTGATGGAACGATACGTATGGCCTGGCATATCGAAAGATGTCGCAAATTTTGTAAGAGGTTGTATGCAGTGCCAGAAAGTAAAAATTATTAGACATACTTCCGCTCCCTTAAGCAGCTATTCCACGACTGACAAACGTTTTCAACATGTCAATATTGACCTCATTGGACCACTGCCAACGTCAGCAGGCAACCGATATTGCCTTACATGCGTTGACCGATTTTCCAGATGGCCGACAGCAATCCCTATTCCCGACATTTCGGCCCATACAGTGGCAGGTGCCTTCATAACAGGGTGGATAGCACTATATGGAGTACCAGAGAGGGTAACAACTGATTTAGGAAGGCAATTTGAGTCTAACCTTTTTGAAGAGCTAACGAAGACACTTGGTATACATCACTTGCGAGCCACATCATACCACCCACAGGCGAATGGGATGGTGGAAAGATGGCACCGCACGCTTAAAAATGCCATTAGGTGTTATGCTACCAAGGATTGGTGTTTTGTTTTGCCTCTAGTTTTGTTAGGACTTCGAATCACTGTTAAGTTGGATATCGGAGCGAGCCCAGCAGAATTGCTATATGGTGCACAGTTGCGGTTACCAGGTGAGTTCTGGATACAGAGTAAACGTAAAGACAGCCAAACCGAATTCGTACAAAAACTGCGTCGTGCAATGAGTGATCTTAGAAGCCCTAACCAATCGTGGCATTCTAACAAAAACGTTTATGTGGACCCAAGCTTGAGCCACTGCAGCTTCGTTTTTGTACGAGTAGACCGAGTACGTACGCCACTAGAACCAGCATTTGAAGGGCCATTTGAAGTCGCTAAACGTTATAAAAAATATTTTATAATTAAAAGAGGCAAAATAAAGGATAAAATTTCAATCGACCGACTTAAACCAGCGGCAATATTTGCAAGCGGATCTAAGGAGTTAGCGAAGAAGCAAGAAGTTCATCCAGTTTCAGACGAAGTTCCAGGGACTGATAAAGGAAGCTCTACACCAGTAGTTACCAGATCTGGAAGGCGTGTTAGGTTCCCAAATTACTACAAATAACGCAATTGCTGGCCGGGGGGTACTGTAGGGACTCTCAGCTACACTTTGATATTCAAATTTAAATTGTCGTTAAACGTTTCAGCCCATATACTATGTGTTACACCAATGTAAATTATAATGCAACAATGTAACATACTACTTTTTAACTGCATTTATTTAAGTATGTAGTAGTGCTATAATTCAGATGAAAATTGTAAGACTTTTTCATTTATGTATATACATATTTCAATCAATAAAATGGAGTATGATTAGATATAATTCATTACATGAAGAAACACGTTTCATAACCTCTACATATCTTTTTCAGACCAAAAATACTATTCCCATTAAGTTTGGTCTGGCCAAAGATATGCTTTAATCATAGAAAACCTAAGTATATTGTCAAAAGAAACCTAAGTCTTACAATGTGTTAGTACAACCATTTTATATTACTAATGGTTTAGATAAAAATTTCCACAGATCAGCAAACTCGCACAGAAATGTAATACTCCATTAACTCATCTTCTGCCATACATTTTTCTGCTGCCAATGGCAGCTTATTAGAAAACATTTACCAATATTTTATATGTATAAAAACTCATTTATTTATACACAAACTCTATAGCGATAAATGTGAGCTATTACGAAAACTGAAATTAGTCATTGTGCAGAAGTGACTGCTAAAAGTCGTAAACACATCGATAAGAAAACGTGCAGACTATTCTGTTAAGTCTTAAAGGAAATTAAATTTCCTTAAGATAATGTGCAGATTATTATAATATTAATAGCAGAAACGTCGTACCAGAAAACTGCCCATCTACTCTGTCAAATGTCTGTGGGAATTTTAGACAACTCGTGTGATTGTCTGGTAAAGTCTCAGATTTTATCTGATGGAAGACATCTCGACAAAAAATGTTTCCTGGGTACATGTATGTAAACCTAGCATATATCAACTCCCGACCAAAAATAAATAAATAAAAAAAAGTGGAGTGTTATAAGTTTGTAGGGGATGTATGTGTGTCTGTCTGCGCCATCGTAGAGCCCAAACGGCTGGACCGATTTACTATTTCTTGTTTGAAATGACTTGATCGAGAGTGTTCTTAGCTATTTTTGAAGAAAATTGGTCCAGGCGTTTAGAAGTTATCACCCTTTTCTCGCTGTATCCTTTTGGGGTTCTGACCCCAAATTAGGGGAATTGTCATAGCAAAAAAGGAAGAACATTTTTATTTGGGGTTTCGTTGGGGTTATTTAAAAAAAAAATTGTAGTTTTTTGGGGAAACTCCTTAAAAGTTTCTTTCCTTTGAGCTATAATTAAAAAAACTTCTTCTAAAATATTTTTAACATACGTATGTATATATTTTGAGAGATTTAAGCCCCAGGTAAAGGATTAATCCCTATTAACACAAAGCTCAGTCATATCAATTGTATTTAAAAGTTTACTAACACTCAGTTTGCCTGAACTTTAGTTTTATTTGAAAGTTTAACATTATCGTTACCATTTTATTGGTGCTTTACCAAATCATCAGTAGACTTCAATCATAATCTTGAAAAGTTTCAAACCCCTTCCTTATATACAAACTTTAAAAAAGTCACGAGGGCGCTGTTGGATGAGTAGCTAGCACGTTTGAATACAAACCCTGAGGTCTTGAGTTCAAGAAAGGCAAGCCAACAACATCATGCATTTTTCTCGTGTGTATTGGTGTATTATTGTGTTGGTTGTTGCTGGACTGTTAAAGTGATGAAGGCATAGCACTGATCACCTTCCAATGCACTTTACACCACCCTCCTTCGTCGGTATTTTAGCAGAACCGTCGGCGAAGTAAAAGAACTAATAAAATGGCTACACAGCTTAACCAACTCAATGCCTCTACTTGACACCAGAGAGGCTTGCAAGACTGCTCTACAAAAAAAAATGCGCAATAGCAGAGTTGTAATTAATTAAGCTTTCCATCTCTCTCCCACTTCAAACCCTGTTCTCTCTACACTATCCCTTTCCCAAAGAAGGTAACACATTAATTAATTAACTAGTCATTAATAGCCTGATTGTGTTACTTCTCTTTAAAAAAATTATTTGAGAGGTTAAAATATTATATCTGAAATTAGTTTACTATATACGATTTAAAATACATCAATGGTGACACTATTTATTTTTGGAAAACGAGAAATTTACTCGGATTCGGTGTACAGAACAGTAGCTCGATTCTGTAACGTTTATTACGATAATCGTATCGTTAAAATAAATATAACGAAAATTTATGGAATTTGTTATTCAGTAACATTTATAACGATATTCGCAGTCGGTTAACTAACGACCATAATTTTTCTGTTGTTAATGGATAGACAAGAGTCAGCTGTGCAGCCGTAGCACGTACTTTATGCTAACAACAAAAGTTATTGTTATAATTACAACCATATAAAAATATATACACATTTTTATGTATAAATAACAATATTTCTATTATATAAACATTTATTTTAACATGTACATATTTCCCAAAACTACCAACCCGAATGAAAAAACTGTCTGTACACTATTTAGTATGGAAAAATTCATTTGTTTTTTCCATTCCTCTTTGCGTTTTTCGCTTTTTTTTAACAGAGATGCTACATGATATCGAATAAAATTACACAATCGCACTATCGTTACTGAAAGCGACTCAATATGTCAACAAATGTTACGATTATCGGATCGTTAAAAGCTACAGAATTCCGCTGCAGGGCCGATAAACTTTTAGAAGGCTTTTAGTAATAAAGCTATTAAGTTATTTAGAAGAATATTGGTTGATAAATGTCCTTTAAAAAATCGATTTTTTTAAAAGCGAGCATTTCTTTAAATTATAAAGGAATTACAAATTTTTACTTGCTTTTCTACTAATTATCTGCATATTTTTAATATGTATTCTTTGAAAGCAATGAAAACGTAGTTCCTTAAAAATTACTTCCAATTTTGTATACTGGGTTAATATCAATTTTAAATATTAATAATCTCTTACACTGTAATTTTGTATAATAAAAAAATTGCCCTTCTTAAGTTTTGTTAATCTAAACTTAACTCAATTTCAATATTCGTATCGGTATCGGTATCGGCGAGATTTATTTTTTTATTTAGTAATTAGTAATTAGAGGCTAGGAAAATTTTGTTCTGCCTAATAAATGCATAAATTAAAGGGCTCCTGAACTCCAATTCATGTACAATTAATTCCGTTTCCCAACGGAAATTTGACCAATTCAAGTACAAACGGATTTCATGAACGCAATCAACCGGTTTTGTAGAGAAAACGATGACAAACCAATGCGTATTGGATTCCGTGAACACGGTGAATATGTTTCTTTTAGAAATAGTAGGCTTATTGAAGTCAACTAGAGGTGTTCATGTGGTTCACTTTGGAAATAACTCAATATTTTTAAGAATTTTTTTAGCAAGTGGTTTCAAAATTGTTTTTTATTTTTGTTTTTGCTTTTTGAATAAAAATCGCCACTCTTCCTAAACGTATGTTTACAATGTGTCAATACAGCATTAGTACCGTATTGATTCATTGTACTTTGTTTGTCTCTTGTTTTGCATCCAAATTTATATGTATACAGTAGTGATGTTACGAATATCAATTTTTAATATTCGCGAATACGAATATCTGAAACAATATTCGCCGAATTCGAATACGAATATTCAATCTAAATAGTTAGTACCACCTAATATTTCAAATTTAATTGAAAAAAATCTACCCTTTGCGTCAATAACAATAAATTGAAAAAACTGTCACAATACTATAGGTATTTCACATTATTATGATTAGGAATGTAATGATACGCCGTTTTGCCGATCCGATACCGATATTTAAAAATAAATATCGCCGATACCGATACGAATATTGAAATTTAGTTCAAGTTTAGATTAACAAAACTCAAGAAAGGCAATTTTTTTATTATACAAAATTACAGTGTAAGAGATTACTAATATTTAAAATTAATATTTATTTATTTGATATTAACCCATTATTATTATTAACCCAGTATAAAATTTTAAAGTAATTTTTAATGAACTACATTTTCATTGCTTCCAAAGCATCTATATTAAAAATATGCAGATAATTAGTAGAAAAACAAGTAAAAATTTTGATTCCTTTATAATTGTAAAAAATACTCGCCATGCTTTTTAAAAAATCGATTTTTAAAGGACATTTATGAACTAATATTATTCTAAATAACTTAATAGCTTAATTACACGCTGTTACAAAATGGCATATTCTTTTTACTCGTGAAAACCGACTTAGTGAGGCTTGTATGTCTAGTTGAGTAGATCATTTTGCCATTTCAAAAATTGCAATACACCCTCAAAGTCGGAAGTTATCGATAAAAAAACGATTTTTGGGACTTCACGGACAAAAACAATTTTCACTGCGTTGTTTCTGCACCGATTTTCAATGTTTAAACAGTGTCGAATAGAGGAGGACTTAAGCTTTTCGTGCATATTTAAAAGATTTTGTTTTGACTTATGTATCATGGAAATATCGTCAAAAGAAAAGTTTAATTTTTTTATTTTATTCTGATTTTTTAAAATTTTGCGTATTTTTTTGCTACAATTTGCTTGAAAACATACACTTTATTATATTTTCATATAAAGCGTATTTTATAGCAATTACAATAAGTCTTGTGGCTTTTTTTTACTGGGAATAAGATATAAAAAACTACGAATTGAATTTGAATTCATGGTAAAATTAACAAAAATCAACTTATTTTTTTTACAAAATAACAGCGCAATATATTACTTTTTAAAATTGATATTAATAATATTTAAAAAATAACTAAATGAATTTAGTTCATGGTAAAATTACCAAAAAATAAATAATTTGTTAAAAAAAGAACTGAAATGAACTGATGTATCGGAAAATCTGAAGTATCGCCGATATATCGGTATCGGAATCGGTTACATCCCTAATTATGATATTGCCGATGGCGGAATTTGATATTATAAACTTTTTTAAATTTTTGGTGGAAAGTAAAGAAGGGAAAATACGAGCTTCTTTTACCCATACCCAGGCAATATTTAGTGACACTAGCGGCGAGCGAATGTTTAGTGGTGCGGCGCTTATTTACACACCGCGCAATAGGCTTGATGAAGAAAATACTTCAAAACTTTTATTTTTGAAGTTCAACATTCCTCTACTGAGCTTTGAGTATTACTTTAACATGATTAATAAATTAATTTAACAGGACTTTACTTTTTAAATAACATGTCGTTGTGAAATATATTTTGTTTCTTTTTTCTTTACTAAAAAATTGTTTTGCGTTATAGACTAATTTTTTTTGTAAAAATTAATATTTTTTGTTTAATTTTCAGTATTTTTTATGTATTATTTTTTGGAACGTATTCACAAAATATTCGTGAAATATTCGCTTGAATTTGGTGAATATTAATACGAATGTCATGAAAGAGGCGAATATTCGGCGATTCGAATACGAATATTATTAACATCACTAGTATACACATTTTGCTCTTCTATGCGTATCGACAACGAAATCAAGCGAAATTGACACGTTTAGAAACAGACCACATTGTCATAATTTTAAGTGTTATGTTTAGGAACAAGTTGCAATGTATTACCACAAAATACACAGAAGTGACACGAACCAAAATATATTTCTGATCGCTTACAGAGTGCCTTTAAATATCATTTTCTTTTGCAGCGCCTTTCTACCCGAATTAATTTTGTAATGAATAAAACTAATTAAATATGCATATATTTCCACAATTCACATTGAAAATAGTATTTATCAATTAATTACAGTTCATTTTCATTCATCTTTTGCATTTGATCTTTATAATTACTGCAAAATCTCACAAATAATAACTCATGTGCATGTGTGTGTAAGAACACGCTGTATAAAAAAAACCTACCACAAAGTAATTGCAAAAAAGCGCACATTAATAAAACAAATCGACGACACTTTTATATACACACAATTCTTTTTTCACAATATATTTTTAATAATAAGGCATAATTCTTTAATTTTATTAGAATTTAAACATTTTAGCGTGATATTCAGTGACTAAAATTTGTACAATTTTTCTTTTTCGTTTTGTTTATTTTCTTCTGTTCGTTGCTATTTTTGTCTCTTTTTAACAGAGCCTTAAAAACAATTGAAAAACCTGATTGTAGCGTTTTTTACCTGTCACTATTGTGATTTCTGTATATTTTGTGGTATTACTACAAAGCAATATTCGCTTAGGAAAACAGCGAATCTTTGTGTTTTGGAGAAGTTTTTGTATTTGTTCGTATGATCTTTTAAATACTTTGAAATAAAAAATAAATAACAAAACATAAATTTAAAAAATCAAAAGACCCGACTGCGTAAAAAAAATAAAAGGAAAACAACTTTAAACCGTCACAGACCCTAAATGGTTATTCGAATTAAAAATCATAACAAAAATCTAAAGATGATTTTCAAATACGTCGATTAATACCCATTTTGATATAGTTCGCCGACTTTTTATTTTTTTCCTATAAACAAAATGACTTCTGTTGGCCGCCATATTGAATTTTAACTACTGTCATATCTTTAGTAACACTCCCCGGATTAAGACGAATCGATTGACGCAAGAATCGTCAAAATCGGTCAACGCGTTCGGTTTATATAGTGCCGCAAAGGAACACACTTACATACATACATACATACATACATACATACATAGGCTGATAAACACAATACCCTTCTTTGCGTCGCGCAGTAGGGTAAAAAGAGAGAAACATTTTCTATTAATAACACTGAGCATGAATTTGCAACTTTTTTTCTTTAACAAGCTGGTCCCCCTACTGGTAAAGATAATTTGAGTACGCTGATTTCAAGTTATAGAAGTTAGCGCACGTAGTCGAGATTTACAATTTATACGTATATTAAATAAAGTACTGTAAAACCATATTTTTGTAATTTTTCGAAAATTTTCGAATTTAAATCGGTTAAACAAACACAACATTACACGACACTGTGATTTTTTTTTTTTCGAAAAATTTTCGCAAAAATGTTTGTATAATATGCAAACTTTACAATTTTCGAGTTTTAGTAATCTAAATTCTCTTCAACTTACATAAAACAAAATGGCACTGTAATGTTCAGTCGCAAAAAAATCGTTTTTAGCAAAACAAAATTTTTTTCAAAAAAAAAATATTTTTTTTTTTAATTTTTAATGTTTGCGAAAAAAAAATCACAGAATCTCTTAATGTTGTGCATACATAAACAAATTAGCTAAACCTAAATTTGAAAATCATCCTAAAGGTATAAAAATCGTTTTTATGGTAATTTACTACGATAAATTTAAGTCGCGAATATAGCGAATACGAACTTTAACTTCGAAAAACGGCTAACGCCATTGAATTTAGGCTACTTGAATGAACTTTACCAGTAGGTAAATTTTGCGACTTGCATAGGTTTATTTATTAAAAAACATTAATATTTTCATCCGTCTGTAAACTTTCGTAAAATTTTATATGTGATAAAAATTATCTCCTGATACATAATATAAAAGTCCGTGAATAATATAGACTAAATTTACATGTTGAAATAATTCATGAAACATTTTTATTTGCTTTTTGCAACTGTGGAGATGCAAATGGAGCAAAGAACTTTACAAACCTTCATTTCATAGCGCTTTTTCTACCCAAATTTCTTCCCTGACTATAAAAAAATTTCATACAACAAATTTCATGAAATATTTCGTGGTGTAAATTTAAAATTTTTTTAAAAAATACGTTTTTTCATGCGGATTTTTTTTTTCTTTTAATAGGGGATTTTTTGAGGAAATATTTTTTCAAATTTGTGGAGCGCGCCCTGACTGTAGCTACCAAACGGCTGGATCGATTTTGTTTGAAAGGCGACTTAATCTAAAATCGTTTAATCTATGTTTGAATAAAATCGGTCTAGCCATTTTGAAAATCTAAAATACTATAAAAACTGACATTTTTTTTTAAGTAACCGAAATAGAAAAAAGTACTCAAGTACACATTCGGAAAAATTCATCAATTTTGGTTAAAAGTAACCGAAACGGCTCCTCTGGCTTCAACCATACTTTTAAAAAGTTGTGCATAAGATAAGAGGTGTGAAACTTTTCAAAAGTATGGTTGAAGTCTACTGTTGATTTGGTAAAGGACCAATGCAATCCATATACACATTGTTTAACCCGCAACAAATGAAATTTTTTTTAAGCTCGGTAAAATATGGCTAGCTATCAAGAGCAATGTGCCAGGGTCTTCAATAAGTCGGAGCTTCCTTACGGACCCAATCGACCCACACCTTCGCACGGAAAGTAGGGAATTCTAAAGTCCACTCACACATAAATGGTCTCCACCAGTAACAATCTTCATCAATCTTGAGTTTTATATCGTTTGCCACCAGGGTCTTCAACAAATTGTGAGGTTATGTTCTCACTCGTCAGATCAGTATCGCGTGTTTAACAAACCACAAACAGTTATACACATACATATTATGTAAGTAACAAATTCTTTCCAGTGTTATTATCATCTAAATCGTAGTAAATCTTCTCCAATCTTGTGTTATGTATGGTTTTCCACCAGCGTCTTCAACAAATTATGAGACAAGTCATATCACTCTTCTCAGTCATTTTATTTCTCAGTTCCAAATATTCACCAATTAATCATCCAAAAACATTGTTATCACAAGTCAATATACATTGTGTTTATACAAAATCGAAAATTATGTATTGAACAATCACGAAACAGTTGTACATGCACATTAGCTATGACATAGTTATATATAGAGATGCTTAGTAACAATATTTCGAAATGTTACAACCTCTTATTTTGTGAGGTATGGAAAAAATACATAGGCAAAAAAGGGAGTGGTGGGGTGTAGGCAAATGGCCGCTCATCCAGGTAAAATTTGGAGGAAAAGGTTAAATATGAGATCAACCCCCCTTAATATTTCGTCCCTCAGATTTTTTCTAAATATACATACCCCCTATCACCACTCCTTAAGGGGGCTCCCGTAAAAAAGTAAAATGGGTGCCCGCAGAGGTGTCAAATGTATGACTGAAGTTTAGTAATTTATTAATTTATTTTATCAATTTACTTTTATGATGAAGTGGATATTTTTCCTATTTTCGGCAACGACTTGCATCAAAAATATTTTTTCTTCTTCAATACGGCACAACATATTGTTGTAGTCCTCTATTAATTTTACGCCTCTTTCGGCAGCATCGTTGACAACATAGTATAATTGACGCAATATTTCTAGCACTTGTTGCAAATCTTCATGCTCTTCCCAGGTGAGCACCAAGGTATATACATTTTGTGTGGCTTAGTAGATAATCTATTCACTCATTTCACCCCAGTTCCTTACATTTCCTGCAGGTACCATCAAATATTTGTCCTATTTTAACGGCATACGAAGCAGCCCAGCGGTGCCCTGTTAAAACCCCACTAGAAGTCTACAGTCGCTTCTATTTCTGTGTAACTTTGAACCGTTCACATTTTTATTTTGTATTAAAAAAAATTTTAGGGATATTTTACTGCCTGTTTATCGATGTCGAAGGAATTCTTTCTCTGAGAGTTGTGGTTTTCTTCCGACGGGGTTTATTTGATGCTTTATTTATTTAATGCTACCAAACGACGTGCTGGATCAGGCCAGATACACATGCAAACGAATAATAGAGAAGGAAGTAAAATTCTAAAGGAGTCCAAACAAGGAATGCAAACAGTTAGAAGTCTTAAACAAAATCTTAAATCTAACAATATCGTAGCAACGAAAGCAGATAAACGAAATACAACGGTATTAACCAACAAGGATGACTACATCGAAAAAGCGGAACAGTTAGTAGTGGATACTAAATGCACAAGAATTAGGAAAGATCCTACAGACGAATACCAGGCAAAGGTCACGGAAATAATAAAAAAGGCAACCAAAGTAATAAAACTAGGCATATCATATTCATTAACACTTATGAGCCCGTCCGCTCCATCTATGATCACTTTACCGAAGATACACAAGCCAAACACGCCAATGATACCCATAATTAATTACAAATCTGCTGCGAGCTATAGACTATCGAAATACTTAAAAACAATACTGAAAGATACCTTGGACCTAGAGAACAAATACAAAATAGCCAACACCACGGAATTAGTTAACAAGATAGGCAGCATACAGATAACAGAAAATACTAAACTAGTCTCATTTGATATAAAAGACTTATATCCATCAATCCCAACAACAGAGACAATACACATTCTACATAAAACTACTCAATAAAACAGAAGCCATGGAATTTTCAATGCAACTCGCAAGCACGCTAAGAGCCACATTGGAGCAAAAGTACTTCAAATTCAACAATAGCATATATAGGCAAATCAACGGATTAGGAATGGGAAATCCAACATCAGCAATACTCATGGAAATATTTATTCAATATTTAGAAGAGAAATACGTAGAGGACTTAAAAACCAATTTTGGGGTAACATTCTATGCAAGATACGTGGATGATATTATGTGTGTACTAGCACGAAATATGGAGGAGCAAATTCTTGATCTACTGAACAAACGACACAAAAACATAAAATTTACAATGGAAGAGAACGAAAGGATAAATTACGTAAGCTTAACGATTAGGGCAAACAAGAGCTAAAATAGAATTGAATACGAAATATAAAGAAAACCAACTGCTACAGATACAATAATACACAATTCATCAAACTATTCTCAACAACATAAGAACGCAGCAATTAGGCAATTAATAACGAGACTTGAACGAATACCCCTAACACTTGAGGCCTATATGAAAGAGATAGGAATAATATATAACATAGCGGAAAACAACGGATATTAAAAAGACCTAGTTGACAAGATTAGAAAGGATATCGAAGCAAGTAAGAAACGGAACAGAGAACAGGAACAAGAAAAGAAAACATGCGCTACCTTTACGTATATGGGAAAATCAACATACAAACTGGCAAAATTTTTTTGAAAACACAACATTAACACAGCATTCCAAACAAGAAACAACTTGGGTAGAATACTGCAATACAGAATAAACGAAACAGAGTTCCTAGATAAACAAGCAGTGTACAAATTAACTTGCACATGCCAACACAGTTATATCGGACAAACTGGAAGAGAGATAAAAACAAGATTTCGCGAGCACATGAGAGACTACAACAAGAAACTGAGAGAACCAGGAATAACACCAGAATCGAATTTCGCGAACCACACATTCGACAACAAATGTACACCAGGACATATTAGAAAAAAAATTAAACTATTATATTCGCAACATAAGGGACGGCGACTGAATCTACTAGAGAACATGGAAATATACAAACAAAAAATATTTAATGGAAGAATAATATATGAACAAATAAACACTGCTTCATATGTAATATTTGAACCGTTAAAATATTTTTATACAAAAGAAAACAATAGTCCAGGAAACGTAGTAGATAATGAACAAGACAGAAGGATTGCCCAGAAACGTACAATTACGGATTATTACCTACGTAGGGATAAAACAACTGATAACTAATGGAGCAGATTATAAAACAAATATTAAACCAAAGTTGTTCATTTCACCAAACAATTGTTTGTACTCTTTATTTCATTTCTTTTTATACTCTCTATTTAGTCGTTAATGCGAGAGCGACGAGTGTACATGGGTAGTAGCTTTGTTGGTATTTTGCCACATACAGTGTGTAAAATAAATGATAATGATGAAAATAAAGTGCTTTTTATTAGAAATAAAAATATACATATTTTTGAAAAAACTAGGGGGATTGGGGCAAAATGTATTAAAAATTTCTTCATTTACCAAGCAAAGAAATAGTAAATTCAGTACGAACCGCATTATTATAAATTTTTACGACCTATATAATTTCTTGTGATAAAATTTTGATAAAAATCTTTGCGTTTACTTTATCATATTACTGTAGTTCACAGCAATACAGCTGCAAAATATTTTTGACCACCAATGTATTAAACACAAACATAATAGTAAGACGAAAGCAAGAGAAACAGGTAGCTGGAAGAGGCACACAAAATCATATAGAGGCGAGAGAGAGAGAAATAGGAGCTGAATACAAAGGGATCAAGGGAGGAAGTTAGGTATACGAATTATAAATGACACAACGGACAACAGAAAAACGATTTGGTATTCAATAGAAGATGGCACCTAGCCGAAACCGGTCTGTTTACAAACCAAATTTGACGTGGGATGACAGAAAGTAATTCTTTCTTTCTTACAGTTATATTTGTAGCAAGGTCAAAGTTTTAGAATTTGTTTCAAATGAAATTGTAGGAATCAAAAATATCCTTCGACATCGATAAACACGGTATTAGTATTTAAACAGACGATGAAAAGCATAGCAAATTTAAAAGAGAAATTAAACAATTTCATCGTGTGAATTTAGTCGTACATTCAGTCAAACGAACTTTTGGAATATTTAAAGAAAACTTGCCGTTAAAATCCACGTTAATCATACACTGTGAAAAGGGCCGTTATAAACAAAAATACTAATCAAGTTTAAACCGAATACGTATAAATATAAAAAATCAATGATTATGTGCATACAGATTCCTATAAATACGCAGCACAAACATAAGTATAAAAATACTCTAAGTATTTATCCGAATACACATGAGTCTATACCGGAGTATTTTATTTGCTGTTCAACAGATTGCGTGACAGGGATGGCAAGTGCGATTTAATAATGCTTGACTGCTAAAAACATTTGTAACTAAATATGGGAGCTTCTAAGTTAAGAGGTACTATCGACGGCTACATCAAAAAATCAGATATAATTTGAAAATTCGCGGGAAGTATCAAACATATTTAATAATAAATAAAGTATACTTTTCTACCAATAAATTGCAAATTAGCTTAGTTTATTAATAACTTCATTTTTACTTAGAAAAATTATTTCCCTGACCTGTCCATTTACTATTCTATAAAAAACTCTTTGAAATTTAACCCATTACTGATTCATTAAACATCTAATCGTTACCCAGCAAAAAAATATCATGTTTCTTGAAGCAGTAAGAAACTTTCATGCCTTCCACATGCGATCTTTTGAAGCGCTTCATAGGATTCTCAAAAAGAAGGAAGTGATCTCTCAGTGTTCATAATGTTTAAATTATGAAGCTAGTCAGCATTTTACATTTCTTCAAAACGAACCAAAAAAAATCATATTCAGTAGCATTGTAGCTTTCAACAATATAGGTTATAATGTCTCACACATTGTTCAAATAAACACAAACACATATGAAAACATTTCCCAACTATTGCATGGAAGAGAGAAATTTATAATAAAACACGATTTGCTTTGTCTTTAGTTTAACGATGATAAAATGAGACATCATTGTAGAGCATTTTCGATACTTCGAAAGAAGCGCTGTTTTATATAAAAAACAAGAGCTCCAAAGTTGGACATCGCAAACAAAAAACATGCATGTTCGAAGCGCTTTTGGAAGCAGTAGAAACAACAAAACTATCTTCTCTCGCTTATAAACCTGGATCGGCCGAAGCAGTAGTTTTTGCTGGGTATTTATTACATAAAGTAGCATAAGCAACAATGATGAATATTTAAAAAAAATCTCAAATTACTTTTATTTTCTATTAAAAAAAATTACGCAGTTTTTATTCCTTGTATTTTAAGTCTCCTCCCCAGCAGACTTTTCGTCCGTTTAAAAATGCCGCCAAAATACGTTGACGCTGCAAATTTAAATAGCAGAGCATTTGCTTTGAAGTGAAGGTAACAATAAACATCGCGGGTGCCACTTGCTTGCTCTCATTTGCGGATAATCCGACCGCGCCACTTGGCTCGCTCGGACGTGTCAGTGACACTTATCCTGGTAAGTTTTATTTACTTGTTATTTACAGTTTAAGTTTGAATGTAATATTTATTTACTTTAATTTCAGCTTAGTTTAAAACGTTAGTTTGTTTTTTCGTTACAATATTTTTCTGATTGTGTTAGTTTTTTAATGAAAACGTCTCTTCCCTGCCGTATTTCACCTGCTTCATCAGATACCAGGGTAGAGACTTTGCGTCCATGGTAGATAAGGAAATGGGATATTACTGCTTTCTTAGTACTTCACGTATATTATTTTACGTTAAACCAACACATATCCACTATATACGTTACACGTGTTTCAACGCTTTTAAAATGTATGCCTTATTTAATATGTATTTAGTATAAAGTATCTCCCCTCTATAGAGTATCACCCTATATGGAGTATCTCCCCTGGTGACTTAAAATACTCGTAAACGTAGATTAATTGACTGACCATTCTTGAACATGCATATAAAATACCTGATTACATACTACGATCTTTGAAAAAATTGTTATTTTAAATATTTTTATCACGCTGCCCTTCCTAATATCAGATAACCTCTTAACGTAGAATGACCCACATACATATATTTACTCGAAACTGGGGATGGGCAAGTGAAAAATATATATCGATATCGATATATTTTTAAATATCGAGCGGCATCGATATATATAGAGTAAACAATATCGAAATATCGATATTTTTTCAACAAAGATTATTCATACGTAGTCCCCAAATTTTTTTAAAAATAAAGAAAAAAGTACCTTTCTTTTAAATAATTAAGCTGGAAAGAGCTAATTTCCAAGATCCTTACTGTTCCACCAATATTTCATGGAACATACATCAACAAAATTACACTCAAATAATTTTTCGAATAGACAAAATATTACAAATAAAACAAAAGATTTTGTTAGTAATATTCTATTTGATGAAGACTGCGCCGAAATGTTTTTAAAAATTGCACGAAAAAGAAAACCAAAGCTAAAAATATCGAATTTGATACTGTCGATATATTTGGAAAAAATATCGATATATCGAAATTAAAAATATCGACGATATATTTCGATATATTTTTAAGAAAATATCGATATTTTTGCCCATCCCTTATAGATAAAAACTTTTCCGTTAAGCAAGGAACAACCTTACATTTCGCTACCTACACCTACCTTCCTGTTGTTGGATTTAGTGAAGGAATAAAGGCTCAGTTAGCCGACCGTAACGTTGATGTAGTTGGATGTTCTGATCGTTTCTGTCACATTGAAAACTTATGAGAGAGAAACGATCAGCACGTGCAACTACATCAAGGTTCCGGTCGGCTAACTGAGCCTTAACCAGTATTACGTTTATATGGTATTTCTGTTTTGAAATTGCTACTAAAATAAGCCTTGCAGCAAGTCTGTAGACATTTTCTTTTTTTTATTTTTGTTCGTAAATTTTGCAACAAATACCTAACCTTGAGACAGAAATATTAATCTGGTGCACACGGGCGGAAACTGACGGATATACAATGGGTTATAGGTGTTTAGGGGCAGGATCGAGCCAGAGAGCAGCAACAAGTATGATCAAGCCGTCTTATTCACTAGCGCTAAATAAGAAGTACAAGGCAATCAAGCCTTTGGCAGTTTTGTTGACAATCGAGTGTAATACATGAACAAAAAAAGTCAACAACAAGTATGTCTTATTCGCAACATCATACTTGCTTTGATTAGTATACAAACTATGCGGCTTGTTTACGAACAGCTCGGCAAGCGAGTATATTTTTGTGTTTTGCAAAATATTGTTGTTGGGAGCAAAGACGTACATATGTGTGTATGTATGTAGGGTTTTTTATGCCACTTTGTAAAGCAGAAACAACACGAATGAGAATTGTACGTAACACTACAATAGCATGAACAATTTATAGAATGTATGTATGTATTGTGTGCGTATTAAAACAAGTAGCTAGCGCTGGTCAAAAATAGTTTTACAAGAATGATGCGAATTACATGTTCGTTTCCATCCGGTGCGGTTACAATCATACCAAAGAAACTAATCACAAACATTCATGTTCATTGCGAATACAAGTGATTAAAACTGATTGTTTGAAATGAGCTATTACGTGTACAATCATTACTTGTTGATGAACAAAAATAGTCGCATCACAAAAAATCAGAGTACGTAATTGGGTATACTTGCAAGTTTGACATTTGTTGCAGCTAACTAGTTCGATCTACAAAGCAGTGCAAGATCTTTTTGACGGGCTCTGACGGGAATGAGTTATACGCTATTAAATACGGGATTTTCGGGAAATTTTGACCTCTAAAAAAATTATACGTAATAATATCTCTAAAAACCCCAAGGTCTTTATTTTTTCCCACTAATACCATAGAAGTCAAACATTTTTAAAAAATTTATTTCGCTCACAAATCTTTTTAAGCAAAAAAGTTATGTGTATGCATTTAAAATTTTCTAAGAATTTTACATTTTTAGCAAAATGTTAGGAAAGCCCATTTTGGATGACCCTTTTCGCTGTGATACCGTTAAAATAAAGTTGTAATTAATTTGAGTATATGAAGAATTATTCAAGCTAATCAGGCCTAACGTATTTAATGTTAATAAAACAAATTTATTACATTTTGTACCCAACGTTTCGTCAATTTTTTGTTGACTTCTTCAGGGGCTTTCGTAATATGAAGATTTTTAGTTACATAAATATTACAATAAATAATTGCATTTTAATATAAATTAATTAAAATTATTAAACCACTAGATATTTTAAGCAAATAAAATTTTTTAAATTATTATCACAGACTGTTTTTAATTTTTTATTTGATTGCAACAATGTAGCTCGCGCTGATATTATTCGAATAATATCAGCGCGAGCTACATTGTTGCAATCAAATAAAAAATTAAAAACAGTCTGTGATAATAATTTAAAAAATTTTATTTGCTTAAAATATCTTAGTGGTTTAATAATTTTAATTAATTTATATTAAAATGCAATTATTTATTGTAATATTTATGTAACTACAAATCTTCATATTACGAAAGCCCCTGAAGAAGTCAACAAAAAATTGACGAAACGTTGGGTACAAAATGTAATAAATTTGTTTTATTAACATTAAATACGTTAGGCCTGATTAGCTTGAATAATTCTTCGTATACTCAAATTAAATACATATATACTTGGCCAAATAAATCAAACAGCACCAAAGTTGTAATTGTTTGGCTCCGAAGGTTTACAGGTATTTACATTCAAATAGATATGATAACTTTTAAATCGGTTACCACAAACAAAAAATGTACTTTTGACCGCCTTCTCAAGATATGTACCACTGTGGGGCGGGAAATTCAAAAAGTCAAGGGATTATTATTTAAAAGCTTAAGACATAAGCTTTTTTTGAGATTTTATTTGCTCAAATTGTATTATAGGTTGTAAAATTATATCAATTTAAACATAAGGTATTTCATTAACTTTTTCTAAAAAATGGAACATTGTTGACCCATAATAATTCGAAAACTGCAGTGATGTTTTAAAAACTAAAAACGACATATAAGACACAGACACGTGAAATATTGGTCTACAAATATTTATTGAGATCCGTGGAGATGCATACTATTACCGATTTAATATATTTTGGAATTAATATTTAAATAAACTATAAAATGTTTTTTGACTAATGCGACAACACTACATTAGTTCTTATGAGACAACACACACCAAACTTTTTTGGTGTGCGTTATAATCATACGAGTGTGTTTGTCTGAAAAGATAAAACGTTTTCCTTCTGCGGTGTGTGTTCAGGCTTATAAAACAAGATAGCTCTAAAATACGTCAGAGTTGATTCCGTGTATAAAAAAATCGTTTGTAAATGTGAACCGACTTCAACAATTTTTTGTGTGGAGTAATCTTCACTTAAAGACAAATATAAATAACACAGCATTTACACGTGCAAGTACAAATTCGAAAAACTCAATACACACACACTTTTCACTAACACAATCATATATTTCCTACCCTGCAAAAAACGCGACTAGTCCATACACGCATGTAAACTATACTCCATAAATGACTACGACTAGTCCAAAGATAACCCCAAGGTGGATTTTACAGGTGATATCATAAGCACAGCTGTTCTACTTTTTTCCGCATATTAGATGCTCGGATGTCAAAATTTGTATACGTTGACATAGGGGCTGAGATTTCAAATGTTATTGTAATGTTGTAGTTGTTTTAGAATCAACACCACCTGATAAAATTAATTCACCTTGGATAACCCTAGTGTATAGAGAACACATGCTCGATTTAACATTACCATGTCCTAGGGCCGAACCATATAACCCAGCTTTGTATTACATTGCAGTAGTCTCAAAACTAATCTATGTAAGTACTTGGTGGAGTACCCATGCGTTGGTGTTTTAACGATTGCAAGTCAAAACGCGAGTACTTATCACTTAACTACAAACTCTTGTTTGCAAATGACATAGTCCATGTCTGCATTACATCGGAGTAGTCTTAAAACTAATATATGTAACCAATTGATGGAACACTCAAGTGTGTGTGTTTTAATGATTCCAGTCGTTAAAACGCAAACACTTGTCAGTTAACTAGAAACTTTTGTTTGCAAATGACATGGTCCATGACTGCATTACATAGGGCCATGTTGTAACTAGTCCATTTCAGCTGAAATGGACCACGTAGTCCAATACTATATGTAGGGTTTTTAAAGTTAATTTTTTTTAGTAAAACTCAAACAAATAAAGTGCAGGCAAAGGTAGTACCCGTAATAAGGATTGCGTTGATATATTTCTTAATCTAATAGCATTTCTCATTCATTATGATTTTTTTGGTTCAAATTTTAAAAATAATCATTATTTGCGGTCCCTGCTTTTGTCACATTTCACAACAATGTGCGTGCACTGGTTACTTTTATTTCTAGGTTTTTGAACTACTTACACTACACAAATACACATCAAGATACGTATATACATAGCACTCATTCAAAGTAGGTGCAGAAAGATTTTATGGTTATAACACAACAAATGAAACAACAACAACTGAAGTAAGAATAAATAACCTAGCGGTAAATGGAAGGAGTGAAGAGGCCTTCTATAAAGCCTTATTTAGCAGTCTATAGTACTTCCACTTCCATTGCATATTCATATCTTTCTTACACGCGATATCATTGCGGACCAAGGCCTTCCTCAACCCATTACTCAGCAGGCCTAATTGATCATACGAGTTACATCCTTATTATAATTAGACATAAGTACATAAAAACTAATTAGACATAAGTAGACAAAACTGTCTAGACCTAAGATGAAACCAATAAATAATTATTATCACTACAGACAACAACAATCCTAAACAAACAAATAAGACAACAAATAATTGCGAACAGACATTATAAGCAGATATCTTCAAAGCCTTTACAATGTATAATAAGCAAGTAATTACGAACAGACATAATAAGAAGATATCTTCAAAGCCTAAATAAATAGTAAAACAATTACCGAAATATAACTAGAGATAAGATAAAATAAAGAATAGACTTCTTGTTTGCTATAAATAGAACACAAATTATATTTTTAAGTTAGTCTTAAGATTCAATGCAAGAAGAAAAGAAATAAATAATTAGCGCCCACAGCAAAAGTATATAATTACTCTGAAGACAACACATATACGTAACTTACGTGGCATGCCTAATAGAAGGGCTGGTCTGGGAAGGTCCGTTAAAAATCAAATGGAGGTACATTTTTTTTATCTAAGTATTTTTATAGCGGATACTATATTTTGGATTATCGTGATTTTTTATGTTTTATTATGAGGGAGGCTAAATTTCGTGTATTTATTAGGAACGAATTGATCATGATCTAGTAGCTGCAACATAAACGACATAATAGCAACATGTATGATGCCTCTTGTACGTAAATTTCAGTCTTATATACAAATTATTTGTGAAAAAATAATACGAGAATGTTTGTTGTTTCTAAATAACATTTTTTTTATTAAACAAAATGAAAAATCTAAAAATAGAATATTCCTTCCAAAAGAAATTCGTGTACCTTAGAAAGCAGAAAATAATTAGTTTTTGATCTTATATTCAGGTCTTGGAAGGCCTGTAAAAAGGCCTGTTTAGTGAATGCACCGTACGTTTTACTGCTGTGAAGGTCTGAACGTGAACGTGTATTAGAAACACAACATTATTTGATGTGAGCTCTGAATCAGCAGCTACCAGAAATTCATATAAAAAAGTGGGAAAAATACCATCTAACTTTTAACAAAGCGGTAAAGATGAAAAAAAGTATTAAATGAAAAAGTTGGTAATTGGTTTTAGAATTAATAAGTACTTGTTGGCTGATTTTGATTCGGTTCTTATGGTGAAATAAATAAAAGAAAATATGTAAGTGATGGATATTGTTGGCAACGATGAATATTTTTTGACCTACATAATTACGCTCACAGGAAAAATGCCTTTGAATCTGATGTTTTTTAAAGTTGAATACTCTGAGTTGGCAACGAATTTCATTAATTGAAATTTTGATAATTATCGAATCAAAGCTACTGAAACGTTTGAATGCTTGTTATAATTTCTTTGCTATTATTTTTATTCATGCGTTGTGCTTCTCGCCGCAGGAGGATTTGCCAGGATATTGTTCAAAATATGAGCCTAATCCAAAAAGTCCAAGCGACTTGTATATACCTTGTATGATATGAAGAAAATCTTGGTCTCCAAGAATATGCAATTGAGTTTTAAATGGTATTGCACTAGGTTATTGCTAGCAAAATGATTTTAGTTTGCATTCTTTTCTATGGTACTTCACCACATTAACCAAATTGGAGGAAAAAGTTAAACTGACTATTAGTTGAACTTTGAGTGTGAATAACTCGGTAATAAGAGAGTTTCGCAAAAAATGATCTGATACAGTTTTTGTAGAGCATTCAGTTTTCTACAGAAGTATGTACGATCCGTGTACATTAGAGTGGAGCGTTGGTGTATGAAGCAAAAAAAAATTTATCCAATCGATATCGAATATCTCCAGAATGTTTCATTTAGCTAAATTGTATGAAAAAAACTTGTTTTTTAATTTTTTCGACATATCTTTTAGCTGGAAGCTAGAGAAATAATATAAATTTTATTTTAATTTGCTTCATTAATATAGAAAAAAAGTTTTAATAATTGTTTTAAGGCTACGGGTAAAAACAATTTTGTGCCTAATGAAAAAAGTTTAAAATCGAGGTGTTCAAAAAAATATAAGAAAGTTATAAGCCAGTAAGTGACAAAAGCTGATTTTATTTCCCATACAAAATTATTTTCAATAAAAATTTTTTATCTAATAACTTTCTTATTTTTTATCAGAATTGTGCGATTCCATCCATCATGTGATGCCACAAAATCATCTTTGAAAGACAGCCGGAAAAAAATATACTCAGAAAATAATATACTCAGCAATTTAAAATTATAGTTTTTGGGAAAAGGTCTAAAAATATACTTTTTAGCTTTTAAGGCCTGTAACTCTATACTTTTTTATACGATCAGCACAATCAGTGTATTGAATGAAAGAATAGGGAGATATCTATACAACATTTTCCAATAAACGATAAAACTAAACAAACAAAAAAACTTGGTTTTCGCGAATATCAGGAAAACGCGCATTAAGAAAAATAAATTAATATCATTTTCGTGTTCAGCGACCTCAAATTAGATTAGAAAATGTTTTTTTTAAGATATGATAAAGACTTAGTTAGGAATTCGAAAATTTGCTTCATTATTTTATCTTAACTTTGTCTGAAATCTAACCTTGTATGTATAAAAATATTGGATATTTTGAGTACATGTAATGAGTTATAACAGCTAAAAAGAATCTATAATGTTGCATCATATGATGTTTCACAAATTTGGCGATTTGGTCTCATATTCAAAATCTTGATACTGCGGTAGAGGGCTAAAAGCAGATCCCAATATTTTTTTTATTATTTTTCCTATGTATCTAAAAATAAAATGCAACGTTTTAGTGCTATTCGTAGTGGAAATTCGCAAAAAATTATCACGCTCCACCCTAATCTACATTAAGATGGAATCGAATAGCAAAAAAAGCTGCGTTTTATTTTTAGATACATGGGAAAAAATAATAAAAAAAAATATTGGGACCTACTTTTAGCCCTCTGGCGCAGCATCAAGATTTTGAAAATGTGATCAAAGCGATAAATTTCTGAAACATAATTTGATGCGACATTATAGATGCTCTATAGGTGTTATAGCTCATTATAATCAAAACATCCACTATCTATTTTTATATATACAAGGTCAGATTTCAGACAAACTTAAGATGAAATAATCAAGCAAATTTTCGAATTTCTAAGTCTTTGGCAAAGCTTGCAAAAAAAGACAAGTTCTAAGCTAATTTAAGGTCGCTGAACATGAAAATTATATTAATTTATTTTCTTATGAGCATTTTCGCGATTTTCGAAAAATAAAAGTTTTTTTTTGTTTACTTCCGTTTATTGGCAAAAATTTCAAGAACGTCTCATCTAAAGAAAATAAAATGTTCACTGTTGTATAGATATCTCTCTATTCTTTCACTCAATATATTGGTTATGCCGATCGGATAAAAATGTATAGAGTTATATGCCTTAAAAGTTTAAAAAATTATATTTTTAGACCTATTCCCAAAAAACTATCATTTTAAACTGCTCCATTAAGATGAAAAAATATACTAAGTATATACTAAGTATATTTTTTCGAGCTGTATTCCAAAGATAATTTTGTGATGATCACATAATGGATGCAATCTCTGAATTCTGATAAAAAAATAAGAAAGTCATAAGACGTTAACTGAAACTGCTATATTATTTTTCATTCAAAATTAACTTAATTCAATTTGCATTAAAAAAATGTTTTGATTGAAAAAAATAAATTTTGTATTGGATATAAAATCGGCTTTTTGCACTTAATGGCTCATAACTTTTTTATTTTTTGTCAGAACTCTTCGATTTTAAGCTTCTTTTAATTGGCGTATCTTATGCGTATCCTTAAAATGAATTATTAAAATTTCTTTCTGCATTAATGAAGCAACTTAACACCCTAGTCTACACCCTAATCTACATAAAATTCATAGAATTACGCTAACTTCCGGGCGTGGGAGAACTAAAAGATATGTAAAAAAAAATTTTTTTTTTGTATATAACTTAGCTAGATGCTGCAACATTCTGAACGTATTCGAAATCGATTGGATGACTTTTTTCACTTTCAAACACCAGCGCTGCACCCTAATGTACATTGGATAATTAGTTTAATGTGCTGTTTCCACAATGTAGACAAGAGTAACAAATTTGTATGGAAATCGCTAAAAAAAACTGAGTGCTTTTCATATAAATTTTATACAAACAATGATTGTTTGTATTATGGGAACAACACATAAGAAAAAAAAAATCCTAGTGTAATTTGTATGGGAAATGGAAATCTGCCATGAGCGACCTCTAAATATTAAAATTAATAGCTCCGCTTGCAACACTCAAACTGTCTCAACCCGCTGAAGGTATATCGATGCGGGTTTTGAAAATATAAAATTTTGCTCATCTTAATATTGGGTGAAGTTTTTGTTTTTAGATGGTTTTTAAATAAAAAAAATTTTTAAGTGTTTTTGATACGACTTTGTATTTGAAAATTTAATCGTGTTTTTGATACAACTTTTTTTTTAATTTCGAAATTTCAACTTTTATCCACCCAACAACTTTTAAGTCCGGTCCGGAAGTGGGCCTTCCATTACAACTATTTGCATCGACTTTTGAAAATTTGGAAAAAGATCCTATAAAGTATGTATAAGACATCTTGTGTCTTATGTTTAAGGTATGATAAAGTGGTTCGCCCCCTTATACAAGAAAAACAAGTTGACCCCTAGGATCAAAGATTAGCTGAAGACAATTGTAGAAATATTTTTTTTCTCGTATCCTTCGCGCACAATAACCAATTTTTTGCACGTGACAAGAAGGCCGTTCTAAAACTTTGTATGTCTAGTCCCGAACAGTATAGCAATCTCAATTCTGGACAGGGCTGCCAGGTCATTTTTATCGCGCTCCCTAAATTTGAAAAAATATTTCCCCGAAAAATACCCTGTTAATAGGAAAAACCACCTGAAAGCCTTTATTTGACAAACATAGAGAAGGAAACCAATAAGCCCACCCAAGTAGAAAATCTTAACTCAACGAAAACGCTTTTCGATCCACCGGGAGGAAAAAGCCTTAAGTCGGCTCGAAGGCCGCCTATGTGGAAAAATTTCTTCCCAATTTATATCTACTAGTTATGCCAAATATAGGGAGTTTTTGGTAAAAAAAATTTGGCTTGCCCTATTCCCGTTGTCATTTTAATTGTGGTCCCTATATCGTTGTCGTTTCTATCGGCGTTTCGTTCCTAAATTGGTATTCTTGAAATGTATTGAAACGATGAAGAGAAGTTATCGAAAACATGCATACAAATTTAAGTTTTATAGCACAGCAATATCTTACATTCCTATTTTTAGCATTACTGCATTTTTTAATTATTTTGGTTGTTTTAAACGTATTTGTGCGATTTTATTCTAGTTTTATACCTTTGTAAGTAATATATAAATTTTGGGCAATAAATTTAAAAAATTAATTTTTGAAATTCCTAAATTGTAGGAATCTGAAAACTTCGGAAAAATTACGTATTTCGCGAAAATAGCAGAAATTCACGAAAAATTGCAAAATTTTAAACAACCCCTAATTTTGATTAATTATTTTTTTATTTACTAAATGTTACAAATACAATTACAAATTATATCATAACTTAATTTAAACGAGAATAGTAACAAAGACCTTCACTCGTTGTAGTGAAACAGAGCGGAGTCTATGGCGGGACGCGAACCCACAACTTTCACACTGATAGGCTAGCACACTACCCACTAGCCTATCGAGGCACCCAATTTTGATTAAAAATTTATAAAACTGTAAGGAATGGCAAAAATTTTTTAAAAATCGCAAAGATGACGGAAAACTTAAAAAAGCGGCATAATAGCAAATTCGTTTTTATTGCAAACATTGCGAAGATTCGCGAGTCATTGCAAAATCGGAAAAAGACCTATAATTGATCAGAAATCGTTCAATTTATTAAAAATAAAAAAAAGTTGGAAAGAACGCAAAAAAATCGCAAGTTCGCGAAAAGTTGCTAAATATATTGAAGAAATCGCTAGCAATGTAAAGAATAACAAAATGTCAGAAAATTAGACAGATGGCAAAATTGGACAAAATTCGTTAAAAATTGCTAGCATCGCCGAAATTGCAATGTTTAGTAATGTTTAATTTTGATGTCGTAATAAAAACGCATCACTACAATGAACATTTTTTCATTATTTAATTAGTCTTTTCAACTATGGTGCTCTCAATGAAAACGACAGAGAACGTTTGTTTCTTACTCATTACTATCTTCGAATAGAGAATACCGATATAATTCCGATAACTGTCAATAACGCAAACGGTGATACCAAATTGACGTTTTTATTTCGTTTTTAAACAATAACGTCACCAGGAAGAGGCCCGAATGTCTCATAAAATAAATTGAAAGAAACAACTGGAATTTAGAGGTTTGAAATTAAAATAAAAGTTAGAAGAAGAAAATATTTATCTGTCTATATATCATGGAATTTTTTATATTTTATCATTGTAGTTCAAATTCATCTTGGCGGATAAAGACTGAAATTAGATAAAATTTGAACTTTCTATCATTATTAAACGATTCGCGACTTCTTTCTCTTTCCAAAATATATGAAACTGTGAATATACATTCGTACAGCGTCAAATTCTTATTATTCGTTATCTCTTCACTTTGTAAAAACTATGATTTAATATATTTAATAACTATTGGCGATTCCGAAAATCTATTTCATCATCGCACAGCACAAATTATTTAAACATGAAAAGTTTGATTAAATTTTAATTAAACCACTCAATAAGACTACTGGCAAAACGTGAAATATTTCATTTCTTTTTTGTGTTTATGTTGTAATTTTTTCATCATGTTGTCCTTTGGGCAATATTAAAGCATATTATGCGTACTACGGCTTGCATAAATTATGTCTAACGTCCAGTTTATATATTTATTTCAATGTGAAAATGCGTATGAGAGTCGGCTTTTTGTCAATGCTTTTGTGCCTATAAAACCCATTTATGTTTAATAAGCACTGAGGCATTTTTATTTTCATCATTATTGCGAGAAAAAAATTATGATAACCTGTCACACATGACTATATTGCTACATTTATAACAAAAGCACATAATAAATGCAAAACTATTGTGGCGACTGTCAGTGCCACTTACTAGTATCAACCAGCACATCATCAGTAGAGCCATTAACAAATGACTAACAGAAAATATAAAAATAATAATAGAAAAATAACAAAAACCCCTCGCACATAAGACTATTTGAGTAATCAGAGTGCTTAAAAATATTAACATATTAAAAAAATGTATGGAGTAAATCTATGTCATATCAAAAGCAATAGAACCAGCGCTGCCATAACTTAAAAAAACTGCGAATTTCGAATAAAAAACTGATTTTCACGTGAAAAAACTGCACAGAAAACATCCTAAATTTATTACATACATATCGATGGCTTAATATAAAAAAGGCTTATATCGAATTTTATTTATTTTACAGACAAAGGAAAATATTTCTTACCAATTCACCGAAAAAGTAATTAGAGAAAAATTTAAACATCAATTACTTTTCTACTAGAAAAAGTACTTACTTTTGTTCTTGAAGTTTAAAAACGTATCCATTATACTTTGGATGTATACATACATACAATATATAAGTACATACTTTTCTTTTTACTTAAGAAATTCCCAAAAATAATAAAGTTTTTTAACGTCCATCTGCAAAATAATAAATTTTTCATACATAATATATACATACATACATACATACATACATACATACATACATATATACATACATACATATATACATATATACATACATATATACATACATACATACATACATACATACATACATACATACATACATACATACATACATACATACATACATACATACATGCATACATACATACATACATATATACATACATACATACATACGTACATACATACATACATACATACATACATACATACACACACACATACATACATACATACATACATACATACATACATACATACATACATACATACATACATACATACATACATACATACATACATACATACATACATACATACATACATACATACATACATACATACATACATACATACATACATACATACATACATACATACATACATACATACATACATACATACATACATACATACATACATACATACATACATACATACATACATACATACATACATACATACATACATACATACATACATACATACATACATACATACATACATACATACATACATACATACATACATACATACATACATACATACATACATACATACATACATACATACATACATACATACATACATACATACATACATACATACATACATACATACATACATACATACATACATACGTATCTATATTGTCTTAAACAGTCGCGGATCCATCTCAAGCTGTTTTTACATGTGTTACTATTATACAAGCTGTTCGACTTCTGCACAAAATGCTACTCAGATATAATGTGTTGTTATTGCTTTTTTAAAACTTTCCATAAACTCATATGATCAGGGATGCATTTTCTACAGAAGTCGAACGGCATGTGAGATAGTGTAAAACAGCTTTTACATACATACATATATACGCAACAGCATACAGCGCCCGAAAATGGCACATATCTTAACTGCATATGAATTTTGCAAAAGGAATGTCCGTTTGCCCTTTTTCTGGATCCACGACACGTAGTAAGACTTCTTTAACGCGTGATGATGTATTTTATTCTAGAAATATTTTTCTTTAGAGAATTTTCTAATACATACATTTTTTTTAAATTATATTTCTAAATTTATAACTTTCTGAATTAAATGAAAATGAAGTCAATCAATTTCACTATAAATTACACAATCATTAAAGACGTAAGGTGCAAAATTCAACAAAAAAAATAATTAAAATTTTTGCTTTCGTATTTAAGTTTATGTTTTATTTGAAGTACATAAGTTATTTTTTGTGCTAAGAAAGTGTTGTTTTTGATTTGTGGGAATAAACAAAATTACGCCAAGAGAATGCTGAAAAAATGTTACGTAGTATACATATATGAAATATATTAGCAAACTCCATATAGAAAAGCACAACTTTCTTAGACCTAAATGAATTCCCTCTTGCATTACATTGTCGCATTAAAAAGTATAGTCAACTGTTATATTAAGCAAACACGATAGAAATATGGCTTTCGAAATTGGAAAACTGCAAAATCTGCACAATTTACAGAAAAACTTATTTTTTAAGCAAAAAACTGCAAAACTGTTTGTTCAATGCTTAGAAAACTGCAAAATACAGATAAATCTGCACATTTGGCAACGCTATATATAACTCCGAAACTAGAAATGGCAGCACTACAGTATGCAAAAACCGGAATTTTCCAAGAAACTGGTTTTCGAATTATTCGGAAAATAGGTTTAAAAACCCCGGTTTCGAATAAGGTTTTGCGCAAAGAAACCGGTTAACCGGTTATATAAAATGTATGTGTAAATTTAATTTCTTTCACATTTTGCGAAAAATCTTTACATATTCATGTGATGTTTTCCTTGAGATAAGTATTTATTTTCAAAGTAATTTAATTACACAGGCCGACAATGAAATTCCTTTTTGGACCACATTACATTTCTGAGCAGTTTAATGCGCTTAAAAATAGTGTCCTCAGTTTTTCCTATCAGCTAGAATTTTTTTTTATGGGAAAGTCTAATATTTCGATCAACAAAACACTACAATTACCTGCAAACTATCCTAATGTAGTTTTATGATTTGATCAACTCTTTCAGAGTTATTCACAAATTAATAGAGTCCGACCGAATATTCAGTTTCGGATTGTGGTTTCGGCTGATATTCGGTTAAGGCCAACTTTTTGGCCGAATACCGAAAATTTTTATTCTTTATAAGGAAGTTAATCGAAATAATATTTTAAAAATTTAAAATAAGTCACCGCCATGAATCTGTTTTTTCCCGTCCTATATCTTTTCAAATTATTGTGTATATCATCGATGAAATGTGGGTGTAAACAAAAAAACTTCACTTTAGTAGATATGAATGAAATCGTATAAATTTAGTGTTAAAAATAGGTAAATATTCCTCTTTATATCTTTTTAGTTATTCTGACTCAACTTTTTGATTAGTGCTCTTGTAACGTCATCAATAGAGTGATAAAACAGTCCTCAATGTATTCGTACCGAACCCAATATTAAGCTTAGTCTAGACGGTATGTTGAAACACTCATATGCTTTAAAATAACAACAAGTGCGTCTGTCAACATATTCAATATGCTAAGCGTCTACGCGGTATGCTGAAAGTACCAAATTTTTTGAAGTCAACATATAACAGCAAATGATATGTCAACATATCAGTTAGCATACAATTTTTGCGTCTACATGATATGTTGAATTCCGTATGATAATATATATGCAGAGTCGTGTAAACATTTGTTTATAAACTTCAAATAAATCTTACAATACTCTTTCTTTATTACTTATTTCTATCAATTATCGCTGTTATTGCAAAATTAATATTTTTAGTACGAAATAAATTTTTAAAAATAAAATATAATATCATCGATGTATATATCACTAGCATTGTTCTGAAGAACGCAAAAAATTAGAAAATACGCGAAAAATTGCTAAAATGAGTTGAAGAAATGGCTTAAGTCAAGAATACCAACGCTGTTGAAAATAAAAATAATAATAATCATGAGGTAATAACCCTTTTAAGACAAAAAATGTTTGTGAATTTTTTTCGGCGCTCTCTTTTGGTTCCGGAGTTACGGGGTTCAAAACTTTTATTTTGAATTGGCCATAACTCCTACAATTCTTCATGGATAATCGATATGTGTATCATTTTAAAGTGCTCTAAAACACTTTTCTACTGGTATATGAATTTTTAAGTTCATTAACCCAAAAAAAAAAATAACCCGACTTTTTACGTAAAAACACCGTTATCTCAAAAACTTACCCATATAACGCTACTTAACCATGCATATAAATTTATAGAGAACTTTCTTGAAAGCTATCACTAATGAAATACGGAAGACATGCAACTTCAAAAATGAGTTTTCAAAAATATATATTTTTTCGAGGCAATCTCCATGTGTGCATTGGTATGTATATGAAAAGTGCTGTTTAGTTTAGGAGATACTAAAATTTATAAGTCTTTTGCTAGGTAAAACATTTTTCCTCAGCGAAGCCACTATTCGACATACATAAAGGAGAAAATCCCTAAGCCCGGCCAAAGGCCGGTTAGTGAGACAATATTTACTCAGCGAAACCACCATTCGACATACATAATGAAAATAAGTATATCAAATGAAAACTTTGAAGGTTCCCTACAAAATTATATATATGCTTAAGTATCGATATATTGGTAATTTTTCCAGATAACGGTGTGTTTATGTAAAAAGTCGTGTTAAAAAATTTTAAAACAGTATTTGGTTCAGAATGGGTTAACGGATATCAAATTGGGTTGACGGATAAAAACCAGTAGAAAGGTATTTTATAGCGCTTTAAAATGATTGTTTGTCTAAAAAGTGCTATTACCTCTATGATTTTTTTATTTTAATTTTCAACAGCGTTGGTATTCTTGACTTGTTCCGTAGAAATTACTACGCTGCAAAGAATAAGAAAATCAAATAAGTCACGAAATTAGCGAAAATACGCAAGAAATTGATAACATCCTCGAAATTGCAATGTGACGTGGCGAATCAGGCAACATAGTTAACATATAATATGAGAGTTGAGCTGAAATATAAATTCTATATGCTGAAAAGCTTGCGTGCGCTTTTCAACAAACAACATACATATCTGTCAGCATACGTAGTAAATTTGTTAAAACGTAAAAATATGGTGTCTACACTGTATGCTAAAATCGTCAACATACGTTTGTTGACAACGTTAAAAAATGGCCGCCATATGTGGTTAAACATACGTATGTTGAAAAAATTTTGTGTCTACACGATATGTTGGCACTGGTAACAAATTTTTTACCATAAATATGCTGATTCAACATATCGTCTAGACTAAGCTAATTTCATGCCAAGTTTTATTAGTGATATGCTCGCAAATGTTTAAGTTTTATATTTGCACGATGCAATGAAATATATTCAATTTCTACTATTGTTTTGACTGACACTGTATGTATGTAGAAAAACTCTTACGGCCTTCTTCACAGTGTACAGTTAAAAGCTAACGTATACTTTAACAAAGAGTTTTGTATGCCGAATTCCCCGTTAAAGCCCACGTTAACTTTCAATCACATTGTGAAAAGGGCCGTTAATAAAGTAAATGGCTTTTCTGTTCTGTTAAGTTTTTAAAATGTCAATATCAGTTAATGCTAAAAAAGTTTCGGCAAGTTTCAGATTCTGCCTTTTTGCCGAATATTAGCTTCGGTTCGGGTTCGGCCTCAAAAAACTAGTTTCGGTCCGACTCTACAAATTAACAAATTTTCTCAACTCACAAAAAATTTTAAACTAGAAACAATTTCCCAGTCAATTAGTGATCTTCAGAACAGGTGTCTTACGGACAAAATAAGTCATACATTATGAAAATCGATGGATAAATGTTGATTTGATTAGCCATTGAGTGAAAAAAACCCTTAAGTTTACTTGCGTTTTAAATTAGTATGAACTTTTCCTTAAATAACACTATAATAACGTTCAGAATATGTTTTTCTCATTTTTAGTTAACTGCAAAATGTTTAGGTTGAAAGTACCGTTATATTGTTAGTGTTGACAAATTACACAAAATTTTTATATATTCTTATTTGATGAGAAGTCTTTCACATCTGATTAAAATTTTTGCTTAAATTTCAGATGAAAAAATTGATTTTTGTCCACCTCGATAGTCGAAATATAACACTGTGATATATATAGATCCACTAAAGGATTTTTGGAAATTCAAATGCGAATGGGTTAAAAAGGGGTAAAAACGGGTAAATTCTCCGGATCTAATTAATAGGGTAGACATAAAATTCAAAAAGCATCATAATATGATCACAAAATAAGCGGACAGATGTTTGGTACTTTTTTGAAATTTGTACATATAGGGACAAAAAAGCGCAAAAATATAATTTTGATCCTTTTTTCGTAACCCATTTATCTTCTTAAGTAATAAAGTTAGAAATAAAATTTAAGCTGTCGTTTTCTCTCCTTGAAGAGCTTCAAACAATTTTGATACTTTTTGGAAATTCGAATATATTAACGGTAAAAATTTTAGCACTTTTTAGTACTATTTTCTATACAGCGATTTTCATGTTCATTAGACCACTCATCAAACGTATGGGATGTGCAAGTGTTATTTTTTCCGCTCGCCGCTCATTTTCACTTGAGTCGGTAGTAAAAAATACGAAGTGCACAAAAAATAAGTTTCTAAAGTATAAACCGACCAGTCCGTGCATCTCTTCAAAATATGTAATGTTGTTGTTTTAGTTAGTTTAAATATTTTATTATAAGAATTTAAATAACCGACTACAAAATAGGCGTGACACTGCCCTCATATTTTATAATCATGTACTTTTACGAGAACCGGATAAGTAGAAGTAGTTAAAATGAATATTTACTTTTCGTGAGCGTGGCACTGCACACTTTTCTAACCACAATGTTGTATTGTAAAGATAAATAAATGTGTATGCAAAGTTTCATAAGAATCGGCTACGTAGAAGTAGTCAAAATTCTTATTTACCTTTCATGGACGTGGCACTGCTCCCTTTTCTAAACATAATGTTGTATTGTAACGATAACTAATGGTGTATGCAAAGTTTCATAAGAATCGGTTTAGTAGAAGTTGTTGAGAAATAATATTTACTTTGCATGGGCGTGGCAGAGCCCACTTTTTATCCTGATGTAGTATTTAAACAGAAGCTTAATGTGTGTGTGTAAAGTTTCATAAGAATCGGTAGAGTAGAGAAAAAAAATCCGAAATCAATTAATAAATGGCGGAGTTTTTAGGGAACATACATAAAAAAATACATGACGAGTTGATAACCTTTCTCCTTTTTTTGAAGTCGGTTAAAAATGCAATGGCGGAGAGTATCTGTATTTTTAATCGTTTAAAATTAAGCGAGAGGTATTCAAACCAGAGTTGCCAGTTTGGAGGTTTTCCCCTAGATTTAAGGGTTTTTATTTCATTTAGAGGCAAATTTAGGGGCTAAAATTCTTAGGGGGAAATTTAGGATGCATAAATTTATATTTATGGGGTTTCTAGGGGATTTTCATATTCGCATGTCTATACAAGAGCTAAGTATTATTATATTTTACAACTGGTTCACATCTCTTTCGGTGTCATTGTTATGTATGATAGCTACGAGATTTCCCTATAACTAAAACTGGCAGTGTGTTAAAAATTAGGTAGCTATTTTAAACACAGTGGTCGCTATATGTTGTTATATAAGATCAATTTTACCGATAAAACTCTTTAAGCATCGGAAAGCTTATACCTTCCAAACTAATGGTCTAATCCACAAAAAATTTATGCCTGGAAAGGCTGTGTGTATAAAATTTGTAAATTAATAAGCTAGTGTTAACACAGTGGGCGCTATATGTTGCTATAAACGACCAATTTTTAAGTTTCAAAATGCTTTAAAAAATAAAATTCAAAGTGCATTCAAATTTCAAAATGCATTAAAAATTTTTGTTAAAATTGAAAACGACTACTTTTTTTCGGAAGTAAATTAAAACAAAATCATATAGAAGTACAAACAAGTAAGAAAATTTTAAAAAGGGGTATAGTTAGATAAACTGATGTAAAAGTCACATACGCAAGTCTCCGCAGCTAAAGTTTGGAACAATATTACTCTATAATATCTCGTATATACTTTTTTTGTATCTCTACAAAGATTTAGAAATTAAAATTTTTTTTTCTGTATTATGCTTGTAAACCTTAACTGAAATAGCAAATATATAAAGTAAAACAGTTTAAAATAGCTGAAATAACACTTTATTAAAAAAAATAGTTACTTTGTCCGAAAGCGTCCATCATTAGCGATTCAATACGCCAAGAAGTTTTACATAAAAATCAAAAAGAACTACAACCTAATTTTTTCTCAATGTTTTAAAGGGCTATATTCTCTGGACCAGGTAACATAGTGACAAAAAAAATTTATTTTTAATAAACTGATTTGTCCGCTTTGAAACTGCGTTTAAATTTTATTCATATTCAATAATTTTTTATTTATTTTTCCGCCGCTAGATTGACTGTTTTTCCCTCTGTGCATCGTGCTCTGTAACTTGATACGTACAACTACACTGATTCAACTTTTTTAGAGCCGCGTATGACGCAAAAAAGCCTGCAACGCGTGTTATGGACTTTCAGCTTAAAAGTTCTGTATTTTAAAGTTAATCAATTTCGTTTTCATAGCAGAGAAAGTAAAATTAAACTACAGTTTTTCTGTTAAATCAAGTGCAAGATTTATGAAAAAATGCCTTTTGAAAATATTTTGTTTTTCCATTAGATGCCTAAACTTTTTAATTCCGATAATATGTATAAAGTTAGACTGCGTTTACATTGTGCGATTTTTGTCGCAGCAATTCTTACTATGTTGGCAAGAGGGGTGCGAGGAACTCAAAGGGGTACACGTATCCTTGTACTCTTGAGATTCGTTTTGTTCTCTTATTTGTAATATACATTTTTATAAACTGTGTGCACAGATACACACATACATGTATAAATTGTAAGAATTGCAGCGACAAAAGTTGGACAATGTAAACGCAAATGTAATTTTAAAGAAACGACAAAAATTGCAACGACAAAAATCGTACAATGTTAACACAGACTTTGTAATGAGGATTTTTCATCTCTTGATATTTTTGACGAAACTTGATTCCAATGCTTATACAAATTATTTTTCTACTACCTCTACTTTGATAAAAAATTCGATTTATATACTTACACATCGTCATATAAAATGTAAAAGAGCCTATTATAAATTAATTAATTTTAAAAAATGTTTAAACATTTTCCAGGAGAGCTGAAATGCTTAATAACAAGACATAAATTTTAATAAATCAAAAAAACCGACTGCGTAAAAAAACTAAAAGAAAAACAACTCCAGTGTGCGGAACACAGCGTCCTTTACAGACGGGAAACATTAAAAATTGAATCTTCAAATCTTCGCAATAATGGTTTCCGGATGTAAAAGTTGCTATGCCCCGCACACTGGACTTGCTTTTTTTAGTTTAAGGTAAGTAAGGTTAAATAACCTGATCAGTACGCCAAAATTACCTCACCTTTGTAAGTAATTTGCTGAAAAAAATTTTAAAACTCTATATCGAGAAATTACCCTCCACAAATTTAGGCGCGATTATTAATTATTAAAGTAATTTTAACCCTAACCTCACTGTTTCTTATAACAATTACTACCATATAGCTTACTAATGATTATTAACCTTAATAATTAAGTAGAAAAAAACACCAATATCATCATTAATACTTTATGTATATCTATGCTTTTGTTTCTGTACGAGCCTTTTGTCACCATTATAAATTTACCGAATGAAAAGATGTCGTTTGCGGAACTCTGGAGTGATTTTTATATATGTACGTATGTAGGTTGAGCTAAGCAAGATGGCGAGCTTCTAACCTGCCCATCAAATTCTTCACTAATATTCTGTGGTAAGTATCCCTTCCACTATATGTATTTCAAACGCTTTACCTGTAGGTTGGTTGTTTTAACTTATATTTTACTTTTTCTTCTCTTGTCAATTCGCAGGAATCCAGTCGGGTTCACGGCTGGTGACTATGCCGGCTTTCTGGCGCTCTTCTTGACCACGGATTTGCCACAGTGACCAAGGCACTAATTCAACAACCACCAACTATAAGTTTCAATTTTACTTTTGTTAGCTTTACTTTTATATTTAGCACTTACGGATCTTATGAAACTTGGCACACACATTAAGCTCCGCCATACATGATTGCAATATTGTTATTAGGGAAGTGAGCAATGCTACTCCCATTCAAAGTAAATATATTTTTAAGCTACTTCTACTACAAGCATTAAGATCCAGCATAAATGCAATTTTAAGATTAGAAAAGGCGGCAGTGCCACGCCTATTCAAAGGAATTATTCTTTTTCTGCTAGTTCTATTTAACCGAATCTTATGAAACTTTTACCATTTTTTTGTTATTTATTTGAAAATTTTCTAGCATTTTTTCCCCAATAAATATCAAATTATATGAAAATGTCAAAGAAAATATACTGAATTTATATGTCAAAAACCAAGACCCCGATTACCGTTCACAACACTAATTATTTTAATGTTCTATTTTGTAAACTGCGATTACGATTTACAACACTTATCGGCAGTGTTGTACTTTTAGTTGTCTATGTTAATTTAGTGTGATTATCGTTTACAACATGTATTTTTATTTATTGTCAAAACTGTCAAAAACTTACAATTGCTCATTAACTGTTGTCTTGTTGTCGTAGCAAGACGAAAAAATAAAATGGATACAAATTGTAAGTATGTATATAGATTTTTCTTAGCAAACCGTTAATAAAATACACAACAACTAGATGTCGTAAATCATTATCGAAAAACAACTTATGTTGTCTTGTAGCCGAGACAACACAACATTTGTGTGTTGTAAACGGTAATAGGGGCCAAAGTTTATATGATTGTATAAACTAGAACTCAACTATTGAGTCCTAGGGCCATTTCTCAAAAGTACAAGTTACAAATCTATATGTAAAATTTTTATTTATTTATTTATTTATTTATTGTTATCCTATACAACAAGACATTAAATCTTATAATTATAGTATAGGATTAGAAACAGTTAATAGTAATATGCAAAATATGTTCAACTGTTTATATTAATAATAATATTACTTAAAATAACCCACAAAACAAAAATAAATTTTGTAAAACTGATGTTGTTTTGTACGTATTTTAGTTGTAGATTTGTTACTTGTAGTTTGTGCCCTATTTTTCGAAAATAAAAGTTAGAAACCTACAAGTAAAATGCCCAGAAAACAACAACACTTTCAAAATGTATTGTTGTTTTGTGTGTATTTTATTTCAAAAAACGGAGGAGGTTATCAATTCTTTTATATTTTTTATACGTTTGTTCACTTACAAATGCTCCATCTACATATCGATGTGGAAAAATTTTGTTTCATATGAACGGTTAAAATTCGAGATTCTGTAGAGGGGCAAATGGGGTAGGAAAATAACATGACTTCCATTTCATGTAATTTTTTACACATTTCAATCGTTGTTATTTTTGTATTGTATAACTGTCGCATTGAATATCAATGTTGAAAGAGAACTGAAAAAAAATCTTTGAAAATTTCATCGTGTAAATTTAGTCTTTCTTGTTTAAAAAATAAAATTGCTATTTTAAAAGGCTCAATAATTATGTATGTTTTATTGTAGTTTATAAGTTTTTCATATCAAATAATTCGTTAGTTATCATTACAAAACGTCTATAGCTTTTACAGATGTTCAAATATCATTTTGAACTCTTTGCTGTGAAAAAAATTAGAAAAACTAAAATAAAATGTTCACTGCAACAGAAAAATTCGTTTTTTTTTGTTACATATATATTTTCGAAGAGTACAACTAATCCTTGCAAATGAGGAGAATATAATGAATATTTTTTTACGAAAATGGTCGAGATACAGAAATTTCGCCGGTTACAAGATATGTAGCATTATACCGATTCGTGCGTCATAAGGTACTAAGAATTGATTCCGAATTTCTAAAATAACCCAATAGCATTCTATTATATGAAGGTCTGTTCTGTATTCTATGCGTATTAAAAATGTTCGGAATTATTATACCATCGTTGTTGTAAATATTAAATAAAAACAATGCTTTGCTAACTCCGAACATTTTCCTTTCGCATGGAATACAGAACAGGCCTTATAAACCATTTCTATTTTATTGATTTTGAATTATTCTTGTTTTACTCGAATAAAATCAAATATTTGCCAGAAAATAAAGGTAAATTATGAAAAATAAACGCATTTTAAATTTTGTTTTCGCATTTTTTAGAATTATTTTTGACCCGATTATCTGCAAAATATATTTAGATATGGCAACAATCTTCTAAATAAAATGCAGTTCATGGATTTTTTATGCACCCTGTGCAAACATTTTCGGAACTTCCAAAACACAGTTATACAGAGTTTTTTACTTATTTTTATAAAATTTATATATACAAAATTGCTGTTGAACGAAAATATATTTTTAAGTAAACACTTTAACAGAACTATTCTGACACATTAATAATAGTCACCATGGTTATAATTTGTAACCAAAGTTATAAAAATAGAAAATTGGTATTCTGACAATTGTTTACCTTTACAATAGTAGGCAACAAAAATTTATTTTAAAAATTTGTAAGTTAACTTGCTATTAAAGTTCCCGAAAAATTGGAAAGAAGCCCTAATACTCTTTAAACATCGCTCAAATAAATTTCATCCCGAATATGACGAAAATTCGCGAAAAATTTCAAAAACAATCCCTAAAATTAATTAAAAATTACTTAAACTGTAAGGAAGACCAAAACTTCGGGAAAAACATAGAATATGACGAAAATTCGCAAAACATTACACGGATTAAAAATATAGCGAACACTGATATAGATATTGATTAGAAGTCGGTAAAACTATAAAAAACTAGCAAAAAATCACTTTTATTGCGAAAAACTGTGATTTGCGTATTTTTCGCGATTTTTTCCAAGTTTTGGGTGTTTCTTACATGTTAGCTATTTTTAAGCAATTTTAGAGTTTGTTTTAAATTTTTAAATTATTCGCTATTTTCGCTATAAAAGCGATTTTCAGCCGAGTTTTTACAGTTTTAACGAATTTTAATCACTATCAGACTTTTCTATATTTTTAATGTTTCAAAAATAACCCAATAGCAACTTTTGCGAATTTTCGTAGTTTTCGCGATTTTTCCGTGTTTTTAGCATTCCTTACAATTTTAGATATTTTTAAGCAATTTTATGGCTTGTTTGCAATATTTCAAATTTTCGCTAATTTTACGGAAAAAGTTATTGTTTTGCTAGTTTTTTGTTGTTTACAGTTTTGCCGATTTTTAAACACTAGCTTCGCAAGATTTTCGAACTTTCGTAATACTGCATAATCAGTAATGATCCAAAAATATGGGCGATTGCTCATTTTGCTACCAAGATTGTTCTTCCAAAAGCTTTTGAGTGATTTGCAAATACTTTTATTTTTGCCCTTGTTCAATATGAAGAAATGGCAAAGAAAGTAGGCGCTTTGGGTGATTTTCTCTGGGAGATTGTTCGTGTAAGAAGCCAAAAATTTCATAATATTAATTTTTGGCATCCAAAAATCAATTTGTATTTAAAAGAAATTTGTAAATAATTAAATTTTATTACAAACGTATGCCAATTTTGGTTCGATCAAAATAGAACATATCTTGGTTGAAAGAGCAGAACAATGGCTTTAACCAAATGTAATGTGTAAAGCGACCGTTCAGACGAGCCGTTCTCAAGACATTTCTGTGGTTTTCTTGAATAATCGCGGATGTTCATTTTGTCGATTTTGAGTTATCGATGCCAAATTACATTATTTTATATGCTCTTTTACATGGACCAAAAATTTCGCTAACATAGACCCATTCCGAATTTTTTTCTAAAAACAACGTAACTTCTTAACTCGATCAAATATTTTCAGCTCTAATGAACTAAATCGGCTTACAATGGCGTGCTGGTAATTTATTGCCATTGAAAAAACACATATGCACATGCGTTGTTACTTTTGAGCACATTTCCGAAATTATTGTTCAGTTAGTAAAAACTTATAGTGACTTGTTCCGCAAGCATTTTACAAGTAAAAAATCTTGTACGGTTGAATTAATTCAATGTAAACAACTGTTATCGACATAAGCTTTTTTCTGCACACACTTTTAGTTTCCTTGGCAAATTGTTTTTTTTTTTATTATTCTCTAGGATCTTACCCTTATGGAATTTTTGCCCGAAATTTTTACACGAACTTCTTACCACATATGTTTACATGACTGTAAAAAAAAAGTTTGATAAAAATCACACAGAGTCCGTATTGTGCACCTTTCGAGCAGTCGGGTGGGGCGGATTCCTGTTCACACTCAAGTACATTTTATGGAAATGAATGCAAGATGATGAAAAAGTGAAACATTTGTTCACATTTAACATTTAACATCACATATATAAAAAAATATACTTAAATGAAAAAATGAGTTTGTATAGAAAATAAAATAAAATTAAAAATGCTAAGAACGCCGAAAAAATTTATGATAACTTAAAGCCTACATCCAGCCTATAATTCATCCATACATTTTTTTGTCCATAAGGCTAATAATTTAGAAGTTATAAGCTGTCCGACGACTAAAGAATTTTATAGGTAAAATTGGTCTTATATAAGCACATATAGCGCAGTTAAAAATATCAGTATAATTTTTACAAAATTTATAGCCTACATCCTTGCTTATAACTCATCCTTACATTTTTGTAGATTAGACTATTAGTTTGGATGATATGGGTTTTCCGAAGACTTAAGGTAAGGTCTTATCTAACAACATACAGCGTTCACTGTGCTAAAAATAGCTAATTTATTTAAAGATCTTATATCCTACAGCCTTTCCATGCATACGTTTTTTGTGAATCAGACTATTAGTTTGGAAGGTATAGCTTTCCGACGCTTAGAGTTTTATCGGTAAAATTGATCTTATATAACAACATATAGCGCCCACTGTATTAAGAATAGCTACTTAGCTCTTAACACACACTATGACCTACATCCTTCCCTATAATTCAATATAATAATGTAAAAATAAAATAACGTCCATGGACTTTATTTATATACTAGCTTCGCAGAGTAAATATTTTTTGCATAGGCGGTAATCGGCCGGGCTTCTCGTCTGGGTATGTGGAATAGTGTCTTCGCCACTATTTTTTGGACGTTATTTCCATTTTTCATGGACATTATATTTTTTTCAATGTGAAAATAACGCACATAGACATTATTTCCTTCGACGTTATTACGTTATTACATGCATCCTAGAAGAGACGGGATAGCTTATAAACGCCTGCACCGAGAAGGATATAAACCCTATCGATCAAAGCACCTTTTAAACCGACAGACAAACACACTCTTCAAACTTATAACACTTCTTTTTTATGATTGGGGGCTAAAAATAAATACATACCTACATATGTACATATTTATGTAATTCTTTCTTTGGAAAAACATTACTTTTTATATATTTTTCAATATAAATTTTAATGTCATTTTGGTAGTGACGACAAAAAATAATCGGAAAATATAAAAGGAAACAAACTGGGATAAGAGCATTTTTAATAGATGTTGAACATTTTGAGCTCTAATTTCTATACAATTTATATGGCAAGATGTTAACATTTTTCTAAATTGATGTTAGATGTTAAATGTGTTCAAGTGTGATTGGGCTATTAGAGACTGATGAAACAGTCTGACATTTGCTGTTGAAATTTCTCAATGAATGTACTACTAAACCATAAAAAAATTTCAGCGTTAAACGTAGTTTTTTTTCAACTTTTTTTCACTGCGATACCTGCCAGACTGGTTACGCTGCGTAAAGTGATAAAAATCGTCACTCAAAAATTTTCAGCCCTACATACAGATCGTTAGAAAATGTTTCACTAGCTCTTGGACTAATATAGTGTGTATAAAAACATTTTTTATTTTATTTTGTTTACTTGTCTACTTATTTTTTAGCTTCAAGTAAGTCAATAAAACTAGTTATGTAATTACTTTTGCAATGTCAATACATTTGCAAGGAGCACCCCTTATTTTGTGAACTTCCAAAACAAAAATAAGTAGTTATCAAATCAAATTATAAGTAGTTACGATTTAAGTCCTCATATCATTGTTTGTCTACTAGAAGTAAAGCTTTTCTGGGATATTGCAAACTTATTATTCAAATTGTGGTTAAAAAAATAGGAAAAATATCGTGTGTAACTTTTCTAAAATTTAGGACCTGTAGCGCGATTCTGTAACTTATATTACGATAATCGTATCGTTTAAATAAATATAACGAAAATTTATCGAATTTGTTACTCAGTAACATTTATAACGATATTCGCTATCGGTTAACTATCGACAATAATTTTTCTGTTCTTCATGGATGGACAAGAGTCAGCTGTGCAGCCGTAGCACATACTTTATGCCAACAACTAAAGTTATTGTTCTACAACAATATAGAAACATATAAATACTTTTATGTATAAAAATAACAATATTTCTATCACTTAAACATTTATTTTAACATATATTTCTCAAAATTAAAGAAATTAATGAAAAAACGTGTCTGTACACTGTTTGGCATGGATGAATTCATTTGTTTTTTTTTTCACTCCTCTTTGCTCTTTTCGCTTTTTTTAACAGAGATGTTACATGATATCGAATAAAATTACACAATCGCACTATCTATCGCTACTGCAGACGACTAAATATGTCGAAAAATTTTACGATTGTCGGATCGGTAAAAGTTACAGAATCCCGCTACTGGTCATGTGTAATTTTCGAATTCTTCAGCGACAACACTGGTGGAACTCATACCGGTACGTGTGAAGAGAGCCCATTTGTATATTAACAGGACGAGAATCGGCTATCTACGTATAGTCTATGACTTATACTACATACATATGTATGCAATTAGAAAACCAAGAAATTTTGAGTTTTTTTTCTATTTTAAAAATTAGAAAAGGTGTAAGACTCTCGAGGTCCTGTTGTGCGTTTTAAACCACTGTATAGAGCTAGTTACTCTTATCTTAATTTACATGTAGCAACCATCATTAACACAAAAAATAAATAGAGTTGTTTATGTGCAGATACATACACGCATGTATGTTACAGTCAATAATAGGAAAACGTATGACACAAAAGTGTTAAAAAGTCAGAAATAGCAAAAAACTTTTATGTATAAACATTTATGCAATAAATTGCTATCGGATTAATACGGTCATGCCCATAGGAGCAAGATAAATTAATACAATTAGAGAAGAGAAAAAACATATTTCTTTATCTATGTATGTATACTTTTTATCGTAACAATTTTAGTCTTGTGTCTAAAGTTTAACACATTATTGTTGATGACGTTGTTAATTTTACTACTTTGATAATTTTAATAAGAGTATTTCTTAATTTCTTAATCACTTCAAATTTAATTAAAAATTAATCTTAAAAGGACTAAGTATAAAACGTTGTTTAAATTAATTTAAATACTGAAACTAAAACGCTGAAATTTAATATGGCGTCTTTCAAAAACGATTTCAACATTGAACAATAATATTGATTATAACTGTTCGACCAAGCAAAGGGGCTAAAAAGAGCTAAATTGAAAAAAGATACGTTTAAAGCAATATCCAGTAAAAATTTTCGAAAAAAAGCGAAAAGGGGCTAGCTTATAATCAACGATTCAATTTTGGGACCATCTTCCAAAGTACAACAAATTTTGAAAGAAAAAGGAGATTATTGTTTATTTAATGCAAACTTAAAAAAAATAACTATATATTCTCACGTTAATTAATATGTCGCTATTACTAAGGAAAGAAAAAGTTCGCAAAAATAAAGCCTAATTGAGCAAAACTTGAAAAGGTGCTAAAGGGATGAATGATAATTGTAAAAAGTGCTAGATTTGCGCGTTTTTTAGTTTGGGCTAAAAAAAATTTTCGTGCTTTAAGTGACTAAAAACGGGCTAAATCTAGCCTGAAAAGGGCTAAGTTGGCACTCCTGCTTGTCAACGCGTTGACCACCCAGCTAAGGTACCATTTGATATAATAATAGCGAAATGAGTTTCAAACTAGCTGAGAATAAAGTTGTTGGCTCTCATCAAATCCAAATGTACTCAACTTATGAATTGATTTTCTGGATTTCATTCTGGATTACATTGTAGTTAGCTTTTAGTTAGTCTAAGAAAATTTAACTATAAGTTGATTATTATTGTAGTCGATTAGTGATTTTCGAACAGGGCTAGGCTTGCCAGACGGGCTTGAATGAGCTTGATTGTGAAGATATTTTAGGTGCTGTCAAGTTACAAGCGCAAATGCAGTTTGTCAAGCTGACATGATATTTTTGACAGATAAAAGGTCAACAAGAAATTGACGAAACGTTGGGTAAATATGTAATAAAAAGTTTTTTATTTACATAAAATGCGTTAGGCCTTATTAGCTGAAGATTTCAAAATCAAGGACACAAAACATAAAAATTGGCCATATATCAAAAACAACAAGATCATATCGGGTAGCTTGCCGAAACAAACTATTTAAATTATAAAATAAAGCATCTAAATACTATTGTTATAAAACCACCAATTAACATACTAACAAACATGAAGGGATATTTCGAACACATTAAACTTAAATATAACAACGAAACTTGCAAAACATTGAAAGAGTATTGCAATGAAACAAAAAAACTAATACAACAACAGCAAAGACTAAAATTCTTATTATCATCCAGAAAATATGGGATAATACCAAACCATACCAAAAATACAACAACACAAGTAAGCAACCTTTTTCAATGTAACAACATTAAAAGCAAATTAAATAAAATAGAAAACAATTTTCATCAAAAGATTTTAAGTCTAGAAATTTCACAGACAAACACAAATGTCACACTAATTAAAAGAAAGCTTTATCATTTAAAAACAGGCATCAAGAGCTTAATCTCAACGAACGATTATACTAATTTTATTGACAAACAAATTGTAAGATCAAAACAAATACAGAGGATCATAAACGAAAAGCAGAACGATAAATTAAATACACTTAAAGAAAAAGTTTTTAAATTACATGGTTTTATTTTTAATGAAGATTGGTTCATAAATAAAACAAATATTATAGTTCCAAAATATTGTAGATGGATAGCATCATTAGGAAAGAAATTCTCGTTGCCGATTAGAGGACAAAATTTTTCACCTCTACATGTCATTGCGGACTTAGAACAATGTATACAAGCGATGGGTGAAGATATGGAAAATGAAAAAGACTTGACAAGAACTAGACTAGCCGCAAATATAACTACATATAAAAGAAAAATTAACAACTCCCCAAAAGAGAAATTTATAATTGCAGCTTACGAGGAAACGAAGAGATTTCTAAAGAAACACAAAAACATCATCCTAACACAAGCAGACAAAGGCAACAAAACTGTGATAATGTATAAAGAGGACTACAAAGATAAAATGAAAACACTGCTGGAGGAAAAAAATACCTACAGAACAATGAGGAATGACCCGACAGCTAAGTTACAAAAAGAAAATAACACTATAGTCAATAATTTGTGCAAAAGTGTATACATAGACACATCAGAAAAACATCGTTTATACTGTTCTTCTGGAATAGCCCCCAGAATCTATGGCCTACCAAAAGTTCATAAAGAAGGCACTCCACTGCGTCCGATCGTTTCCTCAATGAACGTTCCTTGCTATCAATTATCCAAACACATTGGGCAAGTAATTAAAAATATAATTTCATCAGAGTATAATATAAAAAACTCTAAACAACTAAAAGACCAACTAAAGCACTTTACACTCCAACCCAATGAAATTATAATATCATTTGATGTGGTTTCACTGTTCACAAATATACCAGTTCACATCGCTATTAGAAATATAATGAAAAAATGGAACATTCTTGAAGCCTTCACAAAAATCCCCAAATCTCAATTTCTCAAAATACTAAATTTTTGTCTTACTGACAACAACTATTTTGTATATGACGGCAAAATATATAATCAAATATTTGGAATGCCAATGGGCAATCCGTTGTCACCGACAATAGCAGACGTAATCCTTGACAGCCTATTAGACGAAGCACTAGCTGAATTGAAAAAGAAAAACATAAATTTGAAATACATAGTTAAGTATGTAGACGACGTATTGGCCATAGTTAAAATTGAAGATAAAAACGAAATTCTTAAAGCACTCAACAGTTTCCACCCAAAAATACAATTCACTGTTGAGATGGAGCAAAACTACAAACTACCATATTTAGACATACTGCTACAGCGACAAAACAACAACATTATAATTGATTGGTATGCAAAAGATATAGCTTCAGGAAGATTAATGAATTTTTATGCAACGCAACCAAGAACACAAATAATTAATACGGCCAAAAGCTTTATTTTTAGAGTACTGAACATAAGTGATGAGCAATTTCACACGAAAAATATAAATAAAATTACTAAGTTACTTAAGGACAATAGTTTCCCAATAAACCTTATTAATAATTTAATATACGAAACAAAAATAAAACTCCAAAATACATATTCCCAAAATCATAACAATAGTAACAGCAATGATCAACCAAATAATTTTTACAGTGTAACCTATATACCAGGCTTAACAGACAACAAAAAGTTAAAAACAATAATGCAAGCAGAAAATATGAAAATGGCTTTTAAACCTAATTCTACACTTAGTACAATTTTCACTAACATGAAACACAAAGTAGAAAAGCAACAACAATGCAATGTTGTTTATGAAGTAAAATGTAAAGGCGATGATAAACAAAAATGTGATTTAATATACATTGGAACAACAAAACGAACTTTGGAGACAAGAATGAGTGAACATAAAAATGACATCACAAAACAGAGAGAAACAACAGCATTAGCACAGCACATACTAAATACTGGACATGTAGCTGATTTTGACAATGTTAAAATATTAGATAAGGAAAATAAAGGAAGAAAAAGGTACACTATAGAAAGTCTACGCATTCAACAAAATATAAACAGAACCATGAACTTAAAAGAAGATACGAATAACATAAATACAAGCTATAGTGTTGCAATAAGTAAAGTGTAACTGTGACATCAATTAATCTTTATGTTCTATTTAAATTTAAAAACTTTTTACCATTATTTTTGGTTTTTATCAAAGCCATAATATATTTGTAATGTGATTTAATATCATTCTGTAAGTTAATCATGTTTTTTGGTGTGATTATTTGTAATATTTATTAAAAAAATTTTTAATTTAAAATAGACGAAACCCTTGAAAAAGTCAACAAGAAATTGACGAAACCTTGGGTAAATATGTAATAAAAAGTTTTTTATTGACATAAAATGCGTTAGGCCTTATTAGCTGAAGATTTCAAAATCAAGGACACAAAACATAAAAATTGGCCATATATCAAAAACAAAAAGGTAATAACATCAAACATTTTATGAAAAAATATTTCATAAATGATTAGCCAAGCTACAACGAAATTTAATTATTTTGGATTGAGTTCGGTTTTAATTTAATTTTTCATTTAAATTGTATTTTAATTTAGAGATAAATGTGAAGCATATAGACAAAGAAAACGAAACGTCAGTTCAACCCTCCGTGCAGTCAAAATTTTCCTTTGTCTATATGCTTTACATTTATCTCTAAATAAAAATATAGTTTAATTGAAAAATTAAATTAAAACCAAACTCAAGGGGGGAGGAACTTCTAAGTAAAACATACTATTTTTTCAAACTTCTTTTAAAAACTCTATTAAAATTTACTCGTTTTGGGGGTTTTGTGGGTCGGCGCCTGACCCACACAGTACACCCAATAACAACACCCACACAGTATTGTTTGCCAAAACAATATGTAGCTCTTGTTGTTTCTACATTTATTTTCAATAACCTGTTATAACTACATTTAGAGTTGGAAAAAACCAGCCAATTTGTAAATGGTAATGTCAGAAAATAAGACACCTGATTGCTTATGGAGCTCTTATTTGGACTTTGATATTATTTTAAATTTCTATGAGATTTTTGGGTAGAAGTTCCCTAATTCAATAATTCCCAGAAAACTTTTTTAATAGAAGTAAAAGGTCTTTCCCCTTACAAAAGCTGAATTATTAATCTATACTAAATTATAAAGAGGAAAAGTTTGTATGTTTATATGTTTGTATGTTTGTAAAAGGTAATCTCCGGAGCCACCAGTCTGATTTTTTAAATTTTTTCAGCAAAATGTAGAATGGAACCTCTAAACGGACATATGGTATATAGATATGGTTTCGTTAAAATGCTTGGGATAGGGTCGAGGGACGGTAAGCTCCCCATACCCAGAAAATATATATATTAACGTTTTACCAGAGATCTGTTAAAGCAAGAGTTTTAGGGTTCCATACTAACAAAAAACAAACTCCTATTAACGTGAGTACGCTTTTCGCCCTCCAGTCCATCTGTCTGCCCTCCAGATAGTCTTTCCGCCCGTCAGTCTCCGTCGGAAAGCGAAAGTAACTTTGTTCGCTTGTTACGCTAAACGGCTGAACCGATTATGATGAAATTTGAAACATATATAGATCTACGTCTAAAAGAACACATATGCTTTATATATTTTAAAAACTAGGACCAAGGGGTTGGCAGAGGGGCAATTTCTGCCTCTCCTGAACTATTTAATCGATTTCGATGAAATTTAAAACATAGATAGATCTGCATACACAAGAACACAAGCGCTTTGACCTTTTTCAAAACTAGGACCAGTTGGGGGCAGAGGGGCAATTTCTGCCTCTCCTAAACTATTTAAACGATTTGGATGAAATTTAAAATATAGGTAGATCTGCATACAAAAGAACACAAAGGCTTTATATTTTTTCAAAACGACGATCTATCGTGCAGGGGAGAGGGGTACTTTCTGCCTCTCCGAAACTATTTAACCTATTTTGATGAAATTTAAAACATAGATAGATCTGCATACAAAAGAACACAATCAGTTTATATTTTTCAAAACTAGGACCAGAAGGGGGACAGAGGGGCAATTTCTGCCTCTCCGAAACTATTCAACCGATTTTGATGAAATTTAAACCATAGATAGATCTGCGTACAAAAGAACACAATCACTTTATATTTTTTCAAAACTAAAACCAGCACGGGCGCAAAGGGGTAATTTCTGCCTCTCCAAGCCGTCCGACAGGTTTTGATGATATTTTAAACATAAGTAGATCTGCGTCTAAAAGGACACATAGGCTATATATTTGATCAAAACTATAATCAAGAGTGATGTAAGGGCAATTTCTGCCTCTACGAAACTAAACAATCGTTTTTAATTAAATTTTAAAAACAATACATCTCTGTCTACAAGGACACACAGGACATATGAACCACGACAGGTGCAGATTTTGATTAAATTTTACACATAGATTCTTCTGCACCTAAGAGGGCACGGCACATAGGTTATATATTTTTTCAAAATTAGGATCAAGGAAGTTGGGGGAAAATTTCTGCTTCTCGGAAAGTATCTAGCCGATTATAATTAATGATAAGCGAATGGCAGACAAGTCAATATTCAGCTTCAATATATGTGTTTGTGTGTTTGTTTACAGAAAATAGATACACATATACGGAGGGGAAATATTGAAGAATATCAAAATGCCTTTGATTTTCATAACAAACGTACACAAAAACATATATTGAAGCTAAATATTGATCTCTCTAGCAGCCGCTTTAAAACATGCACATGTAGATAGATCTGCGTCCAAAAGGACACATAGCCTATACACATAATTTTTACTAAAGTAAGATCAAGAAGGGTGTGATACATTTAAAAATATGTAGATAGATTCAAATTTAGGCGGGGAAATAAATTGTAAATTTTTCAATTCTAGGATCAAGAGAGGGAAACTGGGCGATTTCTGCTTCTCTGAAACTATCAACAAAATTTTAAACATAAATAGATCGTTATATAAATGATCTCATAGATAGCTTATTTGAACATTTTTTTCTAAACTAGGGCAAAGATGGGGAAGAAGAACACTTAATTTTTTATCAAATATATCATTGCAAGGGAAATCGCGGTTTTGCCTTTTTTGCTTTTGGTTTTTTTTATTGTTGGCGATTTATTTCGTTTTTGACGACATTTTTAGTTTTAACGATTTTTTAACTTTTGGTGTTTTTTCAGTTTTGGGGGTTTTTCTTCAGTTTTTGGTGATTTTTTAGTTTCTTGGTGATTTTTTAGTTTTGACGTTTTTTTGTTTGTTTTAGTCTTTTTTTTTGCGCTTGTTTTTCGTTTTGGTGTTTTTTCCCATTTTTGGCGATTTATTTCGTTTTTCGGCGATCATTTTAGTTTTGGTGATTATTTGCGTTTAAGCGTATTTTTTGTTTATTTTGGCTTTTTTTTTTGTTTTGCTTTTTTCCCATTATGTGTTTTTTTAATTTTTGGCGATTTATTTCGTTTTTTTGGCGTTGTATTTAGTTCTGGCGATTTTTAGACTTTTGGTTTTACCGTTTTTTTGTTTTGGTGCTTTTTTTGTATCGGCGCTTTTTTTTCGTTTTGGTGATTTTTTTCCATTTTTGGCGATTTATTTCGTTTTTCGGCGATAATTTTAGTTTTGGTGATTTTTTGCATTTTAGCGCTTTATTTTGTTTTGTTGCTTTTTTGGCGCTTTTTTCGTTTTGGTGCTTTTTTCTATTTTTGGCGATTTATTTCGTTTTTCGGCGATAATTTTAGTTTTGGTGTTTTTTTCTTTTGGGGTTTTTTTTTGTTTTTTGGCGATCATTTTAGTTTTGGCGATTTTTTGGGTTTTGGTGTTTTTTTTTTTGTTTTTTTTGGTTTGGACGGCTTTTTTCGGTTTTTGGTGTTTTTTTTAGTTTTTTGGTGATCATTTTAGTTTTGGTGATATTTTGTGTTTTAGCGTTTTTTTTTAATTTTGGACCTTTTTTCCTTTAAGCGCTTTTTCATTTCGGCGATTTTTCGTTTTGATATTTTTTTTATTTTAGAATTTTTTAGTTTTAGCGTTTTGCCTCTTGCGGTTTCCAAGTTACAGCAAATTGTCTAAATTACATAGTCAAAATTAAATTAACTGATAGAAACCCCTTTAATTTTTATTGTTTTTAATATCAGTGTTAATTGATGTAGTCTATTATACATACATACTTTGAAAATAAAAATTTTATTAAACATTTCTACCAAATTTGAGATCAATCAGTCAACAGAAAGGGGGTAATACTAAATATTACTTTTTGCGGGCGTGGCGCAGCACACTTTTCTAAGAACCGTATTGTATTGTCAACAAAAGTAAAGACGCTTACCAAATTTCAGATCAATCGATTAACAGGAAAGCGTTAAATTTTGAATTACCAAATAAATGTTTCGTTGCCTTTTTGTTTTACTGTCTTCCGCTCTCATAATTACACTTGTTGTTGTGCACTCTCATTCATTCGCCTTGAAAGCTTCTATTCAAAACATGTTTTGATTCTAAAATATTGCGAATGATTCTAATCCAGTGCTGGCTATCGAGAGAAATAAGTTTTTCATTTAGTATTAGTGCTTATGAGTATGTGTTAGTAGTATTCCACTGTGTGCCTATTAAAAAGAAAAACAACAACGTAAAAAAAACAACAAGCTTTTATACAACTGTATGAAGTTGTTATTTATTTTATACTCTTTAGTGAGAACATTGGTTTTCATTCGGATGTATACATATACGACCCGAATAATGTTCGGAGCTCTGGTGCCAGTATGAGCGATGCTGTTCTAATCTCGTTATTTATGAGTTTTGCAGATGTCTATTAAGAACCGACAAAATAGAACAAAGTTAAGTGAAAAACAGAACTTTTGATCAAAAATATTATTTTTACTACACAGAAAAAAATAGACAAGAATTATATTCAATAAAACCATGTTATTAAAAAAAATGAATTTCAATAACATTTATCTTTAACATAATAAAATATTTCGTTGTACGTATTTCTTTTCCCTGCCGGTTATTTCTTTTCTTTTTATACATAAGTACTTAAAACAAGTAGTATCCCATAAAAAAATAAATGGGACATGGCTCAGCTATAGAGTGTATGCTTTACGTCCGGAAAGCCCGGGTTCGTATTCCAGCCATGTCAACATTTTTTTAATTTATATATATATTTTTATTTTGAAATAATTTTGTTATCAATATAGGGGAATTCTTTATCACAGGAAATTTGAAAAAAAAATTATTGAATACCGGGATTTTTGTTATCAAAAACGAAACTAATTTTTTTCTGTGTATACACTGAATTCTATAAAAGATGACTTCGGATTTTTTCACTCACTGACTTACAGCTTTCTTATTTGTGTAGGGTTCTAACGATTTCATGTGTTAAAGACAAAATTATCTTTAGGCTTTAAGCAATTATACAATTTTTGTTTCATACATATTATAAATTTTCTAAAAACATCTAAAAATGTACGTTTTAAATTTTAAGGCCTGTAACTCAATGAATTTCCTAAGAACATATCGTTAGCTGAAATGCAATATTACATAACTACACTGTTTTTAATTTTATAGGAGAGATAAAAACCTAAATAAAATACTTTAAGCAACTGAAGTAAAAAGTCTCGTTCATTTTCGTTTTTAATGCGAATGATTTTTATGATAACAGTTTGAAAATTTGTAGGGACAGCGCTTCGATGTAATAAATAATAATTGGAAATGCGACTTGAAATTTTTTTTAGTTACGTTATTTCGCATTTCAGCTAACGATATGGAACTGTGTAGTTACATACATTTATAAAAAATCATATATTATCATGAGTGTATTTACAACATCCCGCTTTCCATAAGATATTTTACAAAATTCCGCTTTTTTGGTCATATTTTCTTCAGAGTCCCGCTTTTCAACCGTTCTTATCCCGGTTTTGACAAAAACCTTCTGGTCACGTTAAGCATGTAGTGTAATTTGGACATTGGGCTCTGTCTAGCAAACCGTGAAAGCCAGGCACTTCAAATTTTGAAATGCTATGTTTTACTATGGGCGCTGTAGGGTAAAACCGAGTATTTTGGACACGGTATGGATTTTTATCTCCTCCGATTTTTATGAAATTCGGCATGTATATTCTACTATTGTGTGCGCATAATATGGCTAAAAATTATTGCGATATCTCTTATGGGTGGTATTTTATAGATCTCTAAACTTGGGCACCACAACCATTTTTGAGAAAAGTTTGTCATATTGAAGATTGAATAACTTTCGAACGCGTCATCGAATATCAATAAATTTGACGTCATTCGAAAGGTTTCAGTCTCCTCTTAACGAATACTGAATAAAAACGACGAAGCTTCCTGCTACAAGTGTCTCTAAAATGCCAAAGTATCCTTTATACTTATATATCCTGAAAAATGGTATATTAATTTTATTTATTTTTTACAGAATGTAGCTAATTGACATGTTTTTATTGTGTAAAATTTTCAAGATGGGATGAAAACAGATTCAAAACTTACAGTTGTTTCTTTATGATAACTGGATCATTTCTATGAACATTGTGTAACACCCAATTCATACGCTGATTTAAAAATCATGATTTATTTTTAAATCTCTTTAAAAGTTGCTTTCAAAAACCTTTTGCATTCATACGATGATTTTTAGTTGCATGTTTTTTTTTTATAAATTACTCTAAAAATTTGCTTCATTTGCTCTTTCACAACAACGAAAACCTAACACAATTACATACGAGATAGACAATGAGAGAAAATGCAAATAGAACTAAAGAAATATATGGAAAAAAATCACCGAAAACTGAAAATGTGATTTTTTTTCTCTACCCCGTTTGCTTCTCTACCCCGTTCGCCATCATACTCCAAAAATCACGCTTTAAAAATCATGGAAAAAATCATCGTATGAATTGCGTGTAAGTAATAACAATAAAAACAACCGTAGCCGCAGTATTTCTTAAAAATACGATTTGTATTTTTTACACAATGGCGATAGATTAGTTTGCTATATGCTGCAAAAGAAAACAATAGGAAATAAATACTCACTTTTCAGGATATTTAAGGATAAAAATAAAATTTTTTTTCATTGGTGATGTCCTTGTCTTGGATTTACAAAAAGTGATCTTGAACCTTTTCAATGATATTTAAATTACTAAAATCTGATGACGCGCTACAAAGTTATGCTATTTTCAAAATTACTTCTTACAAGAAAAAGTCCTAATGTATTCAAATTGTTGTTTTTATTACTATTTCTTATACAATTTTCATAGAAATTATCGAGTTATCATAAAGAAACAACTATAATTATTAAGTTTATTTTCATCCCATTTTGAAAATTGTACACAATAAAGACATGTCAGTTGGCTACATTTTGTAAAAAAAAAATAAAGAAAATGAAAATACTATTTTTCCGGATATTTAAGGATAAAGGATGCTTTGGCATTTTGGACGCACTTGTAGCAGAAAGGTATATTATTTTTAATCAATACTCGCTAAGAGGAGACTGAAACCATCCGAGTGACATCAATTTTATATGTATCCAGGGACGAGTTCTAAAGTTATTCAATATGACGAACTTTTCTCAAAAATGGCCGAGAAGCCCAAGTTTAGAGGCCTTTAAAATAATTTCACCATCTTACGCGCACACAGGAGTAGAAGATGTGCCGATTTTCATTTAAATCGGGGGTGAAAAATCCAAACCCTTGTTTTCATGTCGAAAATTGTCGTTTTTACAAAGATGCAATTAATTTTGATAAAACATAGAATCACTTACGTTTCGGTATGCCCTGTTTAAGTCTGCCTAATAGATACGATGCTATTACTGTGCTTGTCCATCTAACTTTCTCGTTAACTTTTAATTTGCGAGCCTGTTACACTTTAATTTTCATATAAACATTTTTCGATCAACAAATTTTTTAAAGTGTCTGCTTGGTTTTTTTTTACTTTTTTTTTCTTTCAAAACAAATTTTTGATAAAAACTTGCTAACTTACATGTGATTAAGTGATTAAGTTTTTTTCATTCGTTGAATTAAAGCAAGCAGTGCATTTCAAACTGCATATGCACGGAAAGCAGGGTTGCTATACAACTAAACGTGTAATGTTATGTACATTAGAATTACTAAAATTATGTAGAAAAAATGTAGAAATCAATTTGGAACGATTTTTCGTCATCCCACGTCAAATTTGGTTGATAAACAGACCGGTTTCGGCTATATGCAAACACAAAAATTTCCAAACTTATGTCTCGCTAAGACCCGGTGTACGGAATATTTTATAAGGAACCTTAGACGATTGTTAATTAGGGATCGTTAATACTCAAAGTTTTAATATAAAAAACATCTAAAAATTTTAAGAATTCATTTATTCCAGCATTAGTTATTTAGTCAATTTAAAATATTTTGTGAGGATAAATATTTACGGGACTTATGACCATAATTTCAACAAATAGATATCTAAGGCGTAAATTGCTCATTAGATAACTTAACCTAGGTGGTAAATTAACATTTGTTTATAATCCTTACCTATTAGCTAAAATAGTCAAATATTTTTACACTATAGGTAACTATGCACGGAGAGATATCTATCTGATAAAACTATGGGCATTGACGAAGACTTTTTAGCTTGATTTTTTAGAGTTGGTGGTTGAACGGGGTTGAAATACGTTTAACAGAGTAACAAGTCCAAAAGATATTGCCTAAGAAAGCAAATTTCGTTGGAGTTGGTATCCTGCTAAAGGCCCTTATATCCCGTTTGACCATAAACTTAAAAATAATTAAGCTAAAAAGTCTTCGTCTAAATTCTGTATAACAAATAACGTGGTGTTCTGTAATCTGTGTCTGTATTTCGTTTTATTTAAATTTACTTTTGAAAATATCCGTTCAACGTTTGCAGATGAACTGAATCGTTTGTTTATGAAAGGCCTTTTGTAATTTATTTTTTAGCAAAGACCTTTTATTACGGAAAACGGTAGGTCATATGATAATACGTAATTTGAATATGAAGAAGAATATGATTGGTTATTAAATTCTGTTAAAAAAATAACCAAACATAGGTCCTTTCATAATCATATGACGTATTATCACATGACCTACCGATTTTCGTAGTAAAAGATCTCTGCTAAAAAAAATGACAAAAGGCCTTTGATAAACAAACGATTCAACTAGTTAGACATGTTAAATTTAATGCAAATTTTGACAACGAAGCACTAGCTCACTATTTGCTGTAGTAATTTTTGAGATTGTGTACCACAGTAACATTTTCTATATTTATTAGTATGTTTCGGAGCTCTCTAAATTGGTCAACTAAATTTTTAACGTCACTGTCATCAATTAAATTTGAAAAACGTTTTATTAGACCAAACTAAGGTTGTTTTTGAGGTACTGTTTTTGAACTAAAAAGCTCCATGTTACATTTTTATGTAAGTATTCTTTATAAAGTAACAAATGGTAAATGAGTAATTCCATATAGCCGGGTGTGACCACTTTACAAATATTTTTTGTTATAAATAAAGAATATATAATTTTTTACTTAAAAAAGGTTGCAACTCGCTAGGCCATTAAGCTTAAAGTCGTTGAATAACGGGTAGACACTAAAAGAACACGATTCCTGCTAAGAATGATCATCAGAAAGCTGCGACGGGTCTGACCTTACAAATCTTAGTTTTAAAGAATTATGACTTTCAGCATAAATTCTGTAAAATTTTTACTATAACGTACACAATATTTTTGTTATAGCTGTCTGTTCAAAGTATTTTTAGCTGTATTACGTATTTACTGTTTGACAAAAAATCAGTTTTCTTAACAAAAAAACTATTTTTAAAATGCGACGGGTGTGACCTAATACGAAAATTAAAAAAAACCAAGAAATAAAACTTTTTATTGATTTCATTAATATAAATAATATAAAAATAAATCATAAGAAAATAATAACACATTAAATTATTTGCTATCCGTTCTATTATAAACAACAGAATACTCTAGCTGAGTATTTTTTTTAATTCAATAAAAAGCGAAAAAATAATAATATTCTTTTCAGAGATCAGGGTTTTTATTACTAATGAGAAAGGGAAGAAAAGAAAATCTGAAATAAATATTAAACATACAAAGAGGGAGAGCAAAATATTTCGTGGATGATCATTTAAAAGTGTCTCAAATTGCTTAAAAATTAATAAATAATGTATTCTTTTATTTTTTCTATAATTGTCATGCTCTAAAAACATCAATTGAGAGATTTTTATTAAAAATAACAAAATAATTTTTTACTTGCATAGGACCGTTTTACGTGGAATCACTCAAATACGTTTAATATATTTAAGCAAGGCGTGTGAGAACAATAGGTGTTAAGCAACTAAATCTCAAAAAATCTTCATTTTGGGAAAAAAATCGTCAAATCTTATTTTGACCAAAAAATCTTCAAAATAAAGGCTTCATTTTGGCATCGCTGCGATCAGCAAAGTTACAATACTCTGAAGAGAGAAAGAGAGAGAGAGAGAGGGGGGGAAATCACACTGTTGTCGATTTGAAAACTCGATTTACTTTTGAAAGCGATGGAATTTCATCACATACCTGAATATTTTGTTTGAATAGACCTTTTTCCTTTCAAACACCCTTTTTGTGATCCTGTTTGAAAAATTTCAATGGTACCCCTGCATATTGTGCAAACTCTAATCGTTAGGAAACATAAAAAAAGTCCAAGATTTTAACGACAAATTTATATAAAAATTATATAATATCACTTAAATATAGACATAGTGAATATTTCTGTAAACATATTTGCTTAAGTAAAAATAAAAGTTTATAATAAAAAAGTACAATCTACTTTTCAGTTTCATTATCAGCCATAAAAAATACCTTTAATTTTTTACGTGTGATGAATTTGTAACCACTGCGCCACATAAAAAACCATTGTGCTAAGCCAGTAGCTAAGTACTTGGAAAAAATCATTTTCATTATTATTTTCATCTAATTACTTACACCTTGTTAAACTTTGTTTCATTCTTTTCCTTTTTTTTTTAATAAAACAAAACGCCCCTTTAGGTTCTAACGTCTAACAGACTCATAGAAAAGCAGAAAATAATATATGACAAAAATTAAGTAAAATGCATCTAGGTGTAAATCATTTCATAAAATTTTACAACCATTTTAATCAGTAAATCGAACAAGACCCTGAAAGTATCTTTAACGACAATTTTTCTTTGTCTCATAAAATTTTGCAACATTAAATGGAGCAACAAGCAAAAAGGTGGTTGAAAACTTTCCTGTTTGAAAATGCTGTCTTTTTAATAATTTGTTTTAAAATACGTTCTTAAAAAATTTTGCATTTTTTAAATGCAATTACAAGTATTTCTTTTCAATGAATTCAACGATTTTTAATTAATACATATATAGTAGTTATACTGTACAATTGTGTAAATTAAAAAAAATGGTAATAAGTATGGAACTTCTAAACTAATGAATGGATTTGTCTAAAAATTTAAAAAATTGTTGTCGAGAAGGTGTCAAGCTTTCAGAATCGTGTCTTCTGAACTCTTTAGCTACACCTGGGGCGGAGCTACAGGGGGTGAAAGTTGGCTACCTCGGGTGTGAAAAACATTGCGCGGCTTGTAACTTTCGTAAATACTGACCGATTTGTAAAATTTTAAGGTCTTTAGATTTTGCTATACAATTGGGCAATTCAAAGCGAGCTTGCATATTGCTCTATCCCGTATTCTGTATTTAAATACTACCTGTTACTTTGAACAGCTTATATTTAGATATAAGCTCTTCAAGCGCAAATCCAGGGGGGTAATGGGGTTCAAAACACCCCTCCCCACCTGGTCAAGCACTATTATCTAATTTTTCTAAACTCTCAAAATTTTTGAAAATTAAGTTTTTATCATAATTGTATTGGCAAAAACTAGATAAAACTTTATAGCGCTATGTAATTTCAGCCATCTTCATTGTTTACACAGCCCACAGTGACCTATGAAAGTCAGATAATTATTACAGTTTTCATAAAAAGTCAAAAATTGTAATATAACAGAAAAAACTTATTTAATTCAAATTAATGTATAAAACTCAGTATATAAGGATGGAGTCTTTAATTTTTGTTATACAAGCGTATAAAAGTGAGATTCTGATAAAAAATATGTGTGTGCTAATTTTTTCAAGATTGTTCTAAAAACGATCTAAAATTGGGCTATACTTTAGATTTGATAGACCAGAAGTTGTGACTTTCCTGATCAGTAGCTTAGAAATAAAGTTTCTCATGAAGTATAAAGTCTCTACAAATCATTCACTTAACAAAATTAGAGTGTATTTTATTTTGCAGTTGTCTCAATGTTTGCTATTTTAACTATTGTTATCAAAGTATCTTCATTCCTCATGGATATAGGTGCGTGGGTCAATTTTCATCACCTGCGTTGACGATAGTGACAGACTTACGAGTACATTTCTCGTTTTCCAAAAATTCCATTGATGAATTTTAGGTCATATATAATAATTTAATTTCAGATATGATATTTTTAGCTCTAAAAAAAAACTATAAAAAAAAACAGAAAAAATTTTTAAATCTTTAAAAAAAATTTGACTCACGGAGGGTTATTGAATTTCTTCAGGCTGACATTTTTGATTGTTACGGGGTACCAGAGGTGATTCTGTCTGATAATGGAGCACAATTCAGAAGCAAGGATTTCAAAACATTTTTAATAGGGCATGGTATAAAACATATGTTCACAACGGTTTATATTAATCGTTGAATAAACGAGGCTTTGCGGTCATACGTATGTATGAAAGGACCAGCATGACTGGGGTAAGTATATAGGCAGCATTAATTGTTCACTTCGAAACACTATTCACCAGACGATTGGTAAATCACCAAATCGTTTTCGGTCAGACAATGATAAACACGGAAAGGATAATATGCTGACCGAAACATATAAACAAATTGAAAGACAGGACGAGTTCTCTTTACTAAGAGCATCTATTAGAAAGAATATAGAAAACGCCTACGATAAAAATGCTCGAATTTATAAGAAGGAAAGATTATGCCATTGGACAGGAAGTGAAGAAATTTCGTACAGAGCTCAAAAATTAATAATTTCAACGCTAAATTGGCACCTGTGGGTGTAAAAGTAACAGTGATTCGGAAGATTGGACACGTTAACTATGAATTAAAGGATTTGAGTAGTGAATAATACAGGAATTTACCATTTGAAAGAAATTTAGACATTTCTAAGATAGTCTGAATTATTTTTTTATCGCCCTTTACAGATCCATTTCTTAGATATATGTATCAAAAAATGTATCTGTTTTGTGAGGTCGTGCTATATTTTTTTACAACAATGTTTATAAAAAAATTTCACCTGATATATAGAATAGAAACATTTTTTAAAATAGATATTTTTTGGGCTTGTGAAACGATATCAAAAAGAAAGAAAAATTAAGAGGAACAATTTTGATTATTATTGGAGAGAGATAAAAATTTCCTTAAAAAAAATTAAAATAATAAAATAAAAATTTAACAATCAAATTCGAATTTGGAAAATTTATAAAATCTTGAAATTCCGGATCCAATAAAGGGGATAAAAACGGAAATTTTTTTTGAAGAGTTCTTAAAATCCATATTAGAGGAAATAGAAGCTTACATTTTTGGTGGACTTAAAAGGACAACTGGTATTTTTCTTGATGAGAAGGAGTCTCTTCTCTTACTCTGGCTAACAATTTGCAATTTATTTGGGTTATCGACAAGTTAATGTTTAATATTTTTTATCAACGTTATTCAATATCTTAAAACATAATTTATCTGGTGGGTTTCAAAAATGTAACTTTTAATCTGAAAGGAAATAATCATCTTCAAGATCTACATATATTGAGGAAAGTTAAGTATAATATATGGAATAGGAAGGAGCACGATTTTTATTATTTTTGTATTAAATAGAATTCATACGAAATATATTAGTTCAATTTAGCACATTTTATATTGTTTTGTTTGCTGAAATTTTATTTTATTTTCTTAAGAGAAATTAACTTCAAACGTTGTTAAAGTATATTGGTTAGGGAAAATCTATACAGAAACATCATAAATATACATAAGTTAAAAACTTTTTTTTTTCTTAAGAAATTTTATTTCATTTATTAAATTCCAAAACCAGCATCCTTCCAAGTTTATTTTATTTTCACGGTAAACTATTAAAAAAAACAATCTTAAAACATTTTTTAATGCTAGTTAATAAAATAAAAATTACTTTATTATACTTAAAAATAATGTTCATAAGCTGTTATTATTTATCAGTTAAAGCTGATTATTTTTGATAAATAACCAGTTATTATTTTTAACTGGTAAAAAAATAATGTTAAAAATTTTAATTGTGTTTTTGTTGTTGTTAATAAATATAGTAAATATTAGAATGAAACATTAAATTTCTTATATTTTTATTCCACGACAAGTTAGTTATGTATAGATAAGTTTATATACTCGGGTTATCAAGAAAATTCTAAGTTTGATAACATGGCAGAGAGGGCAAAGTAGGAGAAAATAACACCTTATCCCTTTTACAAGAAACTTCACTATTTTTTTCTCTTTGTTGCTGTTTTATTTTTATTTGATTCTTTTTATTTAATTGTCTTATCAGTATTTGAGGGTATTAAATAGCTACTTTATTTTTAAATTTAATAGACAGGGTTTAACCTACTTTGAAGGAAAAGATTCCATCCCTTTCGCCCTGAGCACGGCCGGTAATAATAGGTAGCTTAGTTCTGGATGAGTAGGAGAAAAGTTGTTTCGACTGTCATAAGTTCGGCTCCTCTATACTACATCGAGCTTTTCAAGTTTCTTTTCAGCTTCTTTATACTACATCGAGTTGTTCGAGAATTTCACTTTCTCCCGAATAAATGATGATATGTTACTATACTCACTACATATGTTTAGAATTTTTTAATGTGAGAAATTTACCACTCTGAAAATGGGCTCTCTATTTAGATATTATGTTGCTAAAAGCACACACATTTTCCAAGATTTAAAATTTCTCCTTTTTTAGTTCGAAATCGAATAATACCAAGATTTTAGATTTCGAACAGTTTAAGATGCAATTTGAAAAATGTTTAAGATTCAGTATACATTCTTACCTTTCAAACAATATACTGTTGAGTTCCGTAACTAAAAAACTTCTATAGAATTGCTCATTATATGTCGCACTTGTTTATCAATACAGTATTACCTCAAAATTTTCATTTCATAGCTTTTTACCGAATATCGACATTATTTATTCATATGTATTAACTGTAACAATTTTGTATTGTTCTAACTAGTACTTCACCAAAAAATAAAACGAGTTGTAATCTTTTTCATAAAATAAATTCTGTGGACTTTTGACAAAATCACTTAATTCGAGTTAAGGCAATTTTAAAAATAGCTGTATTTATAAATACAGAATTTTAAGGCGCGTCTTTTGGTGTAATCAAAATTTTTCTATGATTTTTAGTCACATATGGGCAACTCCGTATCAAATCGACCTACAGTTAGACACGACTCCTTTCGATTTTGAAGAAATTTATATTTTTAATTTTGAGTTAATAACTATTGTTAAACAAGTGCGATATGTAAGTTAACTCTTCTTTCTTTTTATTTAATAAAAATAATGACGTAATTTCTCCACAATCAGATCAGCTAGAGACACAAAATTGTGTGCCCTTCATGTTACTACAAAAAGAAACAGCTGTGCGAAATTTTATTATTGTCCGAGATGGGTAATCCCACAAATTCATTAATTTTTATCGATTTGAAATGGTATCTCCCTGTACAGTGTACACATATGCAATTTTATTATTCTATTAAATTCTAAAAATATCGTTAAAAACGTTAAAAGTTTTATTTTAAACTAATTCGGGTAGATTCAATCTAAAAAATAAATTATCTCTTCAAATACACCCTTGCATTAATCACCACTTTAAGTACAATCGAACCCAGTATTCGACTAAATTTCCACTATGAGACCTGAAAGCTGGAGCCGCCATTGGTAACACTCAAAAATAAGCCCATAAATCGAGGAGTATGTTACGTGCACTTGTCACTATTTACCTGCACTTGTCTCTATTTACAGAGCTGGCCACATATTTAGGGACAAGAGTTCATTTCCGAAAATATGTGAAGTTTTAAAACCCGTAGGGGGTTTCGAAAAAAATACTATGGTCCAATGAATCTAAATTTAAATTATTCTGCTTAGATCCCAAAACGCATGAGTGACATCAAGAGTCCAGCCTTCACTATATTTTAAAATGTAGAAGAGAACGTTATTGGTCTGTACAGAATTTCGATGGTAAGGCGTTTGTCGCATTTGTCCCATGATTGACCTTATGAAGCAATATTTTTAAAAATACCTTCTGTCTAAAACAATAAAACGTTATGCGAATCAAAAGGTGTTAAAAATTTTCATTCTTTCTAAAGGAAAATAGTCCGAAAAATACGGATAGGTCTGTAAAACAATAGTTTTCTTCGAAATATATTAATGTTCTACATTAGCCGAAGCAGAGCCTGCTTTTGAACTGTATAGAAAAGATTTGTAGTGATGTCAGAATAGCTTTGAAGAATAATAACAATGGGATTGGAAACGAACAGATTCGAGGTTAAAAATATTCGGAATACGATTTCTATATCAATCCTTCGAAGTTTCCCATCAAAATGTTTTAAGACTTTATAGAATCAATTTATTAAATTGTATACGAAATTTTTGTATACAGTAAAAGCTTGATAATCCGAATAATAAAGAAAAAAAATTAATGAAAATAAAATAAAAATTTCCACGGTACTTTTCTATATTTTTGAAATAAAAAATATGGAATATCATAGCAAAATAGTTTATTTTTGAAAAAAAAAATAGAAAAAGCTATGTTTTTGGAAGAACAATTAACAGAGATTAACAGTGCATTGAATCCTGATTATCGAATAATCCGGATTAGGGAGGTCCGAATTATCAAGCTTTTACTGTATTTATTAATATAAGTGTACTTGTCCTTATTTAAATGTCCAGGCAAAAATTATATTTAAACAACACATCCATACTAGGGATGGGCAAAATATATAGATATAGCGATATATCGATATTTTCTTAAAAGTATATTGATATATATCGTCGATATTTTTAATTGCTATATATCGATATTTTTTCAATAATTTTCTTGATGTACGTTCCATGAAATATTGTTGAAACAGTAAGGAAAATAGAAAATTTACTCTTTTCAGGTTAATTATTTCTAAGAAAAGCACTTTTTGTGTTTTATTTATAAAAAAAATTGTGGGATTATGTGCGCATAATCATGCTTGAAAACTATCGAAATATCGATATTTTTATTCGATATATATCGATATCGATATGTATCGAAAGATTTTTCTAACTTGCTCATCCCTAATCCATACATACGTGGTTTATACCTGACTCTAAAATAAAAAAAAATAGTGGGCGAATCTGGCCTATAAATAGCGGAGCTCTGAGGGCGCAAACATAAAGACTACAAACAAATTCATAGCATTATCTAGAGTATGCAAAAACCGGAACCGAAAACCGGTTAACCGGTTTTTTCTCTGTCTGGAAATAAATCGGTTTCGAATTATTTATATTTTCGAATATTTCGGCATGCCGGTTTTTATGTGTCGATTAGAGGTGGAAAACTATCGATGGCACTATCGATAATATCGATATTTAATTTTTTTTATGACTATCGACGGTTTTATTCGTCAATCGATTATTATTTAAAAACAATCGATATTTTTTGCCGCTATCGATAGTAAATGATCCACTAGTATTGTTGTGCTAGACATGTTTTTCAACGATCGTCCGTTAGTTAAATTGGATTTAAAAATAATTGAATTCATGATATTTTTCTTACATTGAAACGTTACCAGGATTTTAGTTTTGTTATTTATTGAACTAAGAAATAAAGTTCTGTTTTGTTTCAGAACCGGTTCTATTTAGCATTTTTACACACATATTTAGTGCTTTCTCTAAGTATAAAATTTTGATAGTATCACGATAGTATCGTCGATATATCGATAGTTTTTCTAACTTTTGATAGTTTAGAATCGATATATCGATATATTTTTTCAAAATATAGAAAATTTTCGATAGTGACATTATCGATAGTTTTCCACCTCTAGTGTCAATTAACCTGTTTTTTTTCAATATACCCCAAATAGTATTTTTCCATTTTTTTAACTTTTATTTTAGTGAGCGTTTATTCCACCTCAAGTTTAATTAAAAATATGTAAAGAAATCTGTTGAAATTTCGTCATCCTGTCATTTATTTTCTGTTTGAAAAAATTTATAACGAAAGTACATTTCAACTGTATGGGTGTATTCACGTAATTGCTAATAATTTTCATGATATATGGCAGAACTCCTGTCCTGAAGAGCAATAATTAACGGGTAAAGTGTTTGCAGTTTTAACTTTCTTAAGAGGTTCTATAAAGAAAAAAATTTGTTAATTTGTCAATAACTCTGAAACAGTTGATCGATTCATAAAACCACAGGATAGTTTGCTGGTAATTGTGTCATGCATCCTTTGGTGTTTTGCTGATCGAAATATTACACATGCTCATTAACAAATTTTTAGCTGATAGGAAAAAAACTGAGGACACTATTTTTTAGCGCATTAAACTGCTTAGAAATGTAGTTTTGTTTCAAGAAATCTAATTAAATTACATACTTTGAAACTTATTTCAAGGAAAGATCACATGAATATGTATTACATTATAAAGATTTTTCGCAAGAAGTGAAAAATAATATCTGCACATACATTTTATAAAAACCGGTTAACCGGTTTATTTGCACAATACCGTATTCGAAACCGGGTTTTTTAAAAAAGCTATTTTTCGAATAGTTCGAAAACCGGTTTCTTGGAAAATTCCGGGTTTTGCATACTCTAGTATTCTCCCTTTGTTGATATCGGTCAAAAATAATTTTTGTCACATACTTTTAGTGTTTTTTATATTCGTGTGAGTTTGAAAAATTACCATAATAAAATCTTTCTTGACTATCTTACAAAGAATGTATTTTGTAATATGCCTGATTATTTGCGAAAACCAAAGATATATGAGGAAACGGCTTATCAGTTGTATTATAAATATTCATTGAACCAATTTTTTCAAACTGTGAACATATTTCGTTTCAAAACTTTATTAATATTTTTGTCTAGGGGTTGATTTAGTAAAAATAAATCTAACGTTCACTCAAAAATTTGCATTAAAATCGCTTTAAAAATAAGTATGTAAAACTGCATGCTTTTCATAAAAATGTTTAACAAGACTTTATTGTTCGTTAATCAGGGTGTTAGTTTCTAATAATGTTAGTACAATAACGAATATCTATAGATTTAAACTCTTAAAGTATTTCAAAATATTTTTATAAGACTTTATAAATAATGGACTCAAAAACACATTTGTCTTAAAATTTTTTTTAAAAAAAGTTTCGTACCGTAAAAACTCATATTAAAACAAAAAGTATCACCTCATAAAAAAGTGGCATAATATTACAAAAGCTGGCAAATTTAAGTCATTTTAAAAAGGGACATGAAAAGTGGCAAGGCAGTTGAAAAAGTTGCAGATTGCCACTTTATGGCGTTTTCTATTCTAGAAAAAAATTTAAAATTTTTTTAGTTTTTATCAAAAAATTAGCAACTTAGCATTCTTTTAAAGCAAAATTTTAGCTTTGTAAGGGATGACACAATAATTTCTAATAAATTCACTTCCTCGAAAAATGTTTATATTGCAAAATTTTTATTAAAAAGTGCCAACAATACAAAATTTTTTTGTAGAAAAGAAAACGCCATTAGTCGCAAAACGTTCATGCTGTGTAAGATAGTAGACATGGTAGAATAATACAGGTAGTGGTGAAGCGTTAACGAACTTTTTTTTTTTGGGTTCGACTCTGTCAAAAGTTGTTTATGTTATACCAACACACCCACACCAGAGACTTGCGCCGAGGGGTTTTGATCGGCGGCGGCTGGCTGGGAAAAAATAGTCGGCGGTGGCTCAAATTCGGCTGAAAATCGGCTGGAAATGCACATGGACATTTAATAAAAGTGAAAATGTTCATTTTGTTGTTAAATTAGTTTTTCTTTTTCATACCAATTCTTCACCAAACAAAATGCATAGAAATTAAGCATTGCTTTGCCTCTCAAAAATTTTTAAATTGTTATGAAAAATAAAGCAAAGGCTTGATTGTCAAACTTTTTTAAGGCTTGTCCAGATTCAACCTAAAAAGCTATTTGTCAAGCTAAAAATTAATTTCTCTGTTCGCAATTTTATGCATGAACATCAATTATATATTTTACCGTTGGAATCTAATTCATGAATCATGCTAGAATTATTCGGATATATAATACATTATAATTTATGTATATTGAAACAAACGTCTATACCTGATTTATTTGTATCATGATAAATGGCAAATTCTATATAGGAAAAACAGATAAGATAAAGCATGTTATTTTTCAATATAAAGTTTGACATTTGTCATGATAAAAATTTATCACGTATAGACATAGGCTAAAGCAAGGCGAATTGATACCAGGTGGCCTTATTATTGTAAATGAACTTTACCAAAATGTCAAACTCTATGTAAAAAAACTAAATAAAAACTTTTTGTGTATGCATTTCACATGACAGATAGGTGAAGTCCAGTTGTTGTCGTACTAATAAGGCCACTTGCTATTAATACGCTTGAGTTACAATGAAAGTCTTTCTCTAATAAATTTTTAAATGTAATTTTCACTTTTGCAAAAAGCTGTTTGCTGGGAACTATCAATGGAAATTCGTCGAGTCTATAGAAAATAATAAATTATATGCAGATTAAGAGCTTCTTCTCAAAGATATTTCTAATTACTAAATATGGTCTAATTTAAAAACTGGACGAAGAGGAAATCTTCATAAATTAACTTCGTTTGTATTTTCGATTCCTATTAATAATGCGTTTGTAAAGAAAGAAAAATAATGTAATTTCCCGAATTAATGATAAGAATTAATTTTAATGGAAATTTAATGTTTTCAATATTTTTTTGCAAACAAATTAAAGTAAAGAAATACCAAATATATGTGGGAAAAAATAAAAATTCTTATGAAATAAAAAAAGGACCCATTAGGAAGTAAGTAATATAATCCAAATAAAGAAAAAAAATTTTTCAACTCGAATCGTATATGGCAGAGCCCTGAAGGAACACATAAGAAGTACAAACGAATTGATAATTTTCTCCTTTTTTAAGTCGGATAATGAATATTTATTCTTTTGAATAGTTTTTGACAGTTTTTGGCAGTTCGTCTTAGTAAATCAAGCTTTTTTTCTCTAAATGTCAAGCTTTTTCACAATTTTGATCTGGCAAGCCTAGGTCGCAGAGTAATGCATACAAATATATTTTTCGTTATCTTACTCTACGTCTCCACCTAACCATAGACTACTAACTAGACCCGTCACTATACAACAACATTACGAAGATTGTATGAGAAAGAACGCAATTCTTATTTTATAATGTGGTTTCTAATTTGACTATGTCCTTCATATTATCTTAGTAAGAGCACTTTGTATGTAAAAATGCACAACACATGACAACAGCCTCTTTTAGCTGTCAAAAGTGAGCATGCTGTTCCTAACTTGATATGCTGTTGTAACTTGGAGTTATTACTGCGCTGTTAAAACAATTGCACTAACAACTATGTTATACCCTGAAAAAAGCATTAACTTGAGCGGTCTACACTTAACATTAACTTGAAGTTAATGTTAAGTTGGGTGTAGACTGCAAATTACTAAAATAATGCTTGAACAAAAATTATGAAAAAAAAACATAAAAAAGTAGAAGTGGAAATTAAAAAAAGCAATCGGCGGATTATTTTAAGCCGTTTTTGAGCCGAAAAATGATCGTCGCTGGCGGCTTCCATTAAGCCGATTTTAGCCGCAAGATAAATCGGCGGCGGCTGTGGAAATTAGTCGGCGGCTCGGCTTAGCCGTCTCGGCGCAAGTCTCTGGTAAACACACACATGTGAACATATACATTTTTTTTTCAAATTTTCTTTTGTGCTTTTTGACAACCTCGAACCTAAACAACAATAAAAAGCCGTGTTGTTTTTGCTGTTGTTGGGTTGTTGTAGCTTCGCTACTACCTAGTATAATTCTACCATGATAGTAGAAAAACACCATATTTTTACCTAGAGCTGCCAGATTCAAATAATATACCAGCTTGACATTTGATTAAAAACAGCTTGGTTTTCAAACGAGAACTAGACACACTAAAATGTGTAAAACAAGCCAACAACAAAATATTTTCTGAGGCAGAACAACGTTTTATTGTAAGAAAACTAAAGGCTAGCCCGTCTTTAAGTGCTCCAAAACTTGCTTCTATGACTAAAAGTGGCTTTAGTAAGAAAGCAAGGTCATCAACAATCTGACTAACGGATAATGATTACAAACACAAGACCCACAAAGTAAGATCATGGCTGCTACATAATATACCCCATGTTATGGAAACACTGTGAACAATTTATGGTATTATCTTAATAAAAAGACCAGGAGTAGACGGTTACTATCAAAAATTAGTTAGTTAGATAGGCTGTGTGTCTCACACAGTGTACGTGTGTTGATAGTAAAAAAAAACAGCATGTACTCGCGTGCATAGGAAATTGACAGAATGCCCACCACTGATTTACATCTACGCCATGAACAGGTTATAGTTTGTTTATAGTGATAAACTAGTTTGCGAAACTTCCCAGGCAGAAAAATACAATCGGGCCAACGTTGGCAAAGCGTTTTCTAAGGTGGTTCAAACGTTGGCAAGACGTTCAACGTTTAAAGTGCTATGCCAACACGAAAATGATAACGCCGATCCAGGCTCGGCCGACTGTTGTTGATGTCGATGGCCAAGCATTGTGAAAACTAAAAATTCAGTGCTTTCCCAACATCATTCCATTCAGAAAAATACAATCGGGCCAACGTACGACGTTCAACGTTTAAAGAGCTTTGCCAACACGCAAATGATAAATTCGATCCACGCTTGGCCAATTGTTTTTCATGTCGATGGCCAATCATTGTGAAAACTACAAATTAAGTTCCTTAGCAATATCATCATTTTGTTTATTAGAACATTTCTCCAATACTATAATTTTGTTTAGTTAAACATTTTCCCAGTATATCACTCTACAAAAAGCCAATAAAGAAAAATAATATATTTTACTAATTCAATACGTCAGATATTTTTAATACTACTTATTATTTAAGTTATTTTTTAAGTTTAAAGGTTAAAAGTAAATTCATATGCATGCATATACACATATGCAACTTTAACGGGTTCTTCTTGCATTTCCTTGCTAATACTTCCCCAAATAATATCCCATTATTATATCCTCTTGTTAAAAATATAAAATATTCACCTGGAAAAATTATAGAGACAGTTGAATCGAAAACACTATTTTCTTTTGTTAACATTTATGGATATAAAATTAAAACCATTCCTCCTGATAATATTTGTTTATTAAATAATGGAAATCTTATGGTTGTATCAGAAATTTTCAATAGTAAACTCTCTATATACAAATGTGATAATATTTACCTAAAAAGCAATATTTTTAGCAAACTTTTTGATTTTTTTAGTATCCACTGTCATCCAGGGACATAGGATTATATATCGTTAAAGATTTAGAGTAGAAAACAATTGAAATAGACCTAAAGATGATAGACCTTAAGTGTATTCTTACTAAATTTTTAAACAAGACGGTTGCTATCACTCTTTTACATAAATAAATTATATATATATATATATATATATATATATATATATATATATATATATATATATATATATATATATATATATATATATATATATATATATATATATATATATATATATATATATATATATATATATATATATATATATATATATATATATATATATATATATATATATATATACATATATATATATATATATATATATATATATATATATATATATATATATATATATATATATATATATATATATATATATATATATATATATATATATATATATATATATATATATATATATATATATATAATATATATATATATATATATATATATATATATATATATATATATATATATATATATATATATATATATATATATATATATATATATATATATATATATATATATATATATATATATATATATATATATATATATATATATATATATATATATATATATATATATATATATATATATACATATATATATATATATATATATATATATATATATATATATATATATATAATATATATATATATATATATATATATATATATATACATATATATATATATATATATATATATATATATATATATATATACATATATATATATATATATATATATATATATATATATATATATATATATATATATATATATATATATATATATATATATATATATATATATATATATATATATATATATATATATATATATATATTTATATATATTTATATATATATATATATATATATATATATATATATATATATATATATATATATATATATATATATATATATATATATATATATATATATATATATATATATATATATTTATATATATATATATATATATATATATATATATATATATATATATATATATATATATATATATATATATATACAGTGCGCTCGGCATAACGTCAACACCCCATTTCGTCAACATCCCAAAACGTCAACACCTTTTTATTGACATTGTCTACTCTAAAACGTCAATTTAACTACAAAGCTCTAAAACGTCGACTCTAAATAAAGTAAAATTTTAGCTTTTGTAACAACTAAAACCCATATGTAACACATATATGTGCAGAAAAAACAACAGATTCCTTTAAGATGTGTAAAAGTATAGATACACATATATGCCATGATCTCATGCATTATATTTTTGTTGCTTCTAATTAGGTTGAAAACCTTTTTTTTTATTTGCTTTTTCCTTGGTTTTATTGTATAAACAATAAAAACGCTTTAAACTATTGTATCAATAATATTTTATCTTAAATTTGCACATTCATAAACGTCAACAATCTGATAAACGTCAACACTCGCGGTTTTTATTAGTTGACGTTATCCCGAGCGCACTGTATATATATATATATATATATATATATATATATATATATATATATATATATATATATATATATATATATATATATATATATATATATATATATATATATATATATATATATATATATATATATATATATATATATATATATATATATATATATATATATAT